>LOEQ01000142.1:760541-779118 GCA_001685075.1 Bramus lutescens | reverse complement strand
GATTTCCATTAGCTTCTACAGTGAGAAGATGAGAAGCAAAGTCTTCTCTATTTCCCCCGATCCTTTTATTCTACCTGTTCCCCCTCCTGAAAAGCACTGTTTTTTTAAATAAAGTATTTGTGTTAATTATTTGAGAATTTAATATAATGCATTTTTATCATATTCACCCCAATTCTGTCCCTTAGCTCCCCCCAGATTTACTCCTATCTCCTCACCCCTTCTCTCTCCAAGGTATTCCCCTTTGGAAGTTTGCCTAGTGTTTCTATCTCCTCTGCACACACACATTTCACATGCATGTGTGTGGCATACCTGCTAAACAGTTTCCATTAGGATGCGAGTGTCTGGTGCTCACTCACTATGGCATCCTGACTGCTAGGCTGAGTTGATACCAGACAATGGGAGACAGAAAGTATTTTGTGAATGACCAGGAGAATCAGCGAATGAATACGTCTCTAAAAAAAAGTCCTATTCTCTAGCTATGCTACAATTCTTGTAATCACCGACTCACAATAACTGCTATTACATGCACATAAAGCCAACTCTACCTGCGTCAAGGAAGGGGAAGGGTCTCACTTCCCTCTACATCTATGTGATTGGCTATGGAGAGATGTTGGGAAAGGGGAACCAGTCTTTTGTTGTATACCCACTGTTGAGCCTACTGGACTCAAGTGGATACTTCTAAACTCATGGTCACACAGAAATCTCTGATTAATCTCAGTAGGTCACAAAACAAAATGAATTGATATGAACATGAGAGAAATTTGTCGGGGAGAAAGTGAGGTACAAGGTGCGGAATGAGAGGGGTTCCTATGCGCTGTACGTGTGTGGAACTGTTGAAAAACAAATTAGTAAACCATAAAATTTAAAGAAAGGATTATAGCCAGGCTTGGTGATGCATGCCTTTAAATCCAGCACTAAGGAAGCAGAGGCAGACAGATCTCCAGTTCCAGGCTAGTCAAGGCTATAATGTAAGACCCTTTCTCAAAACCAAACCAAAGAAAAAGTACCAAACAGACAAAAAAAACTAGATTATTTTGGAAGCACACTGGACACTTTGAACAAATTAGATCAAATATTAAATGACAAGTCATCCCAGTATTTTAGTGCTATTTGTACTACTTAATAGCACCTGTGCTTCCAGTCTCCCTTGTGAGGCCTTGACTAGAGTTGTTCCCACTTCCCCTGGTCGCATGGAGTTTATCAAATGCCACCATGAAGATACCACAGACTCTCTAGCTCTTGTTTAAAAATAATGCCCTCAACATCCCTGGTAGGAGCTGTCCACTAGGTAGAAAGCTGGATGAATATCTTTTCCAACAGGCAGATAAGAATGTCTGTGAATTGCCGATGGGTTCTGTGTGCAATGGTTTGTTCACTTTTAGAGCAACAAAAATATTGAGGTATTGGGGCAATATAATAATGCTTTGGAGTGGATGGTGTGTGTGTGTGTGTGTGTGTGTGTGTGTGTACTCCTTTGAAAAGAATGTAGCCTTTCAGGATCTCTAGGCTTGAAAGTCAATATAAAATTGTACCCAAAACTCAAACACTGTCATTCAGTTGAGGATGCTGTTAGAGGTTTTTATCAATATGAAGTGTAAAACCATTAGAGATCTTTCTTCAGAGAATTTAAAAGTAGATTCAATAATCTACCTTTAAGTAAAAAGGGGATATAGATATGATAGGTTATAAAGGTAGATTCTTGAATCTACTCTGAAAAGAAATGAGGGGGATATAGACATAGGAATAAAAAGTAGATTATTAGATCTACTTTAAACCAAAAAAGCAACTACTAGTTTTAAATATATTACATTGGCTTGGATTTTTTTGTGTATTGATACAAAGTTGAGACTATTTTTGTTAGAACACACTGTACATACATTTCTAATCTTGTTCAAGGTATGGTACATATGCAAATCTATTAACAATGAAATAAAAATTTCCAGTTATTGAAAGTTATTATTACTAACTATTTAGATGATAAAGAAATGCAGGTTAGCAATTAGTCACCTATCACAATTGAAATTGTAGCCTTATTAGGTATATTTTCAAGGTCGGAGATATATTTTACATAGATAGGTCATCTTCAAACACTTGGATATCTACAGAATATGACATTTAAGATGCTTTAATAGCATAGGTTCTTTTCTTTTTTATGACAGTGAGACATATCTGCTGCTGACAGTACCAGTTTACTTCAGAGAAGATGATAGGCATCAAAGAAACTCCACATGGAGTTTACTTTCTTTGTGGCAAAGGTTGGCTAACCTGGGTAAGAAAGTGCTCTTGCCTTGACTGACAACACTATATGCTGTACAAATTGGACAAGCAAAACACACACACAAAAAGGAACTGTCAAACTTTGCCAAGACAATGTAAACAGCCCTTCAAAATATCCTGTTTCACAAAAAGTCTGTCAGATATACTAGCCCTATCTGCCAAAGATAAATGTCACAATGTTGCAGAGGAACCTTGGGTGACTGTCCAGGCAGCCAGCTATTTCTATCATTTCTCACAATTTTTGAAGGTTGCTTGCTTGCACTTTCTGCTTACTTAGGTAATATTTTTTTCTCAGGTCTCTGACAGAATTAAAGACTTTATAGCTATAGTTATAACTTTCCTTGTTAGCAAATTAAAAAAAATTCACTAAAAATTGTAAAGTGTATAAGGTTGAGGGACATAAAAATGTTTTGGTAATGCAAGCTAAAATAAAAAAAAATTAGATACAATTTTTGAAATTATCATGATAGGATAGATATTGAATATTTTCTCCAAATTTGTCAATTGTTAATGGACTAGACATTGTTAATTTATTGCCTGTATATATCATATACGGTTATTGTACTTATTGTATATAGCTTTTCTTGTATTGGTTATAATCATCCTTTTAAATTTTTAGACAAAAAGGGGCAAATATGGTGATACCTTGTTTGTATCAATAGAGCTTGCCTGAAGATCAGAGGGCAGAGCTAGCCACTAGCTAATCATAGAGGTCTNTCATAGAGGTCTGGAGGCCTATACAGACAGACAGGAAGTGATATGGCTGGACGGAGAGAGAAAGTGATAAGGTGGGAAGAAACAGGAACTCACTCTCTTTTCAGCTGGGAAGTGGAATAGGTAAGGTGGCTGTGGTTTGGCTCCTTTGTCCCTCTGATCTTTCAGCATTTTGCTCAATATCTGGCTCTGGGTTTTTATTTTTAAGACCTGTTAGAACTTGTACTATAAGGAATAACCCACTTGCCATAGACTTTCTTAATCTAGAAGAGTTTGCCATAGACTTTCTTAATCTAGAAGAGTTTGAAAACAAACAACACAGACCCCATTGATGTCAGTCATTTGCTGATTGACACAAACTCACAGTACAGCCTTGTTAAGGTTTCTTTACATAGGCTGTATTTTTTAAAAAGTCTTTTAGCTCTGGCTATTGGTAGATGTTTGCTCCAACTGGGGTTCATAATTTTCCCTGCTGAGAATGCAATCTGTTCTCAGCATAGAGCACATTTGACTCTTTCTGAGCTGACAGAATGTGCAGTCTTGTGATCAGGTGTTTTGGAAAACTGGCAGCTTTTGTTCATACTTCTGGTCTTTCTCCAAATCTGTCTCATGCCCCACACCCCTCGAGTCTAGGACCCCTCCCAATGTAACCGCTGTGGGACAAGTGCAAGACAAAGGTGTCCACAGCTACTGCAGCCCTTGTACCTCTGAGTCAGGGTGTCGAGAGCCAGGGGAGGTGCCCTGCTTTACAAAAAGCGAAACAACAACAACAACAAAAAAAACACAAATATGACTCGCAGAAATACCTGAATTTAATTTGCTGTACAAATGGAAAACTTTTCTTCTCTAGATTGGATACAGAGGATTTTTTTTCAATGTTTATAATTTAATAATTGCTTAGAGCCTTTCATCTGAAAGCAATTTATATATGTTGGGCCCAATTACCCTGACAAGCTTCCAGCTCACCACCACTTTGCGTTTCCCCCAAGTGCATTAGTCTCCTTGGATAGGGTCCTTGGGCCCACAGCAAACCTCAAACTCAATCATAGACATGCTTTATGGATTAGAATACTGGGATATTAAAATAATTTTCTTATTAAGGATATAGAAATTTCTTGTAAATGACAGTGTTCATGTATTTTCTTGCAAAACCGAAATCTTTAGATTGTGCCCTGTATTCAGGCTGAAGAGCCACTGGGTGATGGAGCCACACTGACTTATTGTTCAAAGAAGATGGTGTGGGCTACTTGAGATGTGATATGCATACACTTGTCTTAACCTAGACACCTCCAGCAGTCTAGACCCACCTGCTCTGGCCATCTGTATGACTTCATTAAAGACATATTGACTGAGTGCTTGCTGTATGTCAGGACAGCACTGAAGGGAAGCCAGTAAAAGAGCCAAGATACACTCTACTGGGGAGGAAATAATGGATTTTACTGTCAGAGAATATGGAAAGCTCATATGACTTTGGGCTCTGTTTTGGAGTATGGCAATGCATTTCTAAACTCCAGTTCACAGTAGGCAGAGACAGGCAGATTTCTGTGAGAGTTTGAGACTAGCATGAGCATAACTTCTATGAATATTAATGACCATATTTTTGTGTGGCCCCAAAGTGCTATTTAAACTACAAAATGAAATTGATTTGTAACATTACTGAAACATCGAAACCATTTTGACTCTTGTAGGCAACTTCTGTCACATATGAACATTTATATATATTTGAGACAAGGTCTCATAGTGTAGCTTTGGCTGGCCTGGAACTCACCAGCCTGGACTAGACCAGGCTGCCCTCAGACTCAACTCAGAGCTGCCTCTCTTGACCTTCCAAATGCTGGTATTAAAGATATAGGCTATAGGCTATATAGTGCATAAAGATGTGCATGCCTAGCTATAGGAGCAATTTTTATTGAATGAATTTAAGGAACAAATATTGAATTAATGAATATCTGCATTTCTCATTTCATAAGAGATCACATTTCTTATTATAAAGGCTTGTAAATAAATTTTTTGGTAATAGGAAACTCCAAGGTCACACACACACACACACACACACACACACACACACACCCTGTTTATAAAATGAAAATTCACACTGATATATATGTCAGCACTCTGGGCTATGATGCTCCTTTGACACATGCACTGAGATCCGTTTGACTGCATGGACTTGTGCCCATAAATTGAGACAAGAATATATGCAGTGATTGTGTGACTCTCAATAGAGCTATTGTTCAGATAGAAAAAGTATCTCATGGAGGCCTTGCCTGGGGAGTCAGGATTGACCTCCTATTTGTTCTTTGATGATTGAACTTAAAGGAATATTAATTTGATTCCCCCTTCAGATTTTGGAATCGTCTCAAGTTATATCACTCCCAAGGAAGGAGATATCAGCTAAAGTATGTAGTTGTTGATATTCTAAAGGTCAATAATTTTGATCCTTACCCTGTTCTTGAAGTTCTTCAGATTTAGAAAAAAAGAAATATAATCAAATTGTCTCTTCTTCTTTTATTTTAATGAAAAAACTTTTAACGCCCAACTAGTGGATCTCTCATACCTACTCGTCTGCTCGACATACTGGAGAGTTGCACCTCATGGAAGCCCTGAAAAGCCATCTGTGATAAGAGCAGAATACACTCCCAAACTTATAGCTGCTTTAAAGAAATTATTTTGACCTGAAACTCCCTGGAGTATATCGGATACCTGAGACTTTTTCGGACAAACTTTGAAAATGGTTGTTCTAATTATTACTTTGTTATGGTGCATATTTTATTGGCAAGTGCTGGCTTTCCAATTATGGAAAGTCCCAAATATAGAATTTTCTCATTTATCATCCAGTCTCTAAGTTATATAACTGGTTTTAGTGAGTTTTCCTCTCTTCTCCTTCTCCTGCATTTTCTGTTTGCTCTGTTGGGTACATGTTTTAAATCTTCCCTTTTCTCTATACACCCATGGAATTTATGCCCACATGTGGTTTTGCCTAGCGTAATCCTTAGAGACTTCAGACTTCTACAGGCCTATCATCAACAGAGTACAGCCTTGGCCCTACAAAGTGCATCATAATTTGTGTCTTTTCTTGGCTGTGTACTTTTAGAATAGAGTCATAAGGAACATGGAATTTCCTGAATGACTCTCAAGGGCTTACAATGACTTCAGCCAAATGTTCAGTTGGGAGAGTTTCCCAGAACTGTGTGAGAATACCCACAGCACAAACTGTTGCATAGCACAAAACACTCACTTTTGTTTATCTCACGTTGTAGTTACTGCTGCCCTCCCTCAAAGGAGCTCTCAAGGTAGAAACTGAATTCGTTGTTTGCTATTCCTCAAGCTCCCCCAGCTTTTCCACCTTCCAGTTAGCACCAGACCCTGGGCCCTACGGATAGGATGATCTCATCTTCATCTTCTCTGTCCTTTGATACGGGACGATGTTAATTCCTTCATCAGTGATGCCTGCATTTGCCTTTTTCTCTTCTCGAATCAAGCTTCTTATACATTTCCACCTACGCTACTGCAATTATATGAATCCCTGATTGAACTCAGTTCTACTGAGCAGCAAATATTTGCACTGTTGCCAGGAAAATCTTCCAAAACCACATTTCAGATAATGTCATTCTTGTTTTCAGAGTTCCCACAGCTTGTCTTTGTTCACGTAACTGCGTTTAAAGTCATAAGCTGGCATCTATTCATAATTTACCTTGCAACATTTTTATATTGTTACCCGGTGTGTTTTATTTTTCTCTGAGTTCATTATATTATTCTTTCTCTTAAGCACTGTTTCTACACATCATTACACAATTTCCTCCTCTTTCGATTTAAGTTCCTTCTCAAGAATTTTGAACTCAGTAAGCATTTGAACTTGGTAATTAAGTATTTAATTATTGGATAAAGGAGGGAATGAGTCTATCTTTTCTACCTTAATTACATATTTGTGTGAGATGGAGAACTATAAGCTTGGTGTCAATATAATTAGTATGTCTGGATTGTTGAAATATTTTACCTAGAAGTAACTGACTATTGGATCTCTGCAGAACTGAATTGAAAATATATACCTGGCATAATCCCTTGCTTGCTCCCCAATCTATAGTTTTCTTCATTCTCCCAGATTAAAGCAGTTCCCACCATGGTACATTTTTCAGCTTCCTTTGCAGCTAGCAATATGCCTAATATTCTCTATTAGCTATATGCATAATTAGTTGTGCGGTTGAGTTTGACCAAAAATTTACAACTAGACTTAATGGGTCCCATATATGGGGTTTACCAATCCATGCTTCTCTAGTCTCCGCTCTCTTTCAAACACCTGGAAGGTAATGAAACTGGGATGTCATTTTAGTTCTCTAAGGTGGCCATATGTTGAAGAAAACAGATATATCATGAAACATTTTCTTTATTTTAAATTTTATTTTTTGACAACTTCATACATGAATATTGTATTTTTCCACCCAACGCCTCCTATGCCCCACTCTCTCTCAAATTTGCAACTTATTTAATTATTATCAGTTTACACACACATGCCCTACTGAGTCATATGTACACGTGTTTAGGACTGACTACCTGGAACTGAACAACCTATTAGGGGACTATCCCCAAAGAAAATTGATTATCTCCTTTCATCAATTTTGCAGTCATTATTTGCCTGTAGCTCTTCACTTAAGAGTTTGGTCCTGTGAATTTTCTTCCATCTATATTGACATTTCAATTGGTATTGACATGATACAAGTCATGTTTGGGCAAGCATGTTGTTGAGATTTCATGGGTACAGCTTCCCCACCATGTCTAGAAGACCCCGTCTTGCATCCGGCATCCTGCTTCTTCCCCTGGCTCTTAACAATTATTCTACCCTTTCTTCTTCAAGTCTTACATGTAACGGATGCATTGTAGATCTATCAATTGGGTTGGGCACGCCACACATACTTATTTTCTACACTGTGACCAGTCAGGGATCTCTGTAATAGTTTTCTTCTGTTAAAAAAAAGTTACTTCATGATGGGTGAGAGATAGGCTTCTGTATGGGTATAAGAATAAGTATCTAGAATACAGTTAAAATTGTTATGTTTTAGGAAAATGGCAGTCAGTTCTTATCTCCAGCCATAGATAGTTGCCTAGGCTCACAATAAGAGGCTTGAATTCCCTCCTAATGAGTGGGCCTTGTGTCCAATTAGACAGGGGCTGATTATTCTCAAGGTAAAAGTACCACTCATGCTACTGGAGATAGCTTTCCAGACCAGTCATTGTGGTTTGCATTGTAGATTGACTATTGGGTACTTTCTTGTCAACTTGCATAGTAATTCTGATATGGAAGCTAGTCATCAAGGAGGAGGCTTCTGGGTTTGTAGAACAATTTCTTAGTTGTAGGCTGTTAAATCACTATAGTTTGGGGTTGTTTATTATAGTCCCTGAACATTACTTGAACAATTATAAGTTACCAATAATAATGAATGGCTACAGTTGTAACGTACCTCCCTAGGTCACCTAAAACAAAATACACATTAATATATACCTGACAAAGAAACACTTAATAAATTAATAAGTAAGTGAAATTTTAAGATAGTCATAGAATGTTTACATTTTTATACATAGATTATATAATCATTATAAATGAACACAATAGGGAATTATTTTAAACTGATGATGATCATGTCCATTAATGCTTATTTTGTAATATAATTAGGATACATCTGGAGATTCTTTTTTATTTTTTTTGTTGTTTTTCGAGACAGGGTTTCCCTGTAGCTTTGGAGTCTGTCATGGAACTCACTCTGTAGACCAGGCTGTCCTCAAACTCACAGAGATCAGCCTGTCTCTGTGTCCCAAGTGCTGGAATGAAAGGTGTGTACCACCACCTCCCGGCTTATAAAAAATTCTTAATGCTAACCCAACTCTACAGATGTGGGGGAGGGCAAGCAGGGGTCCTCAATCTTATGCTGTGAGTAGGCAAACTTGATTTTGCCAGCCTTAAAGCTGCAGCCAGGACAATTCCTGTCTTCACTTTGTCCCCCTTCTCCATCCTTTCCCTCTCTTTCCCTACTCTTTCCTTAGGAAACAAATTCTAAGCACTACAAGCCATACAGATACAATGATAAAATAACCAAAATGTGAAAAAAATGCATCAAGCAATTACTCTATTGGGTAGGCATTAAAATGAATACACTATAAGGACTCAAATATTGAATCATAATCCCATGAAAACAGAAAGCTAAGGGAGGAGTGAGCCTAAGGGTGACTACAGAGGAGTCTTGGTGCACAGCCTTGCAGGGGAGTTAGATGCAGCTTCTGGTGCTCTTGTTGCAAATCTGTGTCTTCCATCATCTTTCTCCTCTGGCACAGTCAGCAGAGTTCAGAGAAAGACTCTCAATCACAAGTTCTCCAGAGTCCGTCAACAGACCTATGTATTCATCTGACCTCATCTCAAATCTATGAAAAGTCAGCATGCTGCCTGGAAAGAGTGGAACCTCCAGCCTGGCCAGCTAGGAAGTAAGCATAACCTGAATCTGTTGTAACGTGGGAGCCCAGGCCAGCTTGACAGTTCCACAACTGAAAAATGGTTAGGAACCTCTTACTCTGCCCCACATGACAAACTCTCATGAGATTAATTTTCCAACAAGTTTTTGAACTTGTCAAAATATTCCTAGACCATCCCACTGAATACACAATCTGTAACTTAAAGATGAAAGAATGAGAATAAATAAATGATGTGTTCTGCTCAAGATTTAAACTATGCCTTTCCTTTGGCCACCAGAATTCCTGGAATTACTCTGAACTTTCACTTTTTTAATAATTATAGTATTTTTCCTCTAGAAACCATGTTACTGTTCTCAGGAACTTATAACGTGTTACTTGTCTCCTGGTAAAATCATCAGTGATGATTTGTTCTGTTTCAGTGATACAGGGACTTGAAGGAGATCCTTCACCAATGATAGGGGAAGGAAAGGCAGGAACAAGGATTGACTGGTTGGCGCCACTGGCAAACCAACTTCTAGAGTCTGGGCCCTCCCCAGCGCTCCATTAACCTGGCCTTAGTTCATTCACTACTCAGAGCTCTACAGTTCTTTCTTTTCTACCTATCCGTTATTTTCTCATTGTTTTAGAATGCTTGAAACAATTTAAAGTGATAATTATTTACCTAAATCGTGGTTTCTAGTCTCACTTGGCTTCAAGCACTTCTGCAGAACCTCATGGTAGTGAGAATGTGTGGTAAAGGGGTTCTTCGCTGTTTTCTGAATAGGACCAGAGAGATGGACAAGAAGTTGTCAGAGTTAAGAGTTCCTTCCCCCAAAGCACCCTGTAGTGACCTATGAACTTCAGCAAGGACTCAGCTCCTAAAGTTTCTAGAACAACCTCAAATATTGCCCCCAGTTAGGTCTTCAACCCATAAGCTTGCAGGAGACAGTTCCTGCATTTTAAGTCATCGTGTGAGATGGACTATTCAATGTTCAAAGGAGTATACAGTTTTGTGAGGGCAGAGAAAAGGAACATTGCTCTTCATGAGGTAGAGGTTCAAGCACAGTTGAGAGCTGACACAACTATTAAATCTGTAGAAGCACAGAAACATAACTACCACGTGATCTCATGTGTATAATCTATAGATGTCACTCATAAACAGAGAATGGGATGGGGTTACCAGAGGCTATGGATAATGGGGAGCCAAAGCTGTGGCGCAGGCTAGTAGGATTTCCAACCCTTGATTTCCCTTAGCTTATAGGTACATACATGGACAGACTACCTAGAGTCCTGTTGGCCTTGGATGCCCTTCTCTATGCATGACTGTTGGATGCATGCCTTTTTATTTAGGTCCCCTGTGTCTCAGGCTTAGTACACGTCTACTGCTTTTGCTCCTGGCCTGAGCACCCCCAGCCCTGTGTTGGAAAAGAGGATCTAGGCCGTGTCCCTCACTCTGGGCATTGAGTTTTGCTCTCTTCCTGCTCTTGGCAGGGGTTGGCCTCAACACCTGCTGCACAGCCCACCCTGATATTTCTCTGGGCTTCCTCCCACATGGCTTCTGCTATCCGGTTCATTCTCCACTGCTCTTGGCAGCTCTTTCACCTATTTCGGGCTCCAGGGATTTCAGCTGTCTCCTAGTTTTGCTGAAAATGGAGTTTGCAAATTTTCGTTTCCCGTTCTCTTTGTTGCTTTTGGCTCTTCTCCAAGTGGAGAAAGAGCTGCACAATCTGCATAGGCCAAGTTCACACCACAAATTGCCTCCCTTATGGCTCTCTACTTCCATTATTTTTCCACAGTTGAAGACTGTAAATTCAGTTAGGAGACTTCTGACGAGGGTGGCTAATATCATGGTTATAAAAGTTTTCATGAATGAAATATTATTACCAAGATAATGGAAGAGAATATTAACTCTGTCAGTCTCTCTTGATTAGGCACATGAACAAGACTCAATTGAGACCACCATTCAGTCTCTTTGTACTGACCAGTATGGGGATGATGCTGTTTACTCTCTCTATTAGATAACAAGTGAATGCAGTTAATATCCTAAAGCAAAATTCCTAACCCTCTTGTCCTGATTTATTACATCCAATCTCATACACCTTGTCTATCCTATATATGCAATTCTGTATTACAAAATGCTATTCATTTTTTTACTTGTATTTACTTGTTTTTCGAGTTAGATGTATGGGCCTTAGTACATGTGTGGAGGTCAGAGGACAATTTGCAGGAGTCGGTTCTCTTCTCCACCACATGGGCTCCAGGTCTTGAACTCTTGCCCACTGAAAAATCTCCCCCAACCACCATGCACTATAAAGTTGATTTATTTTTGTTTTTCCTGAATCATTGAAGGGAAAAGTGACCATCCTTTGTCATTTTAATAAGATATGCCATACAATTGAAAGTAGTAAGAAAAAGAATGCCCCAAATGAATGACTTCACAAATTTTATTTCAATTTATTGTAAAGAAATTCATTGCCTTGTCAGTGCTTTTGGGTGCTGTCCCTTTTCACAGCAGTCTTACTGTGGAAGTTAATGTCATCTTGTACTTCAAGTCGTGATCGTTCTCTAGCAGTAATCAGCGTTCTGGAACTTGTCTGGAAATGCTCAGATCGCAAGGAGAAAGGTCCACACTAACTGGTTCTTCCGAACGTGAGACAGGAAACCTCCCTTCTAATTTCCAGGGAAACACGCTATGCTTGTTTGCACCTGGGTGTCATTTTAAAATTTATATTTGTTCCACCCCATGTTCAATCCTCTTTAAATGATAGCTATGGTCTACTCTTGGATTTCCCTTTTCATTAGTGACTCCAGAAACAAGGCATCGGTGGCAGGAAAGAACTGATTTTAACGATGCTAAGTGAAATTGATATTGAAATTGAATCAGCCCTCTTCACCTCCAGATCCCCCAGGATTCCTCTCACACCTTAATTATGGTTTGTCAGACCTATAATTTGGTTCTCTGAGAAAATCTTTAAGAAATGAATCATTTGTTTTTAACCCTTATTAGTGACCCCCCACTTTTTTTCGCCTTCTAATTTTGAATACAAATGGTGACTCATGAAGTCCCTGGGATTTTCCTGAGCATATTTGGCAACCTCGTCACATTTCTGCCTGTAAAGTAGCCTAATTTGGGATTTTTATTACAGGAAGAAGTCATTTGTTGTCTGAATAAAATGTGTTGGTGAAATGTTAAGTGAAGGATGTGTGTGCCTGATGCAAGTTCAGAGAAGTGTTATGTCATCATGCTGCACCTTTTAGGGGTCACATCATCTTCTTGATGTGGACATTGTCGCCTCTTCATCATAAAGAATAGCTTAATTAATTTATAAGAACAAACTAAAATAATCCCTGGTACAGTCAGCTTCATATGACCTGTTACATGAATACCAAGTAATAGGAAAGTAAGTAAGTGCCATTTCCTAATTTTAGGTTTTGAGTTTGGAGTTAAGAATGGTTATTCAGCACTGCGTGAATCAACGAGCAAGCAAATGAAGTGTTAGAATCTAGAGAAAGCAGAATGGTCACTCATTCCAGATAGCTCAGGCTTGCCCTGCTGTTTCAAGTGGAATCCCCTTTCCTGTGAAGCCCTTCAGACCTGTGACCTGAATTGTTGATCGCCTAGACAACAGAAGATTCCTCTTTTGTACAGTTGTTTCTGCCAAGTTGAGGGCTTGCTAAACTGGCTATTTCTGTAACAGTATTCTTCATCTATGTTTTACCTTTGGGTGTTTCACGATGCAAAAGAACTGTGTATTTGCAACAGCCTACATGGCCAGCCAAGGTGGAAAAAAATATCTTAAAGACCTGTAGTTTTACATTCTAATATAAAGGTACACATTTTACTTAACTACAAAAGTACTTATCAGTTGGTAAAGTGCTTGCTGGGTGTTATGAGAACCGAGTTGAGCTAGATGTGGCAATATGTACTTGTGGTCCCAGTACTGGGGAGGTGGAGACAGGTGGATCCAGCCTGACCTAATCAGTGTGGTCCTTAGGTCTCAGTGAGAAAGACCCCATCTCCAAACCAAGGCGGAGTACTCCTGAGAAACAACTCCTTAAGCTGACTTCTGGATTGTAGACACACACATATGTATGCGCGTGTATGAATATGCTTCTCTCTGCATGGATACACCAAATGAGAGCTATTTTTGAAAATGTGTAAGTGAAGTTTATCATGGCTATCATTAATATTTTGTGAGTTTTTTTTTAATGCATTGGCATCCTGTGCTCTTCCGTTATATACCAGTTACAGTCGTAAGTCTTAAAAATAAATACAAAAAAAAAAATAAGAGATGCTCTGTACCCTTGGAGGAGTTCATTCATGCAGGCAATGCGGACAAAATATAAGTAAAATGTAAATATGTGCAGCTCTTTGAAAGCGCGGTTTCTAGGTCAGGTAGGCTAATGCAATATGACTGTGATCAGATTTTAAACTTGAACTTTTTTGCTTTTCCATCTCCCAGTTGTGCTGTCTATGTAATTATAGAGCAAAGAGGAGGAAGAAAACAAATTCTTAGTTTCATAATTCAGTGATTTAAGATTGAGACTTGTATCTGCTGCTTAGATAAACACTTGAAAATGTGACTGACAACGGCTTTCTTTCTCAGTCTCATTTCCTTTTAAATTAGTGCTAACATGGCAAAAGGAACCAAGTGAATGGTACAGAAAAAAGTGGTGCCTTAGAATCAGAGATCCTTAGATCTTAGAGGATATCATTAATGAAAACAACTTAACAAGAGAGGAGAAAGGCCTCTCTCTCTCTCTCTCTCTCTCTCTCTCTCTCAGGAAGAAGAAGCAATGATCTGGCTTAGGTAAACAACTATGACAAGGTTAAGCAGCATATTATAATCAAACCAGGAGTCGTAGAGTTGGCTCAGTGATCAAGAACTCTTGTTGCTCTTGGCGAGGTTGTTGGTTCAGTCCTTAGCACTCACATGGTGGTTCACAACCATCTCCAACCAACTGCAGTTCCAGAGAACTGGAGCCCTCTTCTGAACTCTGCAGGCACAGGGCAGGCATGTGGTGCAATACCTATGTGGCGAAATACTCCTAGACATAAAATAAAAATAGATAAATATTTGCAAAATATGAAATATTCTAAACTATTGTAAAATTATAGAATCAACTATGCTCAAACTCACCCTAGGGCGTTTCAGCAATGTGAACCTTTAAAATCCTATTTTTCAGGTATTCCAATTTCACTTCAAGTTTTTAATCACTTATAACTGCTAAAATCCCCAAAAATATGCAGTGCTTCTACAACTGACTAGAAATAGCAGAGAAACTAAAAGTGTCTTTGTGTGATTTGATACATATCCCAGAAGTCCAAAGTGTGTATAAAACTTTTTTGCATATGTCTACTTTCTTTTTCAAAGTTACAGAGAACTTTGTGTTATTCTTCATAACAAGTGTTCCTTTTTCAATGAGAAAAAAGTTCATGTTTCAGAAAGAAACTAAAATTAGGGACTTAGGCGTGCACAGCATTGGCTCAAGCATTTAATACAAACCATCAGAGCGCCACAAAACGAGTGCAATTTGAATCATTATTCCTATTGTAGAGACAAATATGAAACTTAGTGAGGTTAAGTCATGTATTGCTGGGTATAATGCTATACATGAAAAAGACAGCATTAAAATCCAGCTTAAGTCCAGTGTCAACCTAATTTCTGTAGCATCCATGGGGATGAGGAAGGACCCAGAGCCTGGGAGCATCATATTCCAGGTGTACTGGACTGATTTTAAAGAGATGAACATAAGGTTAAATATAAGAACAACTACACCAAACCTCTGAAATAGGGGTGGGGAGTACAACATTCACTATTAAGAATAAAAAAAGGCATAAAGAAAAAGCTGGAAGCCCTAGGAAGGAACTACTGGGCTAAACAAGTAATATAAGCTTCTGCAGGAAATTAACTCCAGCTGGATATAGTTTATGTTCCCCAGGGACCCTGAGATTCCAGTGAGCTTTGTGTTGCCACTGAAACCTTTGGTAAGTTGAGCGGCAGAAACAGTCTGGTGGGACGGGTAATGCAAGAGAGTGGAGGAAGCTGAGTGGGAAGGAAAGGGCACTGTCTTCGGGGACTACTGAATTTGTTCCCTCCCTCTGAAGCTGGTCGCCATGGCAACCTTGACTGCAGGTGTTTGCTGTTCAGTTTCTTTAAACCTTGATTATTCTTCTGTTCTGCAACCTATGCCTCGTTAACTAAAGGTAAGAGGTACTATCAGTTTTAAATACAGAAATATATTTTAAAGGTACCCAATGGGTCCAATGTTGGTGGTGTACCGGAAGCCAGAGGCCTTGAACCTGAGCAGCAATTCATTACACAGCGAAGCTGTTTGGGCAGAGGGGTCTGCTGCGTAAAACACAGCAGCTCCCAAGGCCTCGGAAATGAATGAAGAGAGAAAAGCAGGAAAGATTGAGGAGCAAAGAGGGTTTTTGTTTTTTTTTCCCTCCCCTTTTGTTTGTTTCTACATTTTCGTAGTTGATATTCTTGCTTGTATTTTTTTTTTGTTTTTGTTTTGTTCTTCGGTTTTGTTTTATTTTTTAATATTTATTTTTGCATTTTCCTGGGGTGGAATGCCGCAGGGTTGAGTGATGGGTGGATATGGAAAGACTGGGAGATGGGTGGGGCTGGGGTGCATGATGTAAAATTCCCAAAGAATCAATTAAAAACGAAGAAAAGAAATGAGGATGGAACAATTATCTTTTAAAAAGATTCCTTTAATATGAGTTAATATGCTCATGTTACACACATACATACCACAAACACACAAAACAGTGTTTTTAAAGAATTACATATCTGTGTATCAGCACTGGCAAATCTTCAGAGACAGTCTTAGAAGAGAGAGCTGAAAGACAGTAAGAGTCAGAAGTTGAGCAGGATTCGAGCAAACTGGAGTCTTTTGTACTATTACGTCCATGAGCTCATAGGCTCTGTGGCTGCCCACCATCAAGCCAGTGAAAATCGTAGTGTGGAGTGGAGTGGGCTCAGGAATCCCCATGGGTAAGTGAGGTGCTGTGGGCAGTTGAGGGCTTCTGGGACAGAAGTCAGTTCTCCGTAAGGGTGTGGCTCTTGGTGGGTCAACCATGTACCAGTGGATGGTCACAGACCCAAAAGTATATGAACAGCACACATTGAAGCTGATAGGTTTTTATTATTTTTATATAAAATTTTCAAAGAATTAATAAAAATATTTCTAATACTTGTGTGTCTATTTTGTAAAGAGAAACATTTAAACTTAGTTATTACTTATTTAATAATTCCCAGTTGATACAGAGGATAAAATTTAATCTCTAGACTGACTTTTTTCCATATTTTGTGGAGGGAGAAGGACCAGCTGAATTAATATTTTACGCATTTAGTAATAACAAACATTTATGTGGCATTTTGTGGTTTGTAACTCTCTCACCTATGTTACCATATTGAAGTGTCTGAGTTTTCATTCAGTATCTGCCTCTGTCTACACCTGTGAAGAAGAGGGTGTGAATGATGGCTGGAAAAGATTTTGCACTTAGTTTTCAGGTGCAGGCTTGTGTCAAAAAGCAGCTTTGTAGGAGGTGGGGCAGTCTTCTTCCTTTACCTCACTAGAGTCTGAAAATAGAACGACGACCACTACAGACATTATGTTTAAAACTGCCAATCTAATCCCATGGGGAATCAGTCCATTCCTTGAGGAAAAACCCCAACTCTGCCAGCTTGCCACATCTAAGTTTATGGAGACTAGAACAGTAAAGACCGTCCCTCTTGGTCAGCTGACATAATTCTGTGTTGTGTGCCTCATTGTCCACTGGGAAGCCAGAAAGAATTGACTGCAATCATCCCCCATTAAAATTCACCAAAGTAAAACTCCCGGGATGGAGGTGACCAATAGAAAGGATATTGACATGGAAGGCTAGAGAAAACAAAAACCAAATTCTCTTTCTTCTCCACCCACTGTCACTCACCCCACTCGAGAAGGTGCCGCGGCTAATGGACTGAATTTGTAAACAAACCCATGATGCTGCATTGGACAGAATAACACAGAGGTTTTGTTGGGAGAGTGTGGGATTGTTGGATGTTGAGCTTCTACTTCAACTTTGGGAGGAAGCATCATACTGACTGCATCATTTTACGTCTCACGACAGTGAACAAGTTCCAGTTTCTCTCAGTTCTTGACAACAGTTGCCATATTGTGTTACGCCATTTTGTAACGGTCATTTGAGTAGATGTGAGATCTCATTGTGGTTTTGACTTGCGTCTCCCAAGTGATGCATACTGCATTCCTGAAGGCACGACAGAAGGCTCACAGAAGGAGAGACCGGTGACAGCATCATTCTACATTTCTTTGGGGCCATTTGGACACCCTTTTTTTTTTTTGAGGAAATGTCTCAAGTTCTCTTTCTCAGTTTTTAACTTGATTGTTTGTTATTGGTTGTAGGACTTCTTCATACATTTTGAATATAGTCCTTTATTAGATAAATGTCTGCATCTACCCCGGTGACCATTGATTCCTTATTCACCATAGCTACAAAGTAGAAACAATCTCCCTGCTGTTCATCAACATAATGAAGAAATTGTGGCTTGTATAAACAATGAAATGTTTTTCCACCATGAAAGGAAGTCCTATGATATGCTGTAATATGGATGATATTATATTAATATTCAACATTCAATATTATAGTAATATTGAAGATATTATGCTAACTATAGTAAGCTATCACATAAGAACAAATACTGCATTATTGTATTTGAGGTAAGTCATTGTCTTAGGGTCACTATCCCTGTGGTGAGACACCATGACCAAAGCAACTTGGGGAGTGTCTTAGTTATGGTTTCTATTGCTGTGACGAGATATCATGGCTGCATGTTGTCTACACCATGACTACATGATACATCTCTTACAAATGTGAACATTTAATTGGGGTGGCTCGCTTACAATTCAGAGATTCAGTCCATTATCATCATGGTGGGATGTTAGAGCCCGTAGGCCCCAACATAGATAACTATTTTCCCTAACTGGATGGGTACGGAGCCGCAAGGAATAACCAGACACAGCTTACACCATCATCACGGAAGGGCATCTCAGGCTTCTCCTTTCCTGAAGATCTCTCACATTTATTCTCCAAACAGCTTTTATACCAACACATAAACTGAGCGGGAAAATACAC
>LOEQ01000142.1:732786-760307 GCA_001685075.1 Bramus lutescens | reverse complement strand
GGGCCTATGGCTTTAGAGCCTGGCTGCCACACCATATAGAAATATGGGCCTACAGTGGGACATGGTGGTGTGCAGGCAGACATGGTGCTGGAGAAATAGATGAGTCCTACATCTTTCAGGAAATAGGAAGTAGACTCCATGTCACACGGAGGGAAGTTTGAGCAAAAGAGACTTCAAGCTCACCTGCAAAGTGACTCACTTCCTCCAACAAAGCCATACCTACTTCAACCTCCTAATAGGGCCACTCCTTTTGGGGGGCATTTTCTTTCAAACCACCTCAAGGAGGAAAGTGCTTATTTGGCTTAGGTTTATACATCACTGTTAATCACAGAAGGGTGTCAGAACAGGAACTCCAACAGCAGGAACTTGGAGAGAAGAGCTGGTGCAGAGGCCATGGAAGAGTGCTGTGTACTGGCTTGTCATGGCTTGCTCAGCCTGCTTTCTTCTAGAACTCAGGACCAACAGTGGGCTGGGGCTGGGGCCCTCTCCCATCAACCACTAATTAAGAAAATGTCCTACAGGCTTGTCTACAGTACAATCTTGTGGAAGCCTTTTCTCAACTGAGGCTCCCTCCTCTCTGATAGTCTAGCTTGTGTCAAGTTGACATAAAACCAGGTACTATAGTTATCTAACATAATCAAACTCATCAAAAAAGAAGGTAAGGCTTGAGAGATGGCTCAGTAGTTAAGAATACTGGTTGTTCTTCCAGAGGAACTCGGATTCAATTCCCAGCACCCATATAGTGGTTCACAGCCATCTGTAACTCCAATTCCAGGGGCCCCATGACCTTTTATGGCCTCTGTAGGCACCAATATGCAAGTGGTGCCCAGACATACATGCAGGCAAAACATTTACACACATAAAATAAAAATAGAGGAAATTTTTTTTTAAAAGAACATGTCTTCCCAGTACATGCCCCTCTCTGTGTGCCTCCCACAGGCTTTAGCTGCCCTAAATTCACCTTTCTTGGGAGCAGAAAGGGAGCTTGGATGGATGTTCAATTCGGACTTTGAAACAAGTTGGGAGGCAACATTATTTCTTTTCTTTTCTGCTTGATAGCCAGCTCTCTGATTTAGAAGCATAAACTTGGTTACATTGTCAGCTACAAACGACTGGCTGTTTTAGGAACCACAGCCGGCTGGGAGGCTGCAGGAGCTTGGAAACTTTGATGGTGAAGGTGAGGAGCCGGCCAATGGAAAGCGTTTCGGTGAGTCTAATGACTTCGGGAAAATCTCTGCGAGGCTGGAACATTTTGCCGCACCTAAGTGGTTATTTCCTCACCTCTTCTGCATTCACTGAGAGCTCTGTGTAGCTGACCAGAGACTGAAAAGGGCTGGAAAACAGTGCCCGTGTGGGTTTGTCAAGAGAGATATTCAATTTAGGTTTTCCAAATGTGTTGCATGTAACAAAAGCCTGTATTTCTTTTCATTTCAAAGGCGATCTGCCTCATTCTGGTTCATTTAATTCTTGGAAACAGTTTTATATGTCCAGAAAGCCCTTTGAGCCCTTTGAGTGAGTGTTGCAAAGGCTTTCACCCCCTCCCCGCTCCCCTTCTCTGGAAGCAGGAAATAAGTTCTGCCAAATGCAAATGAGCTCAGACTCTAACAGGCAAAGTGTCAAAGCACAGAATGCTGCAGCGTTTGAGAACGCATGCCTTACACAACTGACATTTGGGGGCCTGAAAAACTACAGGAAGTCACACCGACCTATTTAAAGTGCCGTTTCAGAAACACACATGTGTGGAGAACTTCTTGGGATGTACGTTAGGAAGTCTGAAGAAGGCATTTCTTTCCTTTCTACGGTGGTTTCAGAATCCTAGGGGATTTTATCAGAGTCGTCAGGCTCTGGACTTGTCTGTGTGGTCTCCCTCTTTGATTCACATACCCTAATTGGTCTGACATAATGCTGACTACCTGGAAGACGGTCTGGGCCACTGCAGTCCTTCTAAGGGTTAACAGAGCCGGTTCCAAAGGAGCGAGGCAACCACAGAAACAGGATAATAAATGTGACACTCTCAGACTATCACTAGCAAATATTTGAGCTTATCAAGTAACGGAGGAAGTAGTTTAGTTACAAATAAACCAATCTCTCATAAAACAAGTTTTCACACAGGGTCATTTCATTGAGCTGGAGACAGCTAGAGGCCACTCTAGGCAGAACTCCTACTCTGTGTACACTTCGTAACAGCTTCTCATGATTAATGGACAGCAAGGGGGGAGGCTGGGCCCCGCAGCTCGCCTGAGCTGGGCTTCCTATCAGCCTAACAGCCATAAACAGCAAGTCAGGATTACTGCATGGGAAGTGCCTGTCCACTGGGAACATAGCTGAGCTTGCGCTGACTTCCCCTGTCACCCGCCTTCTTTCTCTCTTTTTTCCTCCCCTGTATAGCAGAGACCATCGTGTCCTAGAAACTATAGTCGATGTCACCGCTTGGCACTTTCTGTGCAGAGAGGACAAGTATGTGGGCGCAGGGGGGTGGCGGAAAGCTACCCTTAAAGCCGCAGAGACTGAGTTGGCTAGGAGCTGGAGCGAGGCTGTTTTTTCTGGAGCCTTTGAAATCAGCATGGCGAAAGCATCTGATTTGGATTCCAGAAAAAGCACAGGCCTTGTTTGAGGGTGTGTGTGTTGGGGTGGGGGGAGGGAGTCTTTTGTCTCAAAGTAAAAGTCTCATCGAGATTAAGAAGAATTAAAAAAAAAATACCCTGGCATAATTATAGTAGTTCATCAAGTTAAAAAGAAAATTCTGGAAAGCTGCTAGAGTTTTGGGGGTGTGAATGTTCATCTTTGATGATACAGAAATGTGTCCATTTGTGAATTTTTATTTTGTAGAAAATTTGTTTCATTACCCTAAAGGATAATAAAAAATAAAATGTAGATTAAATGAATTATAGAAATAGAAATATAAAAATAGAAAAATTAAGCCACTACACCACCATTTGAAGCAGGCATTTAGTTATGTTTCCTACCCATCTTTTCCAAAATCTTAAAAATAGAATGTTGAGACCTTCACCATATGGCGAATTTTGTACTATTTTCAGGCAGATTCCAGCATAGTCATGTCCCTACCATGTTAGCCATTTTTTGTATATATAATTTTAGAGCTGAAAAATACTAATTTTTGCAACTTACAGTTATATAAGTAGGCTTTAGGACTCTTATCTATTCGTGCTACAACGCAATGTGTGCTTGCTTTGTTTTTCAGTGTGTTCATGTAGTCCAAGTCTATGTAATGTGTTTTTAATAAAACTTGAAGAGAAAAATGTGGTGATATTATCTTCATGGTTATCTCATTAGCTTTCATATTTGAAACAAACATCCTGGTGATTGCATTTTCCACGGAGCTAGGAGAGACTCAGAGCCCTTCCCTGGCTTTGTGATGCACTCAACTCTGGTAACGCCCTGTTCAAATGTGTAAGCCCTAAGAGGTGTATAGGAATGATACTTACATTCGTCCGTTCCCCCATCAGCCACCTATAACACCTACCTGCACTTAGATGCACTTTGTTTATATTGGACGGCTGGAACTGCTTTTGATAGCCATTATCTTTTCTGAGCCCTGGACCTGGACCTGGATCTATTTTCTCTCAATATGCCCCTGAGCCAGGATTCACTCCACACAGTAACTTCACTGTATCTCACCAAGGATGGTTCTGCTGTTCACTTACTTAACCCAGACGAAAGCTACGTTGGGAATGTGTAAAGAAACAAGGGATGAAATTCTTTTATGATATTAAATGAACCTTCAGTAATACTATGGGACAGTAAGTGTTAAACCATTGCTGTAGCCAGTGTGTGGGGGCGGAGCTATGCTGCCTGCTGCTGAGACCAGGGACTTTGCCTATTTCCAAACAGAGTTCCTTCAGCACTGATTCTTCCCGCCTGACTTTGCACCTGTGGACTAAACTTTTCTATTAGGTTTTCCCTACTCCTGTTGCTCAACACATTACCGTACTTAACAATGAACTGGGTATTTCAGAATAGCTGAAAGGGAGGATGGTAAATGTTCTTACCACAAAGGAATGATAAATATGTTAAGTGGATGGATATTCAAATTAGCCAAAAATGTATACATGAAACATCACCTCATATCCTATATGTATATGCGATTACTTGTGGGTGAGAAGAAAATTAACATGAAATGATTTCCTGACTTTCATTTTAATCATTGTAAGACTTGTGTTAAAGGGAAGAAACGAGTTCCTTTTAAGGCTCACATCTAGATAAACTAAAGTTATTTTCTGTTCCTGTAAGGACAAAATTTAGAGTGCTTTTGGAGAACAAAGGCTGCTGCTTTTATGCAGGGTCCAAACTGAATATTACCAGGCTCCCAAACATCTAGTTATTCACCAGGAGCTTACGGAGCAGGCAAATTCCAACCACAGGGGCGTGTTCAACATGGATTAATACATTTTGCTTGATGTCTTAGAGATTTTCTCTAGGTTAATGGAAACTCTATAAGCAACTTTGTGAGAGAAAGCAACTATTTAAACACAGACACAAGGAAATATTAGTATTTATTTTCTTTGTTTTACATGTTACCTTCAAAGCATTTCCAGTTAGGCAACAACAATGACTTCCAGTGGATAATTAGTGCGTGAAGACGTAAGTACATGAACATCAGAGCCTTAGAGCTTTCAGCGTATACCAGCCTTCAGAGACACTTAAAATATTTAATTTTCAATGTCCTAGCTGCAGCCCTAGGCTAGCTATGGATAGCTATGAATGCAGCTCAAAACAAAATTGCAAATAGACTTAAGACACTCTGGTTGTTTACATGTATGATTTAAAAAGGTCTCTGTGTGTCTTCTCATGTGTGCGCATGCATGTACATTTGTGGGTGTTCTTCTCAGGTATGCATAGAAACTTGGAGACTGGAGATTGCCCTTGGATGTCTTCCCTGATCATTCTCCACCTTATACTCTGAGGCAGGTTCTCTAACTTGAACCCAGAGATTGGTTGTTGGTTTAGTCTATCCCGTCAGAATACAGGTGGGCCACCACGTCCACCTACCTGGCATTTATATGGGTTCTGAGGATCCAAATTCTGCTACTCGCGTTTCTGCAGCAAGTACTTTACCCAATGTGCTATTTTCCCAGTGTCCTAATGTTTTTGCTTTCTTTGTTGTTGTTTTGTCAAATATTGATTTGATGGTTCTTAGGCATGAACTTTGTAGGTGGAAACAATGTGTTGCAATGTCCAAAGGTTGGCCATCCTTTCCAGTAACAGCAGCACTTTGGAAATGTATTACTCTCTTACCTTCTAAGTTAATTTACTGGCCTTGCATAATAGAATATCTAGTCATTTTGATCAGTCACAAAAGAGATTCATTGACTATGCTTTGTACAATGTATTATATTATACAATATTAAAATGTAACAAAAAAAGAAATATAATCACAAAGAATGTTGAAGGCTAAGTCACTAAAGGCACAATATTATTCTTCCTTTTCTGAAATTTCAGATTTGGAATTTTTTCAATTTCTAAAACCAGTGGAAATATTCAATAGTTGAGCTAAACCATATAACCAAGGAACATGGATGGAGATAGTTTTAGTCTCATAACCCGAGCCACCTTCTTATCTTCTTCTGACAAGTTAATTCTGTCCATTTTTCTTATGCCCTAGTTACTGTCCCAACTCCTTTCTGAGTTCTTTGACTCCAACTTACTTCTGTGGAGCCAACCATGTCTTCATTATCGGGGCAGCGTCCACACCAGAGAGGCAAATGGATAAAGCATGGGGGCAAAAGAGGAATGCAGTGTGACCTCTAACAGCCGCAAGGTAAAGAGACCAGCAGCTTGCACCACAGACGTGAGGCTGGATACCAAGGGCAACGCTGGCGCAAGTGCCTTCTAGATTCATTTCCAGTCCTCGCAATCGTGCTGAGCTGTAGACTTCCCATTGTTTTGATTTCTAGGAGGAGCTGAAATTCAGAGGTTTAACAACTGCCAAAGATAACATCTAGGAAGTGCCAGAGTTTTATTAACCTCAGCTCTGCCTGACTCGGAGTGTTTGTTTTAATAGCTGATCCTAGCGTCCCCCGCACAGCTGTAGCTCTCTCATGCCTTTCATTTATCGTATTTCCGAAACGGACACTAAGAAAAACTCCAAACATCCTCAATGAATCGGCTCTATCGTGTATTCAGGGATCCAGATTCGAAGTTGGATGTACCTTTTGATCCAGGTCTTGAGCAAGCATGAGGCGAGAGGTTGTTTTTACTTCTGTGTGTGCGCGCACGCATATATGCACACATTCAAGTGTACATTCTTGTGTGTGCGTGTGCTTACGGAAGCCAGTGGCTAATGTTAGGTGTTTAGATCTGTTGTATTCCACCGCATTTTCTTTTAAAGGGTTCATTTATTTTTATTTTATGTGCCTGTTTCGCCTGCATGTACATAAGTGCATTAGGTACGTGCCTGGTACCTGCAAAAGGGTGATGGATCCCCTGGAACTAGGGTTATAGAGACAGTTGCAAGCTACCATGTGGATGCTGGGAACTGAATAAGGGTCCTCTGTAAAAACAGCAAGTGCTTTTAACTCCTGAGCCTCTGTAACCCTCTCCAGGGTCCACTTTGAGACAGGGCTTCTCACTGAGCCTGGAGTTTACTCAATCAACTAGAATGAATAGGTAGAACTTGGCGTGGTGGTGTGTGCCTTTAATCCCAGCACTGGAGAACCAGAGGCAGGCAGATCTCTGAGTTTGGGGCCAGTACAATCCACATGGAGTATTCTAGGCCAACCAGGGCTTCATGGTGAGACCTGTCTCAAAATAAGTAAATAATTAAGGAAAGGAAAAAAGGAAAGAAAAGAAAAACAGGGAAGGGGGAGAAGAGAGAAAATGGTAAGTAAAAAGCTCCAGAAATCCTCCTGTCTGCCCCTCTCCCAGTGTTGAGTTGTAGGTGTTTGCTTCCAGACCCATCTTCATGTTTTGGGGGTGCTGGGGATCCCTGTGGAGGCCTCATGCTTGCTCAACATGCCGAGTTTACCATCACCCCAGCCTGAGGTTTCATTTCCGGTGTGTGAAAGCTAGGAGATTAAGTGAGGCTTTTCTTGAAATCTCTTGACCTCTGGAATTCTATTTTCAATGTTGGTTATTTTTTCTAGCTGCATATTCCATTAAGTAGAACCAGCACAGTTTTTTGAAGGATTTTTTTTAAGTGCCTAGTGCAATTGACTGTATAGTCTCTTACACAATCCCATTTCTCCCAAAGGTTCACAGTGAGCATTATATTAAAACTGGCAAAAGATCTATCAGGAACGGAATTCACAGTGAGTGGACAAATGCATGCTCCTTTTAGTCTGGACCCACTGACTTCTTCAGTTCCCAGGAAACACCGAGCTAGCTGAGAGATTTGATGTGCTGTTCTGAGTCGCGAGTCACACCCTGGGATTATTAGTAATTAGTGAAACCTATTTTATTTTAGCTGAGAGTTACATCTATTCCTGACTGCTTTCATTCTCTAGAAACAATACTGAAAACAAATGCTTGCCTATATTTCTCGAATTAGACTTGCTCAACATCATGATATACATGTTTTTAGTGCAGGGAAAAATACATATTAAATAAAACAAATTCTTTGAGCATGTTTACCCTAAGTAAAATTTCTGTGCTCTCTTTCAAGGCTGAACCATAAGCTACTACTTCTGAGCAGGAACAAACAGGGACTTGACCCTTAAACAAAGCCATGAACTTGAAAGGCAGGCTTAATAGAGAGTGCAACTGGCATTTACCAATTCTCTTGATCATCAGCTATGTCACATAAACCTATCACACACCCCTCCCTATCACATATGCATACATGAAGTATATGCATAAATATGCATTTAGGCAGGACCAGTATCCCTCATTTGTGGAATCCTCCAAATCGCTAGAGAAAGCACACACATTTTTCTCTTAAGACTGAAGTTATTAGCTGACGTTTGGAATGGGAGAAATAGAGTGAAAACATCATTGTCTTCATTCCAGGGGAAGTGATGGCAGGAAAAGAGGGGGAAAAAGGTGGCTGAAGATCAACTTACCCTCCCGAATGGTTTGTTTTTTTAGCAGTAGTGCAGCTT
This sequence comes from Bramus lutescens, assembly GCA_001685075.1. Taxonomy (NCBI): domain Eukaryota; kingdom Metazoa; phylum Chordata; class Mammalia; order Rodentia; family Cricetidae; genus Bramus; species Bramus lutescens. Next base: position 752,250 of record LOEQ01000142.1, on the reverse strand, counting down.
CATGGTTGAAGATGGACATTGGAGAAGGTAGTTAATTAGCAGGACTGACTGGATTCCCACCCCTACTTTGAGCGTTATTAAAAAGAGTAATACAAAGAGAAGACAAACACACCAGAGATTAACACAGAGAGGCTACCTGATGGTGTGACATTTAGATTCCGAGTTTAGGGTTCTGTGGGAGTTCTTCAGACAGGCTCTAGCAGGTACTGATACACTTTAGGTGTATCTCGGGGTTTGTTCTCTCACTCTGAGCCATCCAGAACAAATTGATAAAATTGATGAACTAAGGCCGATTCCTGAAACTGCTCTCATTGTATACACGGTTTCTTAAATGAGCCTAGGACTCTCAGATAAATTTCTCAACCTAGTAGGCACTGCAGTAATGCCCAGGGGCTAGACTAGGTCATTCTCAAAGCTGGCTATGAGCTAGATCTTCAAACAGTACGTTTGAAAGACATTTAATCCCACATTCATATTGAGACCAATTCAGCTAACATCTCCAGGGAACAGAGACACAGCACCAAAATCTCTCCAGGTTAATTAATCTGTGCAGGTTGAGGATGTCTTTATTAGCTACCAGTTGCCAGTATCCTACAGCACCCAGCCATTTTCACTCCTGGGCCTCCCACCTACATCAGTGGCACATAGCTTTTCATTTTTCATCAGTCAAAATCATGCTATTTTAAGCATGGAGGGAAATTCCATCCAATGGAAGGATGTGGTGCCCACTTATTTCTCTGTAAAGGTGTTAGCTGAGATGAAGGCACAAGTACAGATATTCTATAACATCACAAAGGAGGCACTGTATTTAGCCCACATTCCTATGCTGATATTTGGGAGGAAGGATGCACACAAGCGTTCTTAAGCATGTGATCATGCTGAACCATGAGTTCTTTATGGTTGGGAAAACATCACTATCTGTTCTAAAATGTTTGGAATCATTCAGGACTTTCATGCCTTTGACACACAGGTAGTACACCCCTTTCATCTTTGACAACCAAATCTAGACAAAAGAACACCACAATGTCCCAGACATTGCTTTAAAAGGGAGAGGTAAAAAAGCAAAAGCTGGCAAACAGCAATCCTGGAGGTTAATCCATAAGAGTCAAAACCACTGTCAAGAGAAGTAAAATTTCCAGTCTAGCCATCCTTGACAGCTTACTTCCTCCTTAGAAGCTTTTCCTTCTCATCGTGACTGTCACTGGTTTTAAGGAATGCAACTGTCTGTAAGTCAAGAAAATGAGGTGTCAAACTAGGGGCTGTTTTAGAGTTCCATCTATGGCCTGGGAAGAAGACATTAAGGTGTGTGGAATTCCCATGAGCTTCAGGCTCTGGAATCTCATATAACCTCTTTTCTTGCTCTCTTCTTCAATGGCAGGCTTGTGCATGGTTAAGACTAATCCAGCTTTAGTCCACTCCGCGATTAATCTCTTTTATAATGGTGATTAAGCTCAATCTGCGAATAATATACCACAAAGGTGAATGGAATCTTGTGGTTAAAGTTTCTGTGATTATGGACTGTGTGAAGTCTGCCTTTTTTTCGTGCTGAGGGACTCTATCTGGAGATACTAACATTTTAAATAGAAAATCTACTGCAATCCTCAAAAATTATCTAGAATAGTTGCAATGTAATGCCACGTAGAAACGTGGATGTGTGTGATGCAGTTTAAAAAGATAACTGGTCCAAATGCAGCTAAAACCCTAAATAGAATTGTGGTTGGAGAACACATGATTTTATTATTAATTTAAAAATTACTACCTGGTTTCCAAGGTTGAGAACTTGGATTTGGGCGCTAAACCCTCTAATGCTCAAACACCTGGCAGCTGTTTGAGCACAGGCAGGGGACTGATCTTCTGGAACTGACATTGTCCCCCTATGAAGCATGTCTCTCCTAGGGATGTTGCAGATATTGAATCCTTTCCACTTGCTGAAGAAATTCAAGTGAGCTTTATAGCAGTGTGAAAAAAATTAATGTATGACTTGGTTTTGAACATCTGAAAGCTTTTGGGGATTAAATAAATAAAAGTTACATTTCCCAAGTAACCTGGAGGAATCTCTAGGCTTTTGGAAATATTTCCAAGAGGAGAGACCAAAACAGGACTATCCCACACTATTCTTTTATGTCAGCTGTATCATTTCTTATATATGTTCACCAACCTTATTCTTCATAAGGAATACTGGTGAACTTGATGAACTTGAGACCCATGGGCTGCTTTACTCTCGTTTTCATGATGCTAGAGACACAGGGCAGCCCAAGAGCATTTTTAGGCAAGAGGCTGGGGAGTTCATTCATCTCTGAATTAGGTAAATAAATCCTTATAAATATGATTTTTGGCATTCTAAATTCAATATGTCACCATTGTACATGTTGGAAATCATAATTTTTCATGGTTAAACATTTCTCTTTGTACAAGTATGTAGACTGTCACTTTAAAAAGCAATGTGTAAGTGTCTCTTTATCACATTAGCTTAGAGTCTCAACCTAAAGCCGTACAATGACCAAGTACAATATAGCAATATCTAAACAAATCCATCTCAACATGATTTTATCATTTCTCTAAAATTGTCCACATACTTAGTTGTAAGATCCTTAAACCTGGATTTATGCTAATTTCTCTTAAGGCAATTTGGGTTTTCTACCTATATACAGGCTGCCAATTTTCAGTTAAAAGCAATAGGTCTCACGTAGGAAGAAGGAACATTCACAGAAAATGGACAAATCAGGTAAAACATGAGCAAGATCCTGGACATTCTAGAAGTAGTCTGGAGGGAATCTCAGTAACGAGATTCCCCAAGGCTGACATGTTTGTCCTTTTTCCTTCCTGGATTTCTGCTGAGTCCCATTTTCATCCCCAGCAATGTGCAGCTTTGGAATGCTACAGTTCCTTCTAGCATTTACCAGAGATTTTTTTTTTTTATCACCGAATTGACGGTCATTGCACAGTCATCATTCTAACTAGAAGACAAAGAACAGCTTTGAAGTCGGGGTGAGGGATTTAGGCTTTAACTGTCATGTGGTGCTTAGGTTATAGCTTCCTGTGCTGGGCAAGTATATCACACAATGGACTGGGACCTTAGCATAAGATCACACAGGGCAGATAGTAGACCATCAACATTGTTTATAGTGGGGTTCATTATTATTAATGTCTGTAAAGAAAAAAGGTCTCTATAAAAACAGTTGGATGACTTTTTCCTCTTTCCATTTTCTCTCTTTTTTTCCTTCTCTAAGAGAGAGGCAACTAAGTAGTAAGTCTAAGAACTTAGACTTTGGAGACAAACTCCCTGGAAATTGAATTTGACTGACTAATTTCCAGCTGTTTAAAACTGGAAGAGTATCAATATTTCTGCAACTGATGTTCACCTGTAAGGCACTGTGCTGGATAGTTTTACACCAACTTGCTCCAAGCTAGAGTCATGTCAGAAGAGGGAGACTCAACTGAGAAAATGCCTCCATAAGATCAGGCTGGAGGCAAGCCTGTATGGCATTTCCTTAATTACTGACTGATGTGAGAAGACCCAACCCACTGAAGGTGCCACAACCACTGGGAGAGCGGTGGTCTTGGGTGTTAGAGGAGAGCAGGTTGAGCAAACCAGTAAGCAGCATTCATCCATGGCCTCTGCATTAACTCCCGCCTTGAGTTCCCACTTTGGTCTCTTCAATGGACTGTGATTCAGGATACATAAGTTAAAAAAAAAAAAACCTTTCCTTCCTAAGTTGCTTTAAGTCACAGCATTTCACCACAGAAACAGCAACTTTAAGACAGACATGTCTTTTTAAGTTATGGTAGGGACAAGATTAGATAACATACAGAAGACTCAGCAATGGCTACCAAACAATAGTAAGCAGTCACTGAAAATAAAAGATGTGGAAACAACAGCAACAAAAAATGGATTTATAGCTATATTAGGTGCTCATCTGGGCACTGGAAGGAATCTTTGGCATGGAGGATGTTTTTGTATGTGGCCAACACAGCCCCCACATGAAATCACAAGTTCAACCCTGCTGGACAGGGACTATTTCTCTGATGTAAAGCTTTTCAGGAAAGAAATGTGATTGTTCTCAACTTTTGCTGGCTTTAGAAATCTTCTTTCTTAAGCTATATACTTCCTTTGGTTGTTAGCAAAAGGGGGGAAGGAGTCCAACAGACCCTCAGAAAGCACTTGCAACATAATCCATTGGTCAAGTAGATCTTAGCCAGCAACTGCAGACCAGGTGACTTAAGGGACAAAAAGTACATTTTCCTATTTTCTGAGGCTGGAAGTCTAAAATAAGACTCAGGATGGTTTTCTCTCAAGGTCTTTGCCAGCTTCTCTCACATCTTGTCATGGATTTCTCTCTTGGTTTGCAGCTCTGGGTCATGCTCTTCTTGCAGGAATATCATTTTTTATTGGATAAGGAACCGATCCTTATCACCTTAAGATCCTATTTCTAAACGCAATTACATCATGGCTCAGGGCTTTAATAAATAAATTTTGGAGACTTATTTCAGGGTATAACAATGATTTAGGAAAGACCATTTTTCTTGGCTTAAGACTCTTAGAAATCAGTTAAGGTTAGACCTGTGTGGTCTCTAATTGAGCCTAATTGTAAATGCTTAGGTGAACACGTACTGAGCACAACGGGACAGATCACAGAGACCCTTCTCAATCTATTTATTCTTTGGAAGTGACTTAAAGAGCAGGGCACAGTGATGTAAACCTTTAAACCCAGCATTGGGGAGGAAGAGGCAGGTGGATCTCGGTGAGTTGAAGGCCAGCCTTATCCATATAATGAGTTCTAGGACAACCTGAACTACATAGTAAAACCCTGCCTTGAAAACAAAGAAACAAACAAACAAAAAAGAAAGAAAGAAAATAAGAGAAGGACTCTATGGAAAGCAGAACCCCTAATAAATACATCCCAAGTGTTGCTCCAGTTGCCCATTGCTTAAATATGTATTTGGTTAAGACAGTGATTAAAATGACATGTATAGGGATATTTGGTATACATTTTAATGTAACTAATTTGTAAAGTTTCAAACTTTTGCATGCGTCAGCTTTTGGTACCATTAATGTTCTAATTCAAACCATACACCAGGTTTACTTACAGAAAGGCATTCAGCTGCATAATAATCCTCTTTTAGGCTTTTCTTTGTGAACATCTTCATTTGTGTTTTTGTTTGTCTGAAAGGAGAAAAGGTCCACATGCCTTCATTATATGGACCAAACCACCCTCTCTGCAGATCATTACCTATACTAGGAAGGTCTATCCTCAAGCAGAATACAAATTCTGTTAAGCAGTAAATAAAAACGAAAGAAAAACCCATTAATTTAAACAGAAGTGCATGCTAAAAGAAACCAAAGAGTGAAAGTTAAGTTTCTAGTTCTTTCCTCCTTGCAAATACTTCCCCCTTCAAACTGTAATTGATAGTGTTGCCTTGGAAACCATCCTACAAGACTCGCTGAGTTACTGGAAGCTGCACAGTTTAAACTTATATTGTAATAATGTACTGCTTCTTCCTGTTATCACCTCCCAGTATTGCTAATGATGAAACCTGCTTGGCTATCTATGACAGCGGTGGCTGAGCTCAGTGATGAGACAGACAATGTTGCGAGTGGGAACAAGCTGAGGAAAGTTATTTGTCAGTAGAAAGTGCTATATTGACTTGTAAGATTTTAGTCACTAGTTTCTTGGATAATTTCTCATTATGCGGCATCGAAATGAAACAAAGTTAGCCTCATATTCCAGTGCTGTGGAATAATCCTATTGTTCACTGTAAAAAAGTATTATTCTAGTTGCTTAATAAAGAGCTGACTGGCCGGTGCCTAGGCAGGATTTGGGGGGCAGAGAGAATGCTAAGGACGGAGTTTGAGGAGTCTTGAGCCTGATGAACAGGAAGTTGGATGCGTAGATAATGAGGTAACAAACCATGAGCCACACAGTAAAGCTCAAGATAAGAAATATGGGTAATTTAAGTTGTAAGAGCTAGTTAGTAACAAGCCTAAGCTATCCACTGAACATTTGTAATTAATATAAATTTCTGTGTGGCTGTTTGGGAGCAGTTGGAGCTGACCGCCCAACAAAACACTTCACCTTCAGCCTGGCACTGTTTCTGGGAAATTCTCCAATCTCTTGTCATGAGATTTGAAGATGATCTGAGGAAATAAAATATTCCTCCACATGAGACGCTAACAGTATGATTGGCCAGTGCTTACAAACGGGGTTAAGAGAAATTTTGTTCTATTTAATAGCCTGTCCACCCTCATTCGTCTTATAATTAGAGTGTATAAAAGACATTGTCCTAAGGGTCCTGGAAATGCAAACATGAAATAGGCTTTGCTCTCTCAAAGATTCATAATTCACCAAGGGAAATCAAAGCTGACTTTCTTACCAACTGCAGGGTAATATGAGAGACGGGGCTTGCCCCGGAAGTTCCAGGTTCTTTGTCTGTCTATCAAGTACACCAACAACGGAGCAAAGGCAAAACACTGGAGTACCATTGGGATGCAGAAGTGGGAAGAAAACATTCGACTACCATCTCTCTGGAAATTGGTGCTCACTCGACTATTAACGAAAACTTTACTTTTGCTACCTGGAGGGCAGTGCTTCTAGAAGCAAAGAGAATCAATTTTCTGGTCCTGTCTCAGGAAGAGATCTAAACCTACGGACTGGGACACCATTATAGTCAAAACCAAATTTCAGAAGGGAGGGCTGTGGCCCCAGGAACCTCTTCCCATCTGTGATGGACCGGAGATGGCCCAGGTCTCACATAGACACACTGTAGGGAGTCACAGCTGCTGTGGGGTTAGGTGGCCCTGGCCATGCCAAGCTCAGGAGACAGCACTGTAACACCCTCCTCCCTGTCTTCTGGCTACACGCTTTCTGTCCCATCTCCCATCACTGACCTTTTGAAGGGTGCTGCAAACTCTCCCCTTAGAACCGAACATTAACTATCATTTATTCCAAAATTTGGGCTTTTGCTCCTGATTTAATTTAGAATAGTAATTCGAAGCTATGAATGGAACTTGAGTTCTGTCTTGGGAACAAAACACTGTGTCTCTAAAATTGAAACGGACACTAAAAATTAATTAAAAGTAGCTTTTATTGGACTTTAAACAACACAGAATTAGGATTTGAACTGCATGCAGTTCCATTTTAAGAACCATAAAAATAAAGCACATGTGATCTTGAAATGGCTCTCTGCTTCTGCCTGCAGTTATGATAAAATGCACAAAAGAGCTGAGAATAGGCTGAGATGCTGATGATAATTTAGTGTCATTCAGACACATGCAACTTCATTTGCTAGTCATGTGTGATTGGCACACATAGATCAAAACATTTCTTACTGTGCCAAGAGATTGTTTTGGAGTTATTATAAGAAAAAACCAATCAAGTATCTATGAACATCTATGATTACCTAGTTACTGTTCTTCCAAGCTCATAAAAGACTTTCCTTGTACAGTTATTTTGATCCTTTTATTCCTTATTCTGTTGCTTTCTGTATTATCTGAGTTCCCGTCAACATTTTGAGAGGCATTGGCATGTACGACAATGACTTAGAATGCCTGTATCACCTACTCCAGAAATCAATAAATGGGAACGACAGCCTTATTTTCAAAACAGTCTCCCAGAGTTAGCATCAACAAACTCACACCACCTTGCTACAAATTTTGGAAACAAAGTTCTATGTAAGCAGAAGGCAGGAAGAATGACACACAGTGCTGCCCCAGGAGGGAGAGCATGTGACTTCAAAGCCATTGCTTTATCTGGGATCAAGGATCCCGTGTGGATAAAAGGCAAAGGAAGTCGTTCACCTTGAACAAAAATATTTTCTTAAAATAGAGTCTTGCTATCGAAAGCTCCTTTAATTCCTTGGGTTTTGCCCTATGAAATCATTTTCCTTGAAGTTAAATCATTTCAAATCCCATAATAATTATTTGGGGCAGAGCAGGATTGCCATAGAAAACACAGAGTGTGATACAGTTCTAAGTCTAGCATTAAGAATGTATGACCTGGTTAGGAAATCCATTCATGAAAACGCTGTGGTTGGACCTGGTGGGGAGCCATCCTGCCAAGAGAACCAACCACAGGGACGGCTCTCCACAACCCTGAGCTGTTGGAAATCTGAGACCAGCATCTACCAGGCTTACTTCACTGAAGCAGGCTTTTCATATGCGCAAGTCTCATGTTTCTGTTTGTGTGTTTGTGTTTGGAAAAGAAAGCAGAGGCTGTGGAGGAAAATATCACAGCTGTTCTGCACACCCATTTCTTGGGGGGGGGGAACTTGGAATATAATAAAGAGTGGAAATATCCAGTTGTTGATCTGTGCGATTGCTCCAGACTTTCTTACTACATTGCCTTTTTCTCATTTTTTTTCTTTTTTCTTTGCCTCAGTCTCAATAGCTCTAACAGGGATTTTGGTTTCTATGAGAAGAAAAAAATATTTAAAAATGTACATATATCTACAAATGTAAAACTTCAGAATTTCAAAATGTGATATTTTGTCACCCTATAGATTTGATATGATTTATTTTAAAACCTTCACTATTCTCTTGATAGTAGCTGACAGATCCATTCCTATTCCCATATGCTTTCTGCTATTTTAGACGAAACAGTGCACAGTTGCCTCAGAGAGGCACCATGTGTTTCCCAAGTGTGGAACTGAAAACTCTCCATCTGCCCATGCTGGCATCTTCTTGAATTTATGTGACCGAAAGAAATGTAGTCAACATTTGAGGTGCTTTGGAGAGATAAGAATGAGGATAAGGAGATTTGCTTCCATCCATTTACTGAAAATCAAATCTGTTTCTGGAATTCCTTGTCCACCCTGCCATCTAGGTGGTTCCCAGGCACCTGCTAGGACCCTCATCACCTCCCTGTGAATTCCTGTGTAACCCAGTCTTTGTGTTTGGCACACAATTCTGTTCATACTGGCTGGTAGATGCTTTTTATTTGATTAGATTTCTGTTTTAAAGTTGTCTCTGAGATGGAGACAAATGACCCACAATGCAATTCACTTCAGTGATGTGTTACAATGGGGTTACAGAGATTAATTGGGGCAGCAGAGACATTCCCCAGTAAGAAGAGTGTTTGGTTTGTAGTCTCAGTGGGAAGATAAGACACTGAACAAGCGATCAGGACACAAAGATGATACTGGCGAGGAGAGAAGGTAACCATGTCCGAGAACTCATGGCAACAAGAACAAGTTTGGAACTGCAAAGTGCCTTAAATGTTATTAGTCTTTAGTGATATAAGTATTCAAATCGATTTTCTAGATTGTTGCGGTCATTGTATACATTTATTTACAACTTTTAAAAATCTACATTTATTTATTTCTGTATTTGTATATATGTATGTTGTCATGAAGGTGCTAGTGCAGTCATGTATAGGTCAGAGGCCAGTGTGTGGGAGTTAGTTTTCTTCTTCTAACACGTTGGATCCAGGCATTTATCTCAGGCTTGGCAGCAGGTGCCTTTATCCATTAAGCCATCTTGCCATTTTGCTGACTCCACTGTGCATATTCTTAAGAGAGTTAACACTCACTTATGAGAAAACAATCACTAAGTTATGGGCTAGACCTAATGCTATGAATCCCCCGCCTATCATTTATTATCTTAATAAAACTTTACTTGAATCAATCCTCTAAGTAAACTTTCTTTTCTTCAGAATTCTTTTGAAAGTAGATAATTATAATGAACCAATATAGTTTCAAGTAGGTTACAGTAGCCACTAATCAAACAGCACTAACAGTTTCATCTGAGATTCTAGACAAAATTTTCATACATTTTGGCTCATGAATGAAATAACCTATCTCTATTCAAAAACAGGGATACTTTTTTTTAAAAAAAATTTATTTTCATTGAGCTCTACATTTTTCTGTGCTCCCTCCCTGCCTCTCCCCTCCCCTTCAACCCTCTCCCAAGGTCCCCATGCTCCCAATTTACTCAGGAGATCTTGTCTTTTTCTACTTCCCATGTAGATTAGATCCATGTATGTGTCTCTCAGGGTCCTTATTGTTGTCTAGGTTCTCTGTGATTGTGATTTGTGGGCTGGTTTTCTTTGCTTTATAAACACAGGGATACTTTTATCATAGCACCAATTAGAAGCCAAACTCCCAAGGAACAAAAACCATCCCTGCTTCTCTAGAGCCTCATCACAGTATCCAAATGATTCGCTTTTCCTATTAGGCATGCAAACAGTAACTTTTATTAGTACTGAATTTAAGCCACAGAACTATCTTCTGCTATCTAAAGTGGTTCCTGTAATGGAAATATTTTTGTCTAAACTAGAACTGAGCTAAACCACTGGCCTTTGGACTACGAAAGCTTTGAAAAACATGGCTTTCAGGCCCTTTTGGAGAACTGGTGTTTCTTAGAGCCCCGTTTTAGGAAGAGACTGACTATTCCTAAGCAGGGATATGAGAAAAGGGTGCCCTTACAAACCCAAAGATGTTTTGGGAGGGAGGCTACAAAGTGGTAAAAATACAAGCAAGAAAGCAATGCTATTGACAAAAATGTTTTTCTTTCTTGCCAAAAGGACATGTTTACTTTTTTAAAGTTTTTTTTTAATGTTGTATTTAAGAAATAAATTTGAAACTCAAACTATTGCCCAACAATATTGAGTGTACTTGACACTCTGGCCGTTTAGGAGAAAACTCTGTTCAACGTTATGTGATCCAAGTTCGTGTAAGGAAAAATCCTTGACAGCCTTCCACTTGGTCATGCGCGGGCCGAGGGCAGATGACTCACCGTATGAATTTGAGTGAAATCACTTAACCTTTTTCTCTTATTCAACCCATCTGGGAGGCGGAGTACAGCACTTGACTGTGGAACAGATGGCGTGCCAAAGCTAAATTTTCCCAGATTAAAAAAGAGGAAAAATGTGTTATAAGCTCTGAGAGAACCAAATATGGAAAAAGACCAAGGATTAAAAGGAAAAGAGCTATAAATTGAATCAGACCTTTTCCCCTGTTTAAAAAAAAATAATGTAATGCTTAAAAAATAAGTTGTGTGAGATGATTTGGAGACAAAGTTACCAGAATGTTTCATGAGCTCCATATGTGCCAATGTGGCCATGAAGGAAGACATCAATGGCAAGGAGATATTGCATGCTGGCTCATTCACCAACATGCCTCACAAAACATGGTCATATGTTCATTATTTATTTGATAACTCTAAAATTGAGTACTCATAAAAACTATTTATTAAGAATTTTTATGGAACTATCTAAATTGCAGTTTAATGAAATATAACACTAGCTGGCAAATTTTTAACAATTCCCAACATATTCTGGGATGATTATAATTTCTAACCTGTAGTTGAAAACATACGTATTCATTGCTTTAAGGAAAGAGACATTACTGCCCTTGCTAAGTTGGTATGATTTTAATCTTAGTGTGCATATAAAAATGTTCTAAGTTCAAATGTATTTATATCTCTCATAGTTTATGGAAAGAGAAATATCTCATGGTTATAGATAAAACAAGCATTGAGATGAACAAAGTTGAACATCCGAGGAAAAGTCTGCATCCTTTTATTTCCCAACTGGTTTCGATAAACTTAGAGGACATTAACTTAGCATTTAAAAGATGTAGTTTATGGATGAGGCTAGAATTGAAACCTGAGAAACTCGCATAATAGACTTCCAGATGCTATACATAAAAATCCATATGAGACTTTGGTCTAGGGACGGATTCCGGAGGCCTCACTCTGGCCGATGCTAACTTCCTTTGGTTGATTTTCAAAATCATACCATGAATCAAAATAAAAGTATATGCATTTTCCCCAAATAATTACTGTATTATTGAACGTGGGTCATACTCCTGATAGATACTAGGAGGTCCAGATGAGGCTTCACTAAATGGATAAGAAGCAACAAAAAGCAAGAAGCAAACACTGCTCTTCTCAAGGGGAGTTTCTTGTGTCTATTACTAATATGAGAAACAATCCCACACCAGTTTGGATTTAAAGGGGTATTTATTTTAGGGGTAAAACTTACAAAACANTTTAAAGAGAAATAGACCACGCCCCAGTGGGCTGGTATTTCAGCAACTATTGGCTGAAGGAATGGAAGGACCTCCCGCAGCATATTACTCTAACTTCCTCCTGGGAAAACAATAAACAAAACTGGCTGGAATTATGGCTGTCAATACTAGTAGCAATGAATAGCCTAGATAATGATGAATTTCCAGTTTAGCAGAGTCCTTCTTCAATACGGTAAATACATTCTTAGGACTGCGCCTTAGTCACTGTGCTTCTGCTCTCAGGAGACACCATGGCCAAGGCATCTCTTACAAAACAAAGCGTTTGACTGGGGGCTTGCTCACAGTTTCCGAGGGTAAGTCATGATCATTATAGCAGGGAACATGGCGGCAAGCAAGGCCCTGGGACAGTAACTGGAAACTACATCCTAATGAGAAGGCAGAGAAAGCAAGCCTGGTTCTAGCATGTGCTTTTGGAATCCCAAAACCCACACCCAGTGACATACTTCCTCCAACAAGGCCACACCTCCTAATCCTTGTAATCCATTCAAAGAGTTCCACTCCCTGGTGACAAAGGGTTCAAATGTATGAGCTTTTGGGGGCCATTCTTATTCAAACCTCCACAGAATGTTTATGTAAATAAGTCTGATAGAAATGAATTAAATGTCCTGAGACTTCCTAACTAATGTTTTGTGTTTAAACACCCATAAATACTCATATATTTTATATGTTCAGATCACATTTTCACTGCTCACTAAATTTCACTAAAAACAAAGGTTAAATTATTGCTATGCCAAATTAAGCTACTTAAAACATTTTTGATTAGGAGACATGGAGCATATCTATTAATTTCAAAGACACCCTTATCAGACAGGCCTGAACACAGAACTCCTATGGATTTTACTCATTCCCTGGCCTATGTGTGAGAATTTCTCTGAGTAGGGCTTCAGGTAAAGAATCAAATTAGAATCTTCCAGCAGGATTCTGAAAGCAAATCCAGAATGCTCAGGACCCTCTTGCTCACCATGGTGTGTCAAATCCGCAAAGATCCATGGCTGTGCGGTGTGGCCACAGAGACATTGGTTCTCTTAGATGGTGCATTTGAGCATTTCCTTCACAACTGTCAGAGCACTGTGCCTTCTTACAGTCCTTTGATTTTCATCCTGAAACAAATTCCTTGGTAATTCATGCTGAATGCCCTCCTTCTTCTTTTTCCTGAACTAAGCCTAGGGATCGCATGATACGCTGCTTCCATGTGGGTTGGGAGTCATTTCCAACTCCATCACCATATGGTCCCTGACCGACAGTAGGTCAGTCGTCAGCCTCGCTTAAGAACAGTGCATGAGTACATACATACTCATAGCCCATAGTGCGACATGCATAAAATAACCACCATATAAACACGACCAACATCTTACTCTGTTCATAAATCTAGTAGAAGCGTTCTTTTTTGTCGTGATAATGATTAATATTAAAAAAACTACTATAATCTTATAGACTTAGTCTTATTTTATTTCTACTCTGTACAAAAGAGCTGAAACCAAAAATGGGTATAGTGTGCACATATACTTCAAGCTTCACCTATTTCACAGTCTCAGAAAACGTGTTCTGTCTTAGTGATTTTTAGTCTCCAAATAGGTAATAAATTGGGAAGGAAAATGAGACATTTCTGTTTGAATGAGAATTTTCTAGCTTATTGCCAAAGCTCAAATATGGTACAGTGTCACTTGAAACACATTTTAGAATAGACAGCTACATGGATTCCCACATGGCTGGTGCTTCAATTAGAGAAGAAAATGTGAATTTTTGTAGCTATCAGGATAATTTTAGGGAGTATGAAAAAGGATAAAGAAAATAATAATTTTTAAAACTTATCTTCTATTTTCTTAACACTGTGATAGTAGTTTTTACATCATTATCTCATTTGATCTTTCAACCCGTCTTCGGGTATATTCTTTAGTTAATTTTCTGGATTTGTTTTTGTCAGCACATTAAGCAATGGACTTCATTATGTCATTTCTTATGCATAGGTTGCTGCATTGTGCTGTTTGTCCCCCCCACCACCACATGCTCCCTGCTCTCCTCTGGCTGTCCCCTTCCTACCCAGATAACACCCTCTTCTGCTCATTCAGCACATGGGTCCCATTGCCATCTTTTTCCATGTCTCCTCAGATGTGTTCCTTTCTCCTCACTGTGTCCTTTCTCCTTTCATGACCTACACAGAGAGAGAAGTACATACATACATACATACATACACACATACATTGATGTAGGAAGTCCTTCTGTATTTGTGGTGCTTTCATTGATTGAATAAAGAAACTGCCTTGGCCTTTTGAATCCCGTCATGAATCTATCCACCCTTCTGTCTTGACTTAGCTGGGAGGAGGAAGAGCAGATAGAGCAGAGCTGCCATGAAGCTGCCAGGTCAGACATGCTGAATCTTTCCCGGTAAGCCATGACCTCGTGGTGAACACAGATTATTAGAAATGAGTTAAATCAAAATGTAAGAGTTAGCCAATAAGAGGCTAGAAATAATGGCCCAGGTGGTATTTTAATTAATACAATTTCTGTGTGATTATTTCGGGTGTAAGCTAGCCAGGCGGGAAGAACAAAAAGACCTGCTCCACACAACAATACATACCTAATTTTAAATCTAGGTTCTCCCAAGTGTGTTTTGTTTTGCTTATCCTAATGATTTCTTGTTCCATCCACTTTCCTGGCAATTTTACTATTCAGTTTTTTAATGACTGCCCAAAGGCTCCTTGCGTATCTGTGCCACATTTTCTTTGTCTATTCATCTGTGGATGGGCATCAAGGCTGGTTCCATTTCCTGCTATTGTAAACAATGAAGCAATAAACAGGAATGGGCAAGGATCTCTGTGGCATGCTGACTCAGAGTCTTTCAGGTGTAAATCCAAGATAGTAGAATGGGGCCATGTGGTGATTCTATTGTTGTGCTTTTTGAGAAGTCTCAGCACTGATTTCCATAGTGGCTGGATGAGCTTACATTCCTCCAAGGAGGAAATAAGAGCCCCTCTCTCTCCACATACTTGTCTGCATCTTTAATCATTTCTCTTGGTTACATCATCCTGATGAGGTGACACTGAATCTTAAAGCAGTTTTAATTTGTGTTTCCTGATGACTAAGGAAGTTAAACATGGAAGTATTTACTGGCCATATTGTTTCTTCTTTTGAGAAGTATATATTCAATTCATTAGCCCATTTATTGATTGATGTGGGGATTTTGGTGTTTAACTTTTGCAGTTCTTTATATATTTTAGATATTAGTTCCCCATCTGATGTATAATTGAAAAAGATTTCCCCCCATCCTCTAGGTGGTCTCTTCCTGGTGATTATTTCCTTTGCTGTAAAGAAGCTTTTTAAGTTTACATAATGCCATCTATCAACAGGTAGATAATTTAATTAATTAATTAATTTGGCTTTTTAAGACGGGGTTTTCTGTGTAGACCTGGCTGTCCTGGGACTCACTCTGTAAACCAGGCTGGCCTCAAACTCAGAGATATATAAGTCTCTGACTCCTACATGCTGGGATTAAAGACACACGTCACCACAGCCTAGTAATAGGTAGATATTTTTAAAATGAGCAAACTGGAGCACAAGAAGTTTAAATTAATGTATAAAAACTCAAGTCTTTGTAAATAGGATGCAAAGTCCATGATTTTTTTACTGTCTTGTGTCTTCCACCAGTAAAAGAGTGAAAACCAAAGCCAAAGCTCTACACTCACTAATAGTTTCAGAGTTCTTAAGGACAATTTTCTCTTTCTTAAATTTCTCAAGACTCCCATAGCCTTCCTCTATTTCTTAAGACTTCTCAGAGAAACCTGCAATTCTAAGGGATGGTACTTTGAGCTAAGAAATGTTTCTATAACCTTTTACAATTAGAAGGATTTGTCTGTGTTTCCAACCAACTAAACTGTGAGGCTTGATGCAATGTTAGAAATAACTGACATGTTCATCATGTGGCTTTACAGAAGAAAGAAGTAAGACATTTAGAGAGGTACAGTAAACTAAAGATTAAAGATTAAAACTTCCAACTTTCATGCACTAGTCTAGTTTAAATCTCCATAGTAGGAAAATTCATTTCGTTAGACTGCATTTTCCAGTGGTGTCTGATTAGGTATTTTGGGTTTTGATTTTAAATAACACCGTGCTTTTAGATCAGTGTGACCACCTCTATGTCATATCCTCTAATTCAAGCATGAAGAATTCCTTAGAAAGTTCCCACCCCGCTAGGGTTCTTTATCATCCAATCAGGGAGAATCGGGCCACAAGGAAGACAGTGAACTACAACCAACCTTCTTTCTGCTCTTCCCTGAACATGGTTACAAGGGTTTCAAGTCTGTTACAGATACACAGGTTTTTGTGGTTGTTAGGGAGCTTAAATTTCCCTGACTTTGTGCTCACTTTTATAAAGGTCAAGGACAAAGTCTGATCTACTGTCCCTTCATCATTAAAGCATCATGCTTATTTGTGGCCTAAGAACTGGGCTCACTTTAGAGGAGCGTCGATATGGAGCTCCAAAAATACCACGGACGATCCATCTGTTTTCACTACACATCTATGAGAATAGCTTTTCAGAGTCCTGACAGTGCCAGAGCAAGCAAGGACGCAGAAAAATGTATTCCTCATAAATTATTGCTCACAGTGTAAAATGGAACAGCCATCCCAGAAGTTTGGCAGTGCCCAAGAAAAATCAAATATGCATTTAAAACCTGTGACCCAGCGATCACACTTCTGGATTTTTATGCCACATATAAAAATTTATGTTCAACCAAAAGCTTGCAGATAATGTTCGTAATCGTTTAGTCAGAGACCCAAACTGAGATAGCTTATTCCCAAATGCTCTTCATGAGAGAAGAATGAACGAGCACACCTTCGTAATCCTTCCCATAAAATGCTATTGGATTGTAAAGGAGAGCAAACTGCTGATACACATGAATTGACCTCGGGTTTTTGAAATAGAAGAGCAAATCCAAATCAGAATGTTTTCCATCATTTTTTTCTTGAACTGATAAATATAAGCAATGGAGGAAAGATGAGTGGCCCCTAGACTTTGAAGAAGGAAGGCAGAAGCTATAAGAGTCCCATGATGGCACTTCTTCATTTTCACAGAAGAGTTCTGTCTGAGTGCTAAATGCTTTGTATAAAGCTATCAATGGAGAGCAGGTTTACCAGAGCAGCTCCTAACTGGAATGAAGTGAAATACTAAGCCATTAGAATTATTACCCCATTACTATCACCGAGTATCTCTGATGAAGCACCACCATATCCACTGAACTTACTATGACTGCCATGAAAGGATTTTAAATACTCCCTTATAACACTAAGTGAGATATATTTCAAAGTTACCTAGAAAGCTCTACAAGGTTGGTGCTTCCCATTCAGCCATAGCATCCAGGCCAGTCTTATGGCTACTAGATACCAGAAGCCTTTGTAAGGTCAAAATGCCTTTGTATGTATACCCCATAAGCTAAATCACTGAAATATCAACTTTTCCATTGTTGTTTCTAAATCTACACTAGACTTTACCACAAATCCAGTCCCAGTCTAAAGTAGGTGATAATACTGACCTTCTTATATCAAATTATCTTACTTTGAAAGTATTGCATATTTTGTATCTGATAACTTATAAATATCAAGGAAACATTGTATCTATCCCATCTCTAGGAAGGAAACCATATGCTATGTAGAGTAAACATATCCCCTTGATTAATTTTGTTGCACCCAGTAAAATCAAGTTTGTTTTCTTGTTCTTTGAAGAAGATGTGCCCCAACGCTATCTCTCGTGAGTGTAGCAGTCAAAGCACAGTTGGTATGTGATCTAATAAGAAGAATAAAGACTTCAGAAATCATTTCAAAGCTATGCAAGTAGCAGGATGTCCTTGTAAATCCCCTCCAATTCTAAGTTTCCTTGTTTGTGAAATGGCATTACTGATTATATATATACATATACACATACACACTATATATATAATTGCCAATATTTAAGTGAAATACATACACATGCCATGGTTTTTGGAATGTGGTGCTTCAGCCTTTGTTAAATAGAGAGAGCAAAAGTCAGCAACAGGTTTCCAGAGTCTTTAAAAAAACACTTCCATGTTTTTGAGAAGATCTCTTGAGGAGCTAAGGGGATGATGTGTTAGAAGCAGGTAAAGGTGAAAAGTGAGGGACAAATTAGGATGATGTTTGTTGTCATAAAGGCATAGAAAATATGACAATTAGTTCTGATATGTATAGGGCAGTCAGGACGGCATCTCTGAGGAAAAGCCAACATCTGAGGCTAAATAGGGTAAGTGCAGGCGTATTACCATAGCCAGTGACCCTGGAGATGAAGGACTGTAAATGGGAAGGATAATAGGTGACAACATCTGCAGATAGACTGGCTCTCTGATGCTAAGGAAAGACAGCTAGCCAAAGGCTTGGACAAATGCATGCACAGTAGTTCTACTGTAGAAATAAGGAGAGCAATCGCTTTTGAAAGATTGGGTACACTTAAAAATACACACAATCTAAATTTTTAAATATGGAAATGACTTTAACAGTTATTTTTCCAAAGAAGATGTACAGAGAGCCAACTGCTATTAGAAATGGCCTGGCATCACTCTCCAACAGAGACGTGTACTTAATTTGTAGGAGATAACATGTCACTCACTTTAAGATGGCTGTTATTATCAAGTGGGCAATTAACAAACATCTGTCATAGTAGGGAAAACAAGGGACTCTGCACAGTGTTGACAGAAATTGGTGTGGTCATTAAGAAAAACAGTATGAAAATTTCTCAAAAAAATTAAAAAGGAAATTCTATGTGGTCCTCTATCTACTCTTGAAATATATCTGAAAGAAATAAAAATTATTATCTTGGCTGAGGAGACAGCTCCATAAGTAGGTGCCTGGTATGTAAACATGAAGACCTAAGTTTGGTTCCCCAGCAGCCATAAAAACTGAGCACAGCAGCTGGTATTTGTTCCCCCAGTTCTGGAGAGTAGAGATAAGCAGATCTTGGGGCTCACTGGCCTGGAAGCTAGTCGAACTGTACTTCAGATTCAGTGAGAGACACTGCCTCAAAAGATAAGTTGGGAAAGATTAAGGAAAGACATCCCAACATTAGTCACAAAACCACATAGGTGATCACACCCATGCACACTTGCTAGCAAACACTACACACATATTCACATATGCAAATAACTTTTAAATATCAGCATCTCAAAGAAACCTCTTCCAGGCCCAGTCAAGGAAAACTGTGCAAATTAGAAACTGAGGGTAATTCCTTTAGCCACCCATAAGGCTGCACTTCGGGTTCGGAGGCCAGCATACATATTCCAGGTGCACATGCTTGAGTCCCCGCTATCTGCATCACCAGCACCAGCGTTTGACGTAGAAGCCCCCGTGTGCAGGCGCAAGGCGTAGCACCACCCGCCATCAGCGTCTGACGTGGGCACGTCTTTCCCCCTCATGCGCATGTGCTGGGAAACCTTTAAA
>LOEQ01000142.1:721906-732758 GCA_001685075.1 Bramus lutescens | reverse complement strand
AAAGCTAAAGGCGCCATTCCCACTTCCTCTTTCACCCCCTCTGTTCACTATTTTCCCGCGGGCCCGTTCGCACAGATCTTTAATAAACTTATACACGTGGGTTTGTTTGTGTCTCGTGCTCCTTCCCCATCTCCGCAGAACATTACTGAGAACTTAGGTTAGATGCAGGAACCCAAAACTGTGAGCCTGTCCCACCTTGTCTGAAGGTCAGAGAGTTTGAGCTTCATTTTGCTCTTCCGAAGTTGTTAACAACAGGTGTGGCTATAAAACAAGATATCCTGACATAGGGTGTGGTTACTTGGTGTTTTGGACATTAAAATGGTCCATAGAGGTAGATCTCCTCCACCCTGACCATCGGTTAGAGAATTCATGCAAACTTTTGCTCCTTCTTTTTAAATAGAAGGTTTGACTTGGGGAGTGGCTGCCTGCAGAATACTTAGTCTAGGTTGGGTTCACTGCCTCAGACATTAAATACCTTTACTCAGGAATTAATGGGTTGATGTCTCAAGCATTTCAACAAGCAACTGTTCTGGTTGTCTTTTGTATCATGTTACAGCAGGTCTTTTGTCTTCTTCCCCCCTTTTGTATTGGGGTATAAAAGTGTATAAAAAATAAATGTGGGTGAGCTCAGTATGCAGGAGGCACTGAGTTACACTCCCGGTACTATGTCTCTGTGTTTCTTTATTAGCTCTTTTCCTCCTACCTAACATTTCTAATCTGTATGCTCCTACCTGAAACGTACAAACCTACTGTGGCTAGGATCATGGCAAAAGTCACCCCCAAAGGTGGCTCCTGATACAATGGCCTCCAAAACATCTGGTCCAATGTGCTTAGTAGAAGCATGCCACTCTTGACATTGTGGCCACTGATGACTCCATAGAAGAAGTGGAAAGGGGTTCCTGAATCTGTATTCCCAAGTTATGCCATCATCCTGCAGTCTGAAAAGGGAAATAAGATCGTGGTGACGACTGGTGATTCCTCGTTTCTCAGTAGACCTACTGCACAAACTTCCAGCCCTTCATGTGTCTTGTTGGTTTTGGAGCCAGTCCAAGCAAGCTGACTAAATATTTGATAGTTTATCTGTACTATATCTTGGGACATAGAACTCATTTTGCCAGTATGGTATTCAATCTGCTGTTGAAATAAATGAGCTGGGAACTGAGACCTCAATTTTCACTTCTGTGGGGTGGGGGTGGGGGGAACTTCTTACAAAGATTGACTGACGCCCCTCTTCAGAAGTGAGGAGGGATAGCCTAAAGGTTTTTTCTGCTTCTCAGAGACTGGAACAATTCAGACTTCTCTCTAAATCTTAAAGACACTGATGCAGATGGACATTAGGAGAAAAAAAGACTCATAGTTCATCCATCACAAAAACCTTTTTGTTGTCTTTTGATTAGAACAGATTTAAGAGAATTATGATTTGACAAATTGCATGCTTATTGTCAATTTCTATGCTAGAATTATGATATTGACCTGTTAATGCTTGCAACTGTTTTAGTTTATTATAAAAAAGCTACTGATTAAAAAAAAATTAGAACTTGCCTGAAAGAATTTTCACACGATCAATGAATCCTTAGATTTGATATGTTTAAAAGGGCAAATTTGCATTTTAATTGTAACTAAAACTTGTTAGAGCCAATCTCACCTCTGATCATCTGCCACTCCTTTGTTAGGATATATTACAACCACAGAAGCTTGTATATCGCAAAGCACTATTTGCTTGCATATGATTATCTACTTGTTAGTGAACTCTTTTGACAAAAAGTTGGCTCAAAGGTGCACAGGGTCTAGAGATGCATTCTTGCTCAACCCTCTATTTCTCTCTTTCATTCACAGAGGCTGGTAGCCAGAGATGGCTAAGATCTTTTTCCCCTAGGCAACCAAGACAGGATGTTCATGACAAAATATATGTACCAATGATATGTAAGTCTGAAAAATGGAAAACATCCCCCAAGACAGGCATGGTCATCTATCCTGTAGCAGAATCTCAGGCTTTATTAAATAAGATAAAAAGGGAGGAATATGTGGAGACCCAAAAATGTGAGCCTACTCCACCTTGTCTGAAGGTCAGAGAATTTGAGCTTATTTTTGCTCTCTCAAAGTTAACAACAGGTGTAGCTACAAAACAAGATATCCTGACCTACGTACGGTTTCTTGGTATTTGGGACGTTAAGATGGTCCATAGAGGTAGATCTGCTATACCCTGACCAAAGGTCAGAGAATTCAAGTATACTTCTGGTCCTTCTTTTGAGGTAGGATATTTGACCTAGGGAGTGGTTGCCTTCAGGAGACTTGGTCTAGGGTGGCTTCACTGCCCCACATATTCAAGTGCTTTCCTCAGGAGTTAATGGCTTGATGTCTCAAATATTGAAGCAAGTAACTGTTCTGGTTATCCTTTGTGTCATGTTAAAGCAGTCTTTTGCCTTCTTCCCCCTCCCCACTTTGATGGGGGTTTAAAATTGCATGAAAAGTTAGATGTGGGCAAACTCGGAGCTCAGAACTGAATCTCAGCATTCAGGAAATGCTGAGTTGCTCTCCGGGTACTATCCTGTGTCTCTATGGTCTTTGGTCTTTTGTTTTTAATCTTTATTCCTCCTACCTAATGTTTCTGATCCTCATGCCCCTACCCTGGAACATATGATGCTGCCATGGCAAGGATTGCAGCAGTAGTCACCCCAAAAACGTGGCTCCCCACAGTCAGAAACCATGAGGATGTTGATGAGCCTCATGGTTCAGGCACAAATCGACAGCTCCATGTCACTGTTGTCATGTATGCAATTACTTGCCTAATGAGTTAACACAACTTTGTCTGTAATGTTCTCATCTCTGCTATAGTTCAGAGACCACTTCCATGTGGCTCCTACAGACTGACACAGGACCTGACAATAAACTGACTGACTCATCAATTCTACAGGAAACAATGTAATCTGGCCATGTATTTGGCCCCACAGATAGTTCGTGCCAATCACTTTTAAGTTGGTTGAACTTTGTGTAATTTGATGCTAGGCAGTCAAGATGTTAAAATACTTTGAGAGCTTAGGTTTGCGTGCACACACTCTCTGAGCAAATGTCACTGTTTCCAGGTCTGGATTTATTGAGCCAGGCATTTACTTAGGGAATTTGTTATCCAGGCAGTCTCACATTGCCCAGTACTGACTTCAAGGGGGAAGGAACTGCTTCTATGTTTTTCTGTCTGTGGGGCGCTATGGTCAGTCTATCAATATTTAAGTTACTTGGATGAGAAAACACACAGACTGGTCCCAAGAAGACTTTCACATCCCGTGTCAACCCCCTGAGAGAGCTGAACGATCATTTTTCTATTCCAACCATAGTGCATTCCTATTCACAATGGCATTAGGGAAAAATAATTATCCTCTCTTGCATTTTTACAAAAGAGTTTAAGATGACAAAATAGTTTACTCAAAATAGCAGTTGAGAGGTCTGTTATAATTCTGTTGTTGCTCTGAGAGCAGATGCCACGCCATACGCAAAATGCCAAGACCACAGAGAAAGTATTTTTAGCACAGTAAAAATATGTGACATTTAAGAAAGAAATGGTAGTGCCTTGATTCATTTGTTAATTAAGCCCTTCAACATTTTCTGTACACAGTTGTTGGAAGGTTATAGGATGTACGGAGGATACAGTTTTTGCCCCCGTAGGATGCATATTTTTAGATGATTATGATAAACTGTTCCTCATAATTCATAATATGTGGGAGGAAGAAAGAAAAAGGCAGATGATAAATCAAATGTATTCTTGGGATCATTAGGGAGAGCCCCTGACATTGTCTTTAATGTGACAGGATGATTGTGTGGGCCAGGCAGAGAAAAGGAGAGTTCCTTAAATGAACAAACAGATTTGCATGACCAAAGGTTCAGAATGGAGAGAAGTGCTGTAAGGTCTTAGGTAAACCTCAGAGGACTTTAGACTAGGGCTCTCAGGAGATGAAGAGCAGAAGTTATGTTTATGACCTGTAAAGTTCACTTAGGATATTTAAGATGAAACATAGAAGGTCAGACAACAGCTTCAGTGCTTAAACCCAGAACAACTAAGGCAAATACTTGAAAATTTAGAAAGACTTGGCAAATCTCTTCATATTTAGATCTCTCATCTCCAAGCAGTAAGATTAGCATATGTACCCAGCACTCTGTGAGACAGGACCTCAGAAAATTTTAAGTGACAGATGCCATCATTTCTATGTTTTAAGTTGCTTTGTAACCTCTAAAATGGAAGCAAAATTGGAACAGATTTCCCGTTGCTCTATTAAAAAAAATGTAAGAAGGAGAGTGGGAATTCTTGGATACGTACATATAAAAGCACCCACTCACATCCATAGGAAGAGCAGGGTGTGAGGTATTAAACCAAAGACAGTACACACAGAGTGGCTAGTTCCTCAGTTTAGTAATGAAAATGGAGTGTGCTGTTAGGAATTGAAAGGCACAAAGAATTTATTTTCCAACAGAGAAGTTTCTTTCCTAAGACTTTTAATATTGACTTTTTATATCATGATTTTAGGGAGTACATGTATGCACCTTTGCCTATCAACTGCCCATACACAACGATAAAGGAAACCCTGAAGTCTGGGGTGGGGGAGGAATAAAGGCCTGATGATCGCCCCTCTATTTTAGGATCTCCTATTAGTTACTTTCTTCATTACTTCTACAGAGTACCTGACCAAGACAATTTCCAGAAAAGGCTTATTTTGACTTGTTGTTCATAGGGCTGTCTACCTTGGCGTGACAAGCATGGCGACATCACTTTGATGATGGAGAAACAGAGAGTGGTGACTGCTGAGCTGACCCGCTCCCTTTTTTCATCCAGGGACTCCAGCCCAAGGAACGGTGTGTTTACAGGTAAGGTGGGTCTACTCCTACCTCAGCCAAGGTAGTCTATACAATCCTTTGTAGGCAAGGCAACAGCCGGTTGCTTAGGCACTCCTAGATCCCATCAACTTGATGCAGCCGACCTTAGGAAGAGCTGGAGAAGTCCTACACATGAAGTAAGTCAAGAGTGATAATCTGGAACTTGGTAAACATACTTACACTGAATAATTACATTCTTACGTCCTTTCAGAACAGCAACAACCCTGGTCACTGGAGGTTTTGTCACTGTGGTTGGCAGCACGGCTACCAGAGATGCCCATGACTTTATGCGCAGAGTCTGTAACTATGTTCTGTTTTAAAGGGGTTAATAGCATGAACTCGAGGAGATTGTCCAATGATCCCCATTAAATCACAGGTGTTCTTTAAGCATGGAACAAGAGGAAGGAAAGTCAGAGAAAATGATAATAGAAGGAGCTTGGGAGTCCTAGACCATGGAAAGAACTCCAACTATTGAAAACGAATAGACAGAGTCTGGTTAAGAAGTGTCAGCAGTTTCCCAAAGCCTGAACAGGCAAGGGAGTGAACACCCTGCTAGAGTCTCCAGAAGGAACAGCAAGGAACACTTGATTTTAAGCCCTGAGACCTGTTTTGAAGGTCAGATCATCATAAAGGAAACAATTTTTTGCTCTTGTTTGAAGTCACTAGGTTGTTTTTGTTTTTGTTTTTTCAGAATAGCAGTTTTAAATGAATACTGTTTAAGCACACAAAATGAACACAGTTTAAACACAGGAGTGTCCTAATGGTCAACAACGGGAAGAGAATCAAATAAGCACTAAAGGGACTCAGGGGAGTCTTAGATTCCAGAGCCCTTGTCTTAGATTCCAGAGCATAGGGAGATAAGTGGCATGCATTGTGTAGTAAAGACCAGACCTTGCTTCAGTCTTAGGTCCAGAAGGAAGCCAAGATGTAATGTGAACACAGACTCCAAGACATGATCACAGGCTTGTGAAAGCTCCTTGTGAAATTCTTAATAGAGTTGTGTTAATCATGGTGAAGTCTTTGTGTTGCCATTAAATATTAAGCAAGCCTGGTAAAGAGAGTCCAGCTGTGTTAGTTATCTTCCCTAGGAGCAGAATGATCAGTTGGGGATAGGTCTTCAGAGATAACAAGTCAAACAAAGCACTGATATCACAAGTACACCATGAGGATGGAGAAAGTACTTGGGGGAATACTGGAAAATTTTTATTAATCTTCCAGGAAGAGTTGAGGTTAGCATAATGGTATTCATATGGGAGTCAGCCTATTACAATAATTTGGGTTATAATAATAAATACAAGATTCCCTACTGATTGTAATAACTAAGAAAGAATTAAAGAAAGAATTAAAAGACCTTATCTGAATTTAAAAAGCACATTGGATTAAAAAGAATACCAAATAGAAGAAGCTATAATGTGAAACAGGTAAAGAAATCAACCCAAACAAGGCAGCTATAATAAATCAACAATTAGAAAATGGATAAGCTGTAATTCCCAAGTGTACCAAGTGGTAGCCACTAGAATGTGCAGAAACATATCTATGTAGACAGCTATATATCACACTTGGTATGTGACAGACAAGGCATTAGTACACAGGACAATTTAAAGTAAAAGGACAAGGGAATATCAAAGACAGTAAGGAAGAGTCCAGTGAATGAGAAGGAAGGGCTTCTGCAGGGACTCAAGAGACTGATGTTTGTTTTGAATGGACGTCATCCTATTTATCACAGACAGTGTTTATCACAGAAGGAGTGTTCCTGGGCCAATATTAGAGTACCACCATGATTCACTCGAAGAACTGAAGGTAACTGTTGGTGGCCACTCCTGACTTCATGAGCCATAGCTGCTTCATCTTCCTTTATAAGCACCACCATGTTGCTCAGGCAAACTCATTGCTCTCTAAAAGACAAAATGTTATTTCTGGCAGAAATGACCAAAAGATAAACAAAAAAATACAACTCATGGGATAACCAAAACAGACTGGCCACTCAATCCAACCACAACATTGAATGGTATCTGAGATGTCAACACAGACTGAGAGAATTAGAGACAGTCCAAAGTCAAGGACACAGATGGAGAGGACAGCTCAACTCTCAAACTTTCAGGATTTTAAATTAAAAAGAAAAAGATGAGGAGTACAGTGGGCAGGCACATAGGGTGAATGGGAACTGTATTGTGTTATACTTCAGCCAGGTCACTCCTATTTAAAAAGCAACATATTGCAATGTCTTCTTCATGATATATCATCCTCCTGAATTTCCAATATTCTAAATTTGTGTCTACCCTAATGTATTTCCATACCAGAAGTTCTTTCTCTGCAAACCATTTAGAGAGATGGAGGTGCGTGTGTGTTTGTCTATGTGTATATCTGTCTGTGTGTATCTACATCTCTGTGTCTCTGTGTTTCTGTGTGTGTGAGATAGAGCAAGAGAGAGATGGATGAAGGTAAGAAGAGGGGTAGAGGAGACATGGAATTAAGTATATGGAAGAAACCTTTAAGACTTTCACAATATTTTTGTTATTCTTTGAAAATTTTGTACATTAATACAGTATTTTGATTCTATCCATCCATCATTATTTTTCTTCAATTCTAACCTCAACTCATCTCCCTCCCAACTTGATGTCCTCTGTTTTGCCTTTTGTTTTTGTTATTGAGAGACCCCTGAGTCCATCTAGTACTGTCCATATGCCCTTGGATGTGTGGCTGTTCACGGAGATATGGGTAACTCACTAGCAGCCATGTCCCCAAAGGAGATTGCCTCGCCCTCCCTCAGCAAACATCTATTGTCAATAGCTCTTTGCCAAGGGTGGGACCTTGGGAGTCCCTCCCCCTTCTATGTTGGGATGTTGATTGGTGTGACTTTGTGCGGGTCTTGGGCAGTTAGCTACAGGTACTGCAAGTTGATGGGCGCAGCAGCTACGTCGCATTCAGAAGTCAGCATTTCAGAGCTCCTCTCCTTCTCTTCCAGCTCCCCAATCCTCTCTGCTCCCTCTTCTGTGGTGTTCCCTAAGAAATCCTTGACATTGTAAAGTTTGTAAAATGTAACATGCTTAGAGGCTTAAGGTTAAAATTGTACTTCTTTTTTAAATAGTTGCAAACCAGTGGGAACTTAAAGGTTAACTTATATATGACAGTGTGAACCCAATGGTAGTATAAGAGGTAGTTGTAGAGAGCCAAGGATTGTCCAAGATGTACTAAATTTATATTATTGTATTATTTAGGCCAAAAGTTCAGAGTTCACTTGGACCCAACTTTTAACAGGTACAGAAAAACAAGGAGAAAATGACAAATTATTCTTTTTATAGACTAAGAAGAATATGTACTCTGTAAAGAGGTAAGGGCACTACAACTAAGGTCTCATGTAAATAATTGGTTGGTGAATTCCTTTGCACCGCTAACTTAAAGAGATCTGACCTAATATCTAAATCTGTTATGATGAATGAAGAACCAGATAAACTAAAGACAATATTTCACCATGGCACACATTGCTCAGACTCTGAAAATGATATGACCCTGCTCATGGTGTTCCCATGCTATGGCATCCACTAGGAGACCACTGAAGGCCTACTTATGCATGGAGAACAAGTATGAACAAAACCTTGCCCTTTGAATTTGTGAACCAAGAATTGCATTTCACACCAAGATCTAAAATGTTTTTGCATCACAGGAAAGGTTACTATGTTTCAAAAGGTAAATTTTGGGTATGTCTGATTTCATGCAAATCTGTGGAAGGAGATTAATTTTGAGATTTCTGTCTGATGTTGTGGGTTGAAACAGGTTCTACCAAAATACATGCTGAGGTTCTGGTTTCTAGCACTCGAGGAAGTGAACGTCAGGGTCTAATGTCTAGCAACTCAGATAGTATTTGTAGACAGAATTATCAAAGATGATTAAAACTGCGGTCACTGTGGTAGACCTTTATCCAGTATGGCCTGTGTAGGAACCATAGATTAGTGCACAAATGGCTAAAAGCAGAAGAGCACACGAGGATACAGGGAGACAATAAAAACTTGTGGCCACAGAGTGAGGACTGCAAATGGTCAGCTGTGCTGATGCCTTAATCTTGGATACCTTACCAGCATAAAGCGAGAAAATATGTTTCTTTTG
Organism: Bramus lutescens; assembly: GCA_001685075.1. Classification (NCBI taxonomy): domain Eukaryota; kingdom Metazoa; phylum Chordata; class Mammalia; order Rodentia; family Cricetidae; genus Bramus; species Bramus lutescens. Next base: position 723,791 of record LOEQ01000142.1, on the reverse strand, counting down.
TGGGACTTCTTAAACTTTACCACTCATGACCCCTTTTTCTAATTTTTTTTATGATGAACTCCAGGTATATACATGTATGAAATCTATTAAATACAGTAAACTCACTTAAAAACAACTCTTTGGTATACATATGAATTTTGCAATTCCTTAAAGATGAACACAATCCTAGTATGGCTGAGATGTATAGTACTTTTTAACTTTTTATATAAAGAATAAAATGATGGCTGGATATTTGATACTATAGGACACAGGGCATTGATATTTTGAGTCTGCAATCATCAATGCTAAAAATGACACCTCATATAGATATGCATTATAATATGCCAAAAGTATGTTTAGGGTAATTCAGAAATTTCTGGAAACTCCATACTAATCCTAAGTCAAAGTTCATTTGGTGACTTTTCTGGAATTCAAGTCAACTCAACAGTAGTTACTAGAACAAAACAGAATCATACAATGCATTCCAAAGATATATATAATTTGATACTTACATGCCAAGGAATGATGGTAGGGAAGTACCAAATATCTGTCTTCTGTAGTTGAACCATTTTGTTTAGAAGATGAAGCTTAATTCACCTAGTTTAATGTACTGGGTTAAGGAAGTCTAGCAAACTTGGACAGCTAGTATCCATCACCTTAGTGTTCATGGTGACTTGTGGCCACTTGTCCATCCTCACCAGTTAATGCTGGACCACAAACATCTTTCATGATTCAATGTCATGAATCAAGAGAAGCTGCAATCTCAATGTTTCAATTAGAATATTTTTCCAGATACCAAGAAAAATAAATTCTGAATTCTAGTTCCTTTTCAGTCTTCAAAAGGTGGTGATTATAATAAAATTTGAAAGTCTTGGAAATAATATCAGATCCATTTTATTTAACTGTTTGCAAGAAATAAAGGTGATCCCCTCTTAGTTAACATTTATTCCTTAATACTCACCCACCTCAGTTTTCTTTATTTATTTTTTACTTGTATTTTTTAAGAACCTTTTATTTAGAACCAGCGTTGCTAGGGGTGTTGCTTGCAGAGTCATTTTAAACTGATGGATAGGGTAATGATACTTCATTATAAGCTAATTATTTCCTGAGGAAGGGCTATATCTTTTCCATTTCTTAATTGAACACCTCACATGTACCATGACAATCTGTTGTAGATGCTGAAAAAGCATACTGAGTAAGATATGATTTTATCAGGAAACTTAAATTCCAGTGGAGAAGATGCACAGCTATCATCCATGCTCTAGACACTCATCAGTTTACTAGGTTAAAGCACGGATTGTCAGTTTTCCCCCTATAAAAGCCAAAACAGTAAATATTTTAGATGGTGATGCCTAAATTATACACAAATACTCAAATTTGAATATTGTGACTCCTAACATCTGGCATCAAATTGTGGGACAGCTATAGACAATATGCAAATATGTGTTGTTCTAATAAACTTGGCTATGGATGCCAAGATTGAAATTTCATCTACTTCCCATGCTTTGAAATCATCTTGCTTGATTGTTGTAATGGTTATTCTGTCTCTTTAAGAGAGTTCGGTGCGGGTGAGGGAGGGGCATCCGCTGAGGGAGGCTGATCTTCAGCTTCCAGCCTGAGCTCTGTCTCTTTTCCATCGTCCTCTCTGAGAGGCTGTTTCGCTTCTGCCTCTCTCCCCACTTCTCTGCTTCCCCCTTCTCTGTCTCTTTCTCCCTTTCTCTCTCTCTCTTCTTCCCCCCTTCTTTAAGTAATAAATATCCATTCTATTCCATACAATGTGTCTGCCCACCTGTCTCCCACCCATGCGCCCGCCTGCCGCTCGCTTCTGGGACTCTGCACCTTCGGCGACTTACTGTCACCTGCCCACCACGACCCGCATCGCAAGCCGCTTGGGTGGCTCTCCCGC
>LOEQ01000142.1:699654-716820 GCA_001685075.1 Bramus lutescens | reverse complement strand
TGGGAGCTCAGTCCAGTGCTCCAATGTGGGTCACTGTCTCTATCTCCATCCATCTCCAGCTGAAGGTTCTATGGTGATATGCAAGATATTCATCAGTATGTCCGTGGTCATGTGTTAGACGACTTTAGCTGTTTAGCTTGAGTGGGTTTTTCTAGTTAAAGAAAAGGTAAGGTTATAACATCATTTAGCAATAACACGCTATTTCATATAACATTCTGTGTGCTGCTCTGAGACCTTCACTTAGATGTAAAAATAAGAGAAGTATTTGTTAATGTAATTTCTTTATTGATCCTTTGGGAATTTCACATCATGCACCCTAACTCCGCTCACCTTCCTGTCCCCCATATCATCCCCTTACCCATGCAGCACCCCCACAAAAGAAAACTTAAGAAAACAAACCAAAATAAAACAAAGCGAACAAAAACAAGAACAAACCAAACCAAACCAAAAAAAAAACCCAAACAAACAAACAAACAAAAAAACTTCTTCGTTTCTCCTTCTTTCCCACCTCTCCAACACGTCTTCCATCATCCTGGTGACACTGGGATCAGTGTCACATAGAATACCCTTTTGTCCAATCAGCTTTACTAGCAAATAATGTTCATTGCAACGAGTCACTGGTCTGGTTCAAGGCCTCTGGTTTCTGGGATACTATCATCATCTGGTCCTCACCAAAACTCCTCTGGGATATCCTGGAGCCACCCCGAGTCACAGAGCTACTGCTAGCATTATTCTGCAGGACCAGTCCCTTCATGAGCTCCAGCAGGTAGATGCTACGTAGGATGGGCCAACCCAAGGCCTGTAGGTCTGGGTGGTAGCTGAGCTGGTCATTCTGGGCCACTAGGGCCACCTGCCTCAGATGAAGAAATGGAGCCGGGTTCCCTATGCCCTTGCCATCAAGTTCAGCTCTCCCTCACCCATGGAGAGGGGCAGGGCCATTTCTTATAAGGCAGAGGTCAGCGCTCCATTGAAGATTGGGGCCAGGTTTCTTGCTGCTCAGTATGGCCCTCTGATTTCGTCACACATGGTTCCTATGGCCCCCTGAGGTGACTTGTAATGCGGGCTACAGACATTAACACAGATCCCAGCTGCAGCTGGACCATGGACCTAGACATGGTCTTTGGCAGCAACCTGGGCCTGGATGACATCCTGGCCACTCAGATTGTGATGGTTCTGGTGGCAACATGGTCCTTGGACACCACCAAGGTCTCAGGTTGCTGACCCAACCCCGGGGTTCTGTGTGACCTTTGGTCACAACACAGAATTTGGACTTAAGCACAGAGTCCAGCCATGGTAGGACCATGGATGCATCCATGGTCCTCAGCGGTAGCCAGGTCTGGATGTCACCATAGCATTGGGTAGCAGCGCAGGCCACTCAAATCTGCATGGTCCCAACTGTGCTTTGGCCCTCAGACACCAACATGGACTCAGGTGGCTGACCTGAGCCTGGCCATCCACATGACCCTCAGTGGCAACAGGAGCCCCATAACGTCCACCCAGATCCTGGTGGCTATAGAGCCACAGAACAGCAGCCTAGGCCTGGATGACATACAACATGGCCACCAGATCCGTATGACTACAGCTACAACATAACTCCCAGACTCCAACAAAACCACAGGTTGTGGCCCAGACCCCAGGCCTCCATCTGTGCCCAAATGGCCACCTGGGCCACAGACTCAACATGGATCCCATGCGGCTGGACCACAGATCAGGCGTGGCCCTAGTCATCAGCTTGGCCAGGTCAACATCCTGGCTTCCAGGTGGAAGCAGAGAGGTATTTTTTAAAAAACAAAGGATGACTTTTTCTTGGCCCAGTCCATATAGTGGTCAAATCAAGTGAACTGTCACCCTTAGTACAGAAATCACACCTTAATAGAAGATGGGGTCCTGGGATTTGTGGTTTTATTGGATCTCTAAGCCTGAGCTATTCCAGTTATATTTTTGGCTTGTGTTCTGTGCATCTTTAATTCATCCCAAAAATTTAATAAGAAAAACATGTTTCTATTACAACAATATTGAAATTGTCTTTCTTTTCATATGTTTTATTTTCTCAGTTTCTGAGTTTAACTTTTGTAAAAAAAAATCCCATTTTGTTTCGTTTTTGTGAAAAATCCCTCTCAAAATAAAATACACATAGAACCCTAAAGTATAAAGTGGTCCATACTTCTAAATAAATTCATTTCAGAAAAGATTTAAAACAGAGCATTTGTGACTACAAATATTTTAAATGCTGTTTCAAATATCAATCTATATAAATATAGAAATGAACACACATATATGCACATGCACACATTTCATGCATGCTACTAGGTCTTGCTTTCAACTTCTCTAAGGAATAGGTCAAATTAATCACCACGGGAAATTTGCTTTTATCTAAGAAATTTAACTTTTTAATATGACACTCTTGTTAATTCTTTGACCATCTCATGCAGCATATGCTGATTGATGTATTTGGTGTATAGATGCGATGTTAACTCCTGCCAGATCTGCCGCCATCTTTTTACTGTACAGTTTTTAAAAAAAGGTTTTCTATTTGTTAGAGGCTTAAAATGAAATCTGTGAAGTGTGGCATGACAGGTCATGGCTATAATTTCAGAAGTCAAGAACCTGAGACAAAGGGGATGGCCACAAGTTCAAGGCTACCCTTTGCTGCAGAGTACAGTTAGAAAAAAAAAAAACTTTGTCTCAAAAGTCCCTTTCCAATATATATATACTGAATGTATATAGTTTTACGATTAAACTATAGATTTTTGTATCATAAAATTTGTAAGCACTGTAGATGGTGCTAACCCATAGAGTAAATAAATAAAATGAACATTTATTGACATCTACACATTCTAAATTCCTAGACTAATTTTGTAAGTGATGATATTTGTTCAGTGACTTTCTATAACACAGATGTTTGTCAATAGTGCCCTTAAACAGATTATATAGCTTTGTGTTTTATAGCTCATAGAGATTATTAGACATGATCTCATGAAAGAACTAAAAATCATTAACATTCAAGACACCATTTATTGTACAGGATTGTTTTGGCTATCCTGGGTTTTTTGCTTTTCCATATGAAGTTGAGTACTGTTCTTCTGAGGTGTGTGAAGAATTTTGCTGGGATTTTGCTGGGCATTGCATCGAATCTGTAGATTGCTTTTGGTAAGATTGCCATTCTTACTATGTTAATTCTAACCAAGAGCATGGGAGATCTTCCCACTTTCTGGCCTCTTTTTCAATTTCTTTCTTCAAAGATTTAAAGTTCTTGTCATACAAGTCTTCCACTTGTTTGGTTAGGGTTACTCTGAGATATTTTATGCTTTTTGTGGCTATTGTGAAGGGTGATGCTTTTCTGATTTCTTTCTTGGCCCATTTATCATCTGTTAAAAGAAGGGCTAATATTTTTTTGAGTTAATCTTGTATCCTGCTAGATTACTGAGGGTGTTTATGAGTTGTAGAAGTTTCTTGGTAGAATTTTTGGGATTGCTTATGTAAACTATCATGTCATCAGCAATAGTGAGAGTTTGACTTCTTTTTCTATTTGTACCCCCCTGATCTCCTTTTGTTGTCTTACTGCTCTAGCTAGAACCTCAAGAAATACATTGAATAGATATGGAGAGAGTGGACAGCCTTGTCAAGACACCATTTAAATAATTATCACTACTATAAGAGCTATTTGGTCCAGAAATGCTGGGTGACCTTCTGATTCATGTATAATGTCACTGCTTGAGTTATCTTTATCAACTAATAGCATCTTAAACTTTAGTTTTCTAGACTTTACTCTTCTTTGGAAGCAATAAAATATAAGGGCTTAGACATTCATAAGAAAGCACAAGGGGATGCGGAGTCGCAATATTGTGACATGATTGATTATAGGTGCAAAGGATGTACTTTCATGATAGGGTCATCCTCAGTTGCCAAGCAAATTCCAGAAGAGCCTGGGTGATATGAGTGTTGTGGAATATCCTTTTAACTATGCAATGATGTGTTAACTCTGTTTATGCTGCATTTGTTTAATGATGTAAGGATGTGCATTTATTTATGTAAAGATGTAATGCATTTCTTTCACCTTACCTGCCTAAGGTATCTGATGGTCTAATAAAAAGCTGAATGGCCAATAGCTAGGCAGAGAAAGAATAGGTGGGGCTGGCAGGCAGAGAGAATACATAGGAGGAAAAATTCTGGGCTTGAGAGAAGAAAAAAGAAGGAGAAGAGAATGAGGAGAAAGAAAGAGACATGCCTGGGTCAAGAAAGCAGGCAGCAGTCAGCCAGCCAGTCATGAGAAGCCGAGAAAGATACACAGAAGGAAAGAAAAGTAAAAAGCCCCAAGGCAAAAGGTAGATGAGAAAGAGGTTCATTTAAGTTAGAAGAGCTAGCCAGAAAGGAGCCTAAGCTAGGCTGAGTATTCATAACTAATAATAAGTCTCCATGTCATGATTTGGGAGCTGGTTGGTGGCCTACATGAAAAAGCCTAGTACATATAAGAACCTAACTCCAGCTCCCTCTACACGCTCAAAAAAGCGTAGTATTTCTGTCACTACGGTCCTATTGCAAATAGGTCAGGTGCTCAAGCATCACTTACGTATCTTATGAACAGAGTATATGTAAACCATTTACGCAGTACCTTCTATTTACTAAATACAATGCTGGATATTGCAGATGGGCAGAAGAAAAGGGGAACCTTAGGACTAGACAAAAAAAGTTTGAAGTAATCACACAGTCGGGAACTAAAACAGAGGCTGAAGTAGAGGCAGTGTGGGGAAATAAAAGCAGCTGTGTGTTGCGCTTCAGAGTAGAAACTCTGGATTCAGCTGCATGGGTTCGGACCCCAGCTCTGCCATTTGTCAGCTGTGCTTCTGACTTTCATCTTTTGCATTAGTGAAACCCAGAACAATGATAACAGTGCACATCTCCTAGGCAGTAATGTCGCATGACTAATTTTTTTCTTTCTTTTTTCTTCCTTTTTTTTTTTGAGACAAGTTCTCTCTATGCAGCCCTGATTGCCTTGGAACTCACTATGCTGACCTATGTTGACCAGGCTTGTCTCAAACTCACAGAGATCCATCTGTCTATGCCTCTCGAGAACTGGGATTAAAGGAGTGTTCCACCATGCCTGGCTAACAACTACTTTTTAACCGTGAGAAGAAAGCAATTTTATTCATACTGCACATTTACCCCACTTTGCTGGAGACACACACATAAGAATACTTCCATTTAACTCAGTGCTTCCACACACAGGTGGGATTTTGTTCACAAAACTGTCCAGCGGGTATGACGCCATCCTCTGGCCTCCTCAGGCACTAGGCACACACAAGTTATGTATGCATATATGCAGACAAACACTCATACGCATAAAATAAAAAATAAGTAAATCTTATTTCTCTAAAAGAGAAATCTAAGTGGATTCAAATAAAGTATTAATTTGGCAATGTGATGTATGGTAGACTGTTGTAAAGCACCTTACTTCCTTTGAAACCCCACCTTTTAACATTCCTTGAACATATTAAAACCGTCCACATTGTTTGACCCTTCTTAATTCAAAGCCTGGATTTTTGCGCTTCCCTTTGAATCTGAACTCGTTTATGCCACCTACAGCCAGGAGAACATGATGGAGGTCTCACTGGGCTTAGTTCAAAGTCCAGGCTTTATATGAGGCACACTTTACATTTTTTGTCTCATTCTAAGAGAAGCCACAGGAATAAAATTCTGACTACGCACAACCTGTATTTTATGAGAGAATCCAAGCTAGTGATGCTAAGAGTCCCCAAGGAGAGAGGTGCTTACCTAGCTTCTGATTGCTCAAGCCATTCCACCTTGGGAATGAAAATACAACAGGAAAAATCTTCAGGGGTGTCCAGATCCAGTCACCTTCTTACTGTAGAGTTCGGCTCACCAACCCTCTAGATTTGTGAGTTGATAATTACTGTCTTCAGCGGTTAGTTTTGGGGTTGTTCCTCCTGAGCTTCCCTCTTCTCCTGTCCCTTCTGAGTTACCTGAAGTTACGCAAGCAATTTCAGCTGTTTCTAATGAACGTTTTCAAAAACCCTTTCCCTGTAATTAGCAACTTCTTGCTCCAAACCTGAAAACTCGATGGGGTCATTATACCTTATAATTCCACCGTTCACTAGTCACTGTCTAGTGCAGGTATTTACATATCAAACCAAAGAAGCACTCCAAGTGTGCTCTACACTTACTCCTTTTCTTCTGCTTTACAGGGAGGTGAAGAAAGGTAAAGGAACGAAGACCAAAGCACTGGTAACTACAAGACTTGTAGCTCAATCTCATGAATTCTGGTTCCTGATTTGGGAGAATGTTCATGGTTCGCCTCTGCCTAGCTTATCCCCACTCCCTCACCCCATTTATAGAGCTCTTCCTAGGTACCGGATTTCCTCTGCCAGGTCTCAGGTCTGTGGAAAGCTCCTCAGAGAACTAGTCACAGTTCAGCTGAGTCAGGTAGCTTCCCCATTCAGGGCCCATGTGAGTCCAATCTTATCTGCCCTGTTTTATTTTGGGCACAATATTTACAGATATTGAGAACAATCTTTTTTAATGTGTTATTTTAAAATGTAGTAAATGTTTATTTCCTTTATTATTGAGAATAGATTTCTTTAATAAAATATATTGATTACTTTCTCCTCCCTTGAGATCTTATCCTCCCCAATATTCCCAAAATCTTGAGTTGTGTGTTATACATAAAAGTAGAACATACTATTTCCTGAATGAATGAGCAAATGTACTTCCTGGTCTAGACCGATGCTTGTAAGTGGGTTTCTTCTTGAGTACTTACTAGTGACAATCAATGTTCAAGTCATGTCAACAGAGATTGGTAACTTTCAGTTCTACATATTTACGAGCAGCTGAATGCATCTCAATTCCTAGAAACATACTATGGCTAAAGAAGGGAACTACTTCCTGATAATTTCTTCAGGAAAAAGTAAAAGTGCTAGAAGTGTGTAGTGTTTGCGTTAGAACTGCGGTTAACGCCAGAAGCTAATAATATTTAAAATTGGTGTTGTAGGTTTCTAGTGACTGCGATCTCTTTAAAAAACAGTTTCTTTTCTTCTTTCTGTGGTCAAACACTTAACGAAAGCAACATCATTGTAAATGGTTGGGTTTTTAAATTTTATTTTTTCTAACAAAGTAAGATATAACAAGATCAAGCAAAAATGGTCACAATGAAGTTGGAGAAGGCAAACCAAGAGAATTAAATGAGTTCCAAGAAAAGGTACAAGACTCATTCACTCACTCAAGAGTCTCCCCAGCAAGGAAAAAACAAACAAACCCACTAAACTGAAAGCTATAATATATATGTACACACACACACACACACACACACACATGCAGAGGTCCTGGTGTAGACCTATGCAGGCCCTTTGCATGCCGCTTCAGTCTCTGTAAGTTCATATGAGCTTTGCTCAGTTGATTTAGAGGGTAAGGTTCTCTTGAAGTCCCCATCTCGTCTGGTTTTTACACTCTTTCTGCCTCCTCTTGAGGGTAGGGATGTTCTCTGAGCTCTAAAGGGAAAGATTTGATGGAGACAACCCATTTTGATCTGTGTGTTCCAAGGTCTCACTCTCTGTTTAATGTCTGACCGTGGGTCTCTGTATGTTTTTCCATCTGCTGCAGGAAAACGCTTCTCTGATGTTGAGTGAGCAGGGCACTGATCTGAGTATAGCAGAATAACATTAGAAATTATTTTATTGCTTTTTGTTTGCTTTTGGATTTGTAGTATTTGGTTTAACACTAGGTCTTTGGACTCTCTTATCTAGTCTCAGGTTCTTGGTCACCCAAGCAGTATCAGCCATCTCATGGAGTGGACCTTAGGACAAATTGGTTGGTTATTCCCACAAACTTTGTGCCACCATGGCCCTAGCATGTTCTCATAGGCAGGACAGTTTGTAAAGGTTTTGTGACTGGTTTTGATGTTTACATTTCTCTTTTCCTAGCCTGAAGAGTACCATCTGATAATAAAGACACTAGAACGTAGGGTGAAGGTTCTATATAGGCATCAGCTCACCCTCTCCAGTTGGGTTGTGTTGGTGTTGTCTTCAGCAATGGGGTCTTGCTGTTGGTGCTGAGGCGACCTATTGTCTTGGCAACAGCCTGTGTTGTTTGGAGGTTTCCATTTCCAAAGGGACCCCTTGGGCCAAGGACTCACTAGGATATAACCCAGACCTGGTCCTGGAAGCTTCATTTGGTGACAAAAGATGCCCAGCTGGGACTGCGTCTCCCTCATTATTTGGAGACTTTGGTAGGAGCATCTTCATATATTTTAGGAAGTTTCCACTGCACTAGGTTTCCATACCACCCCTCAAATGCCTTCCAATTCTAGCTGTCTCTTCTAAAATCACTCTTTCAACCCATATTCCCCTTTCCTCCCCATCTGATTTGCCCATTCTCAGGTCAAGACCATACATAAACCTACGTCCCCCTTGTAGGGAGATCCATGTGTCCTGCCTAGTCCCTTCCTTTATATCTAACCTCTCTGGCTATCATTTATTTAATGGCTAAAATCCACTCATAAGCAAATTCATACTATATTTATCTTTCTGGGCATGGGTTGTCCCACAAGGAATGATGTTTTCTAGTTCCATCCATTTGCCTGCAAATTTTATGATGTCATTTTTTTTAAAGAAGTGAGTAATATTAATTCTGTAAACGTGCCATATTTTCTTTATCCATTAATCAGTTCAGGACATCTAGGTTGTTTCTAGATTCTGGAAATTATGAATAAAGCCATAATGATTATGATGGAAAAAGTGTCCTTGTGGTGGGGTGGAACGTATTTGGGTGTATGCCTAAGAGTGATATAGCTGGGTCTTGACGTAGATCGATTTCCAATTTTCTCAGGAACCACCATATTGATCTCCATAGTGGCTGTACAAGTTTTCGCCCCCACCAGCAGTGAAGGAGTGTTCATCTTGCTCTATATCCTCAATAGCATAAGTTGTCACTTGTGTTATTGATCTTAGCCATTGTGACAGGTGTAAGATGGAATCTCAAAGTACCTTTGGTTTGTATTTCCTTTATGGTAAAATGGCTTATTTAGCTTAAGTTCTAGGGGAGGCAGTTCAAAAAAGTAGGAAAGGCATAACAGGAGGAGCAAGAATTGGCTGGTCACATGGTGTCCTCAGTTAGGAAGCAGGGAGATGATGAATCCTGATGCTCTTCAGTCCAGACCCTAACCATGAGACATTGGCACCCAAATTCATAGTAAGTCTTCCCTGCTCACAGCACATACATTTCCATCGTGATTCTAAATGCAGTCAGGTTAACAACCAAGATTAACACGAGGTTATAAGAAAGTTTAGGGAAACTGAGTAGTCTTAGTAAGTTATCAACCCCCCTAAAATATTGATTGACTCTTATTGGCTCACAATTTTCCTCTTTATTTACCACATTCACTCCTCAACCTTCCATCCTATTTCTCTTTTCTTTGCTTCCAAATTCATAAAAGATTTTGCTAAGCCATTATATACCATTGTTCTTTTTCTTACTAGTCATCTTATTTCTTGCTTTCATCCCATCTTCTTTTTTCCTTCTTGCTACAGGTAAAGCCCTTCCTCCAGCATCCCTTGATTCTGAAGTTGCTAGTACCTCTGTCTCCAGTTGCTTCCTGGTCTACTCCCTGTCCTGTCACTTAAAGCAGTGTTTCCACGGTAGAAAGTTGATCTTGTTACACTCTAAATCTAAGGGTTCAGATTCCTCATCTTGTCTGGCTCATGAATAAATGATGCTTCATACAGATAAAGCATGTCTTTAAATGATTTAACAATCTAAAATGTCTGTTAGATGCACAGGGGCCTATGAGGTATGAAGCACTCATTTAAAAATACCCTTTACAACAGGAAGGAATTATCCTGAACTATTGGTATGAGAGGCATAAATAACTATATCCAACCAGTTAAATCTCTGCTTCAAAGCCTTGATTTCTACAGTGTATGAGTCACTCTCCTGGCAGAGGGTTTTGTTGCTGCTTCTTCTGCTTTACCTGCTCAATAGTGCTTGCTTCATGCCTATTTTACCATCACAATAATCTCTTCCACAAGAAGAAATGTGCATCACACAAAGGTGATATAATTATATTATAAACTCAAACAATAAAAATTAGTTATTAAAAATGTACCTTCAGGGCCCTGTAGCAGGTGACTGATTTGATTGACGGCTCATTTATTCATTCATGCAAAATCCAAGCATTCAGGAGTGATCTGCTGAGATGCCAATGTGGGGTTAGGCACTGGGGTTCAGGGAACAGAAGCCAGCTCTGCTGTAAGAAACTCAGGTGACAGCTTGATAAAGAAGTGAACACCAAACAGGATCGCTGGCGCAATAACAGAGGAATGCGCAAGGCACAGAATGGGATAAACTCGGCCTTCCTGATGCCTCAAAGAGTGCTTCAAAGGCCTAAAACAGTCACTACAGTGGAACACATCTTCAATAATGCATATATACAGAGTGGGTAGAATGATTTTTGGGAAAGAACTCATATGATGTACTATCTACTATCCTCTGATTATCTGCATTGGAAGAAGATAGCTGGAGTCTTTTTATTTATTTATTTATTTTTGTAAACCTCACCAGAGTTGACTCACTGCAGATACTGAACTCACGGATGTTCCTCTCCCTAAAGTGCCTCCTTACCCAGCAGTGTTGGTATATAACAGCCCTTCGGAAGGTTCTGAGACTAATTGAGCCACCCTCAGTCATCAGGGTTATTTGAAAGCACCCTTCCTTGTCAGGACAGGGCCCCATCTCCACGGCCCAGATCCACAGGAAATTGATCTCTTGAGTGTGTCACAGAAGTATGAGGCTCTTCAAGGTAGAGTATAGTGTTACGGTGCAGGTGCATTGCCCAGATGACGTGTTGATGGCAAGGGCAGGGAGGAAGCCCCGCTCCCGCTCACAGCTGCAGACAGAAATGCCACAGCGACCAGAAGGACAAGTGGCATGCCTGACATTCTTCTGTGCTGAAAACAATGAAAGGTGGGGGAAAGTAGAGAAAAATCAAATTTCTGTGAAGAGATGTGAGCAGTAAGTTTAATGCAGGTGCAATACTCTCCAGACAAAGAATGCTTTGTTTCCACTGCCTGTGGCTCCCTCCATCCAAGCCTGCCCTAGCCTCTTCCCTGCTCCCTGCTTTTCTTTTTATCAGTGTACAATGGATGGAAGTGGTGAGGCTCTCCTGAAGCAAAAGCATTTTTAGTGTTCTCAGTACAAGTGTTGAAGAAGTATTAACTATCCCCTCCCCCACTTAACTTCATTAGCTATAGCCAAGCTTCGTCTACCCTTAAGATCAGCTTCTTTGAGCTTTACATTTTCTTCATGGCTCCTATTACTGTGACATGGTTTCTTTATCATTTGTACTCTCTTGAATCTATAATTTAATAAAGAAAACAACAATAGAAAATCAAACATTGACATTAGCAAGAGTAACACATTTAGGTTTTAAAAAACAACCCTTCATTGGTAAAGAAATAAAAGGGAGTATTAGACATAAAAGAGCAAGTAATTTGTCCTTTCCTTAGGCCCTCACAGGCAGAGTGACTGCACGCTTGACTAGGTGACTCTCTTTCAGATTGGTTTTAAATGCTGAATCACAGACTCCCCTCTTACGATGGTTACCAGAGTATACTTTCCAACGCCATTAAAGAAGCTGATGTGCAGGCCTCACTCAACTTTATGAGTCACCTCACCAAGCCATTGACCAGCATGCCAACCTCTCTTGGGTAGCAATTCATTTAGTTAGAAACAGGTAAGTGATATGCTGTGGCTGTCATGCCCCACCTCCTTGGGGTGAACCAGCTTAGGAGCAGAAGTAATGTTTCTGAACCAGGCTACTAAGCAGTAGCTTAGCTGAGCATAGAAGTGACTGCAAGCATATGGGCACATATATCTGTAAGGGCCACAAGAGTCTCAAAGGTATATTTGAATCCTGATTGGCAGTTCTGTTTCATTCCATCATCCATTGTCAACCTTGGAATACCTGTCTTCTCCATATTTGAGGCGATATTTTGAGGACGGATCAAATAAAACAAAGTCAAATTTGGAGTATAATGTCATGGATTATAAAAAACTAAGACAGATAAAGAGATTAAATCAATAAACACATGAGTTAAACTAAAATGTTTGCCTTACAAAGGGCACTACGGGAACAGGTTTGTTGTGTGACACTAAAGAACACTATGGTTTAGAGGTGTGTATTTCTGGAATACATGTTTCTTATTGTTTCTATTCTGAAACCCAGTGGTTGTTTAATAATAGCTTCATGTTGCTAGATTCCCCTTATGGCTAAACCAGCATCAGACAATAAACTCAAATAATTTAGAATATTATCTAAAGAAATTTAATGAACACATAAATATTTAAATCAGGGGAATAGTTTCTCATAAAGTGTCTTGAATTTTGGAAAAGAAAAAAATTATTGTGTGTGTGTGGACTCATATTTAAATTAGAATCAAATAACTGAAGTAGTATTAGTGAATATCAACTTTTCATCATTTAATTATTTGTTCATTATTTATTTAAGAAACATTTGTTGAAACTCTGCGATTTATAGACTAAGTCATATAAAGTTTGAGAAAATTAGGTTCTTGCCATTGATGCATGTAGCATGATGTAGCCAAATATTATTCTCTTTAGATTTACTTATTTTATAGGTATAAGTGTTTGCCTACATGTATGTACATGCACATGTGTATGACTTGTGCCCTTGCGGGTCAGAAGAAGGTCCCAGATTCCCTGGAACAGGAGTCACAGATGGTTGTGCATGGCCATGAGGATACTGGAATATACAAATATACTGAAAACATAACACGTGTTCTTATCCACTGAGTCCTCTTCCTATCCCCAACATGCAATAAGCTTATTTTAATAGCGCCATGTCCTTAAAATCGAGGAAACAGAAGAACAAACTTCCACCTTCCCAAAAGATAGTCGGAAGGTCCTACATAAAAGAGGGTGGGGGGACCTTCACTTGAGCCCAGAAGGGGAATAAATAGAAAGTATAAACATTGCTTAGGCAGGTCATTTTACTGTAGGATTTGAGAATCCATTTTGGGAGAGTAATGAGAGGAAACGTTTGTAAACCAGACACATAAATTATAAAAGGGCCCAAATGATTTCCCGAGATTCAGTGGCAAAGGCACACTATTGACTGCTGAGGCTGTGGAAGGGCGGGATTGCCCATGAGAGATGTAGAGGGAGAGCATTCCCTACTCAGTGACTGGAGCCAAGCAGAAAGCCCTGGTGTATAGTCCAGTCCAACGAGTGGAAGATATTAGTGACAATAATTCTATAGGTGAATGTATAACTGAAAATTGAACTAAGTACTCTAAATGGAAGGGAAAGGTTGAATGAAAACTTATGATAAATTTCACTTACCTTGGAACAGATATAGAACAAGTGAAATCTATATACATCCACAAAGACGTGCAACGAAAAGTGATATTCATATTAAAAATGATCTGAGTTAGTTAAGAAAACTCTAATTCTATTAACTTTAGGTTATGCTAGAAAGCCTCCCCAAATCTAAAGATTAAGCATAAACTACCAAATTTATGTTAGTTGCTCAGTTTTTTCTTAATCATGTTAAGTTTTATTATTTTTGAAATAATGACATACTGATGCACCTTTAAATACAGTTAGAAAGAGGAATAAAATTTTATTAAATAGATATGATATTGAAGTCATTTCTACATCTGTTGTATAAGACAATCATCACAATAGTTATATCATCATTTGTGCTGGAAGATTCTCAAAAGGGAAAATCAACCAAAAGCTTTATATTGGAATCTCCAGATATATCACACTCTTGTTTTTACAAGCATATTTACAGTATCCTTCACTATGACATGGGAAGGGCCAGGGACATAATCAGGACAGCCTGTTGTAAAATAAATGAAGAACTAATTTCTCCGGGTCTAAAAGAAAATCCAAAATAAATTCGGGATGAAGAAAGAGATGGAGGTGTTGAAGACAACATTGAGAAACACAACTGGAGGTTAAGGTGCTGCAAAATTTGATAACTAGGAGCTAGAGTATGGCAAGGAATGTTTGGAGGGTTTAATGGAAGGAAATGCTGAACATTAAATTGAAAGGTGTTTTTTGTTTGTTTGTTTGTTTAGACTCCAGTCTACATCATGGGACATTCAGATGCACTTTAGGGATTTAGAATCCAAAGAAATGAAGAAGCTAGGCCAGCCGTGTCTCTGGAAGAGGCATAAGGCAAGACTGTACTAGACAAGTTGGAATTTACTCTAAATTTTACTCGTCTTCCAAAAGGAGAACAATTTTAAAAGATAGGCACAGAAGCAAGTGTGTGTGATTTGATTTACATCTTATTACACTAATTTTACAATTATAGAAATTGAAACCAAAATGACTAGCAATGTCTTAGGAGTTATCTACTTAGTAATGAAAATAGAGATAGAACAACCATTTTTTTTAATGCATGAGGCAGCAGTTTATTTCTATTTTAAAAATTAGATTATAAAAATAATGCATTTAATCATGGAATTTCCACTTATGTCCATATATCATATATGTACCAATATGTATCCATATAAGATGTATATATATATACACCCATATACATCTATCCACATATTTATTTATGATATTTAAAATTTTATGGAAATTTAATTGTGGCATTTCTATATTTCCATATGTCTATATATGATATGTATTCATATATATATCCATGTATTATATATACGCATATATAGATATTTAGATACAAATGTATATATTATGATTTATATGTGTGTATATCATCCTTCTCTTGAAAGACATCCAAATTAGTCTCATTCCTCAACTCTTATGAACAGTGCAACAATAAACACTAAAATGCAATCATCTCTCTAGGAATACTGGCTATATTCAAGGGTGATATAACTGAATCCTACAATAGTTCTGGTTTTGGTGTTCTGTGAAGCCTCCATTCTGGCTTCCACAGTGCCTGTGCAGTTCACATTTTCACAAACTTCATGAATAAAGTTTCTTCTTTGCTAAGTCCTTGCCAACATTTGTTTTCTTGGTCATAGTCATTCTGACTGGGGTGAGTTGAAATCTCAAAGTGGTTCCAGTTAGCATTTCTTTGACGCTAAAGATGTTAAACACTTTAAAACTATTCATAGGCCATTGCTGTTTCTTCTTTTGAGAACTTTAAATTCAATTCATTATGCTGATTAATGATTGACAGGTTTCATGAGTGTATATTTGTTTAAATTTGGCAGTTCTTTGTATTTTCTAAATATTAACTCTTCTGTTTGAAGTACAGCTAGTGAAAGTTTTCTGCCATCCTGTTGTCTGTCTGTCTGTCTTCTCTGCTGATGGCTTCCCTTACTGTGAAAACACATTTTTATTCAGTGTAATCCCATTTTTCATTTCTGGGGGTCATTGTCTGTGCTGTTTGAGTCCTTTGTCAACTTTCCTGCTTATCCCCATATTTTAAAGTGTTTTCCACTGTTTTTCTCTTCAAGTTTTTGGACTTTCAAGTTTTATGTTAAAGTCATTGCTCCACTTAATTTTTATGCAGAGCAAGAGGTAAGGCTCTAATTTCTGCAAGTGGATATCCAGTCTTCCAGTTTTGTTGAAGAGGTTGTTTTTTTCTTTAATGTATGTTTTGGACTCCTTTGTCAAAAATTAAATAGTTATAACTGTGACGATTTCTGTTCCTTCTGTTCTATTACACAGATCTGAATGTCTGGTTTTGTAAGACTCTAATGCTAGCTTTGTCACTATGGCTCTGTACTGTAATTTAAAGTTGGATATTACGAAACACAAAGTATTATTATTATTATTGCTCACGATTGCTATACCAATAATGAGTGAACCTCATATAGTTTGAACCTTGTGAGGTTTAACAGGTTAACAGTATTTTTTTAGGACAGCTAATCTGTCCTAAATAGTGGACAATTTACAATAGACAGTGGTTACACTGTTATTTGGGCTTTTCCTATAAGCCCACCAAATATTCATGCCAGATGCAGGTATCAGTCATTGGAGAAAATCTCCACATTATATGTTTATATTACCATCTTATTTATTTCTAATTATCTCAAGACACTGACTACAAGGAGGTTAGCAAAATGGTTATTTTGTAGAAGTAGATGAACGAAATACTTTAATATATAAATCTTAGTCCACAAATGTTGGTGAAGGCTGCTAGTTCATTCCCAGCTGTTCAGTCCCCAAATAATCACACAGAAACTATATTATTTAAATTACTACTTGGCCAATTACTTAAGCATATTACTAGCTAGCTCTTACATCTAGTATTGCCCTATTTCCATTATTTTATATTTTATCATGAGGATCATGGCCTACCAGCAAGGTTCCAACTGGCAGCTCAAGTCTTTCCCCTCTGGTGGCTACATGGCACCTCTCTGATTCTGCCTGCTCTCTCTATATATATCTCTTCAGCCTGGCTATATTCTGTTAAGCCATTGACCAAAAGCAGCTTCTTTTTAACCATTTATAACTTTTTATAACTCTCTATACTCCTTTTCTTCTCTCTCCCAAGCCTACGTACATTTATCCAACATTGTGACCCATTTAGAGGTCTTTTCCATCTAGATGTGTCTTGATTGCATATCTGTAATTATTTTCTGACCAGAAGCACTTCTCAAAATGCTAAGTGTCCTTACTAAAACAGCTTTTCTTTTTGGCTCTGCCCAGTCCTACGTGGTAAGGCAGAGGTCTGTTTAGTGTGAGTCATGCTTACAGTCCCAGTCTTCAGGCACACAGTGAGTCTATGTTGTCATTAAGCAAGCTGTACCACCCTGCTCATAAACCCCATTTAAATGCTTGGCCTCCTGAAAGAGTCAGAGTTCATACTGGCAGCAGGGCCCAGGAAACTGCCTCTTCAAAACCACAAGGAGTTTTTTCTGCTACTGCTGAATCAGGAAAACTTTTCTTAAAGGAGTCATGACATTAAGCCATGCTTAACTCTGTTCTTTTGTGTCTAGAATTCCTTTTCAAGCTTTCTCAGGTTTTATGTGGATGTAGTCACCCACATTGGTGTGTCAATTTGTTGTAGGGAGTCTCTTGCTTGTTCCTGGATGCTCAGCCCCAAAATAATCACACAGAAACTGCATTAATTAAATCACTGCTTGGTCCATTAGTTCTAGCTTCTTATTTGCTAACTCTTACATATTAATTTAACCCATTTCTATTAAT
>LOEQ01000142.1:687530-699647 GCA_001685075.1 Bramus lutescens | reverse complement strand
AATTTAACCCATTTCTATTAATCTGTGTATCGTCATGTGACTGTGGCTTACCAGCAAAGTTTCAGCATGTCTGTCTCTGGTGACAGCTCCATGGCTACTCCTTGACTCCCCCTTCTTTCTCCCTGAGCTCAATTTAGTTTTCCCCACCTATCTCTGTTCTGCTCTGCTATAGGCTCAAAGCAGTTTCTTTATTAACCAATGGTATTCACCACATACAGAGGGGAGTCACACGTCAGCTATGGATAATGGTCAGGAAAAAAGCTAAACAAAGGAGATTAGATTCACAGTTCTTGTTTTGAAAAAATGGGGGGAGGAAAGTGCTGTGGGACAATGGTGTTATATCCTGTAAAGGTTTGTCAGTTGTACTGGTTTAATAAAATGCTGCTTGACCAGTAGCCAGGCAAAAGTATAGGCAGGGTGACCAGAACAGGAGAATTCTGGGAAGAGGAAAGGGTTAGTCTACAGTCATCACCCTGATGCAGAAGAAGCAAGATGAGAATGCTTGGCTGATAAGAGGTACCAAGCCATGTGGCTGATACAAGAATTATGGGTTAATGTAGGGTGTAAGAGTTAATAAGAAGCCTGAACTAATAGGTCAAACAGTTTATGATTAATGTAGACCTCTGTCTGTGTGTTTTTGGGGGGGACTGAATGGCTGCTGGACTGGCAGGACAGAAAACTACTCTCAACACACAAAGAATTGTTATCTATTATTACACAGAGCAAATAGCCCAGAAACTTGGTAACTTTCGAGAGACCCATATGGTTTGCCCAGAAAAACATAGGTCACAGGACAGAACACTTGCCAAGGACTATTCAACTACTAAAGCAATCCTTGAGACGTAAGTCACATGCCACCTTGAAGGTGTACTCTACCTTCATATTCAGTGTTGGAGTAGTAACTTGTTATTCTAGAATATTGCATGTCTAAGAACCATCAACTTTACTAGGCCCTATACTCTAAATGACACTGGCATTACCCTCAATCACCATGACAAATCAAAATGTCTCATGTACTTTACAATATTTGCTAAGGAGTAAAATCGTACAATGAATGTGTGCACAGATATTATGTAGATTGAGGGAGAGGCTATGGCAGGTAAGAGTTAGTTGCCAACCAAATATGTTTTGCAAATGTTTAAACTCTAGGAACATCACTTTCATTTAAATGAATAATGATGTCAAGAAAGAAACCTATTCAACCTCCAAGAGCCCTCTTGCCCACAGCTGGATCTAGATAAGGTATTCAGGAATCACCAGACAGGACTCCCTGGAAAACCTTCAGAAACAGCTCAGACTCCTCTGCTGCAAGATGTTCGGCTTTCCTCTTGCCTTTCATCATTTCTGGCCTGGACCATGGTGAATTGCATTTCTAAAGCTGTCTGGTAGTCATCCTGGCAAGGGACACACAGGGTCTCCTGCAGTTCCCTCGGTTGCCACATCAGCCATACCTGCCTGTCTCTCAGCTTCAACACGAGTTATATGAGCTGTTGGGGTAACTTTCTGTCGCTTGCACATTTCACAGCGCTGAGATAGCTAGAACAACTCTTCCCGCCCTCTTGTTTCAGTAAGGATTTTACAGGCTCATGAAGGGCCAAGTAGAGATGATGAGTACAGCAAAGGAAATCATGGCTGTGCAGACTAAAGAAGCCTCTTCTATTTCCACAGAAGGCTGAATCACAGGAAGCCTTAAGGAAGTCAAAATACAATAGAGATCAGGAGGAAGGTTTCTCACTGGGTTTTTCTTGTGTGTGAATAATTTTGTGAATACTGTATATATAATTTACAAGATTATTTTGCTCTCTGTGTGTGTGAATGTATAAATTATAGGGTTACTTAGCCAAAAATATATGTATAACTTGTGTGTGTATGTGTGTGTGTGTGCGTGTGTAAATGTATAACCTACAGGATTACTTAGTCAATATTGCATGTATAAGTCACAGAAATGCCCAAGGGGAACATCAGAGGTGGAAAAGGCAAGTGTCTCTACTGTGAATCTTTATTTAAAATAACTACAAAGTAGAAGTACATATTTTGACACAGTTGGAGGACATTTCCAGTATCATCTGAAATACTTGCATATGCTCAAATGAATTGAGATGTACTAACATAGATTACAGAAGAGACATGTCACTCGGAAGAACTGCTTCCTCAGACAAAAAGAAAATAAATGAACTTTCCCCTTTCAAACAGAAGAAAACACAGAGTTCCAAGCAGCGATTTATTAGAGAGAACACAGGAAATTTTAGATCAATACAGTAGGGTCACATGCTGTGTGCCTAACTTTTAAGATCCCTAGGAAGAGTTAAATAAAGTTGGAGCTGCATACTGAAAATCCAGTCACAACAGCTGCACCCGAGACCCTTCTGCAGAAGAGAAAGAAAATAAGTTCTAATTAAATTGTATTAATTGGTTTAGTGGATCTGGAAATAGAGTAAGGCCTCTGTTCTAATTTTGGTTTTTGGCTCAAGTCAACTTGTCCTTGACATGAGAATAAAGGAATGAAGCAATAAAACACACAGAAAGGTCCTAGTGGAGACTTTTAAACTGTCCAAGGTTAAAAAGCAACGCTCTCTCTGAGATGAACTTAAAATTCTGTTGCCAACTTAGAGAAGTCAGAAGTGCAAGCAGGAAGAGGAGAGTGTGATTAAACTCCACTTCCGCCAAGCTCTGCAGAGCTGTGAAGAAAAGGCCACCATTCTTTCCATAATAGTGAGTACTTGTTACAGAGAAAGGGGGAAGGTGGTGCAGGCACAGTGGAGAATGACCTTATTTCAGGCCATTGGGCGTAAGTTTTTGTGTATAAGGTAACTGGGATCTGTAGTCAGAGGCAGTGCTTCATGGTTTGACCTTGCTGCGTGAAAAAAATTTTATCACCCTTAATATGGCATTTGAATCCATCTTCTCATCTGTGTTGCAACACTGGTTACCACAATTATGTAAAAATAGAATGTACTTTTAAAGATGTAATGGTAAAGCATGACTTTTTTTTTCTTTGATTGCTGCCATGCCCCTATAAGCTAAAGGTTTGAATGTAATTATAATCATCAGAAACAGACACTGAGTGCCAAAATTCCTTGGCAGATAGAAGATACCCCATAAGGAATAGCTTGAACATTGCTCTAGAGAAAAGTAAAGTTGAATGTGAAAAAGTATTATGAGGCAATGAGCGTGTTATGAACTGAGCATCTGTGTCCTTCAAAAATTCATGAGTAGACCCCAGGGTGCAAAGTCAAATACTAGAATTTGAAGAAGTGATGATAATTATATAAGCTCATGAAAAACTTCATGATGGGATTACAATTTTTTGAAACCAGATCACAGGGCTGGATGATGGCTCATTTGGTCAAGTGCTTGTCTTTCAAGTATGAGAACCTGATTCCACAGTCCCACATCCCTATTAAAAGTCAGGTGTGATGGTACACACCTGTAATACCAAGAATCAGATATGGTGGTGGTTGAGGTTCCCTCATCTCTTGAGAAGAGGCAGGTAGATCACTACAGCTATATGTCAACCACCTTAATGGAACCAGTGACCCCCAAGTTCAGTGAGAAAACTTGTCTCAAAAAACCAATGTCATTTCCTGGGCTCTCCGTGCACACGTATATGTGTGTGTGTTGGAGTAAGGCCACTAGTTACTTCCCGGCCACTTAGCCCCTAAATAATCACAGAGAAACTGTATTATTTAAATTACTGCTTGGCTCATTAGCTCTAACTTTTCATTGGCTAACTCTTATATCTTAATTTAACCCATCTCCATTAATCTGTGCATCACCATGACTTCTCCCTGACTCTGACCTTCTTTCTCCCAGCATTTAATTTAGTTTTTCCTGCCTAGCTCTGTTCTACCCTATCAGACCAAGCCAGTTTTTTTGTTCATTAACCAATAAAAGCAACACATAGACAGAACCTCCCACATCATGTGTGAATGCACATACCTATGTACACACACACACTGACAATGGAGAGCTCTTCCACATGTATGCATTCCCTCTCACATGTTCTCTCTATGCCATAGGAGGGCATTATGGGTAAACTAGGCAGAGTCAGAGAGCCCTCACTGGAACTCAACCATGCTAGCACCTCACCTCATAGTTCTCATCTCAAGAATTCGAGAAATAAGTTTTTTCTCTTTAAACTGCCTTATCTATGAGACTTTATTATACTTGTCTGTGCTGACTAATACAGAGCTAATTTAGCAAGATGTAAACATGTTATTTATAAGCAAATGAATCTAACAATGAGCTTGTGTCTATGGCATTTGGTTTTCATCCATGACTGGGTTCTGACTGTCTGGTTATTAATCTCTGACTACTTGCCCTCCATTCGCTCTCACAGGGTGATACATTCTTTTCATGGTGACAACTGATGAGGCATTATAAATGTTGGTGACTCAGGAAGGCTCACTAATAATGTGTGTGTTGTACCACATCTATCTTATGTATTAGAATACATTGTGCCTCCCAGAACTGAAACTGTGACTTCATAAAAAACTGCATTAGCTAATCTCTCCTACCAAAAGTGTCATGGGGCTATGCTTCAAGAACCATACTTAAAGGACAGTATGAATGTGACTACATTGTTCACTACCAAGTGGTTTTAGCCCCAAGGAAAGGCATCACACTGTCAGGACTCTTAGATGAAGTGGAACCACGGGTCAGAGAAAGAACTTGAAGAATCAGTACACAAGAAGAGAAGGGCCTCCTACTTTTCCTTCTGTGGATCTACACAACCACTTCTGTGAGTCCTTCTTTATACTTTATATGTGAGTTCCCCTCCATCCCCAGGACGCAGAGTCCTTCTCCATCCCCAAGAGCCACAGGCTGATTCAGCCATATACATGTACACATTCAACACTTAGCCTTGGAAAATCCTGTTATAGAAAATTATGTATTATTACTTGGATGCCATTTTTTTAACCCTCTTCCTCAACTTTACTTTTTTCTCCCCTTCTGGTAAGATGCTTAGAGGAGGAGTCAGTGGTTAAGGATGAACAATTCTTTATTTATTACTTCATGGTCTGGGGCTCTTAAAACCCAGCCTCCAGCCAATCCCATCTGTAAGACTCCTCAGGTAGATGGGAGAAAGGCCCCACTCTGTCTGAAAGGCTCCAGCGCACAAACTCCTCAATAAAACCACAAGGTCATGATCAGAGTTTGTCATCCTATCAGCTCTTCCTAGGGGAGGAATAGGTCCTTGGTGATCCGGAATCTCATTTCCCTTTTTCCTATCAGCAAAGCCCAATGATGGAGTAAAGACCTCTTGCAGGTACATTTATGGCAGGTTGCTAATGCAAGGGTGAACACTGTACTGTTAAGATCACTCTACATTCCGGAATAGAAGAAGGATAAAAATCTTAAGTACCAAAGCATTCAAGACATACTTCTGTAAACTTGTGCAAATCTGTCCCGTGCAGTGAAGGCACCTGCTCTCTTTCCTTTGCTCTTTTTTTCAGAGCAGGGTATAAGATATTAACAGTCAAATTTCAGGATATGTTCACAAAATCCTTCAGCATTTCAAATTGATCTTATTTGACTCCTTTTATTCTACAAAGCAAGCCTTCCTGTGTTAGCTGGTTGTTGCAGCCTAATGTTTTACGTCAAACGCCAATAGCATTTTTATTATCCCATGGCTTTGAGGGTCAGAAATCCAGGAACAATTTGGTTTGCTTTTTTACTTGATGATCTTCTACAGAGCTCTATGAAAGAACGCAGTGCCATCTGATAGGAGAATGATCCATTTTCAAGCTCACTGTACTAAACAGCATTGGTTCCTCAGAGCTTGTTGGGCTGAAGTTTTAGTCCTCAATGGCTGTCGACTAGCGTCTGCCCTCAGTTTACCCACAGGTACTTAGAGAGCATGTGGACAGTTGCCACGAAAGCATGGAGCTGAGAAGACAAGAAGGAAATCTGACTGTGGAGCGGAAGTCTCCCCGTTCTGTAAGCTAACTCTGCAGGCAACATTTCACCACCAGGGCTATAGGCTGTTGGCTAGAAACAGGTCCATCTCTGAGGAGATTACATCCAAGTGTGAAATGCAAGTTGTAAATAGGGGAGCATGTAAGAGGTTAGCTACAACACCAATCCTCAGAGTAAAGTCTTTGGCTCTTCTCATGACAGTCACCCATTCACATTTTAACTACTTTCTTTTCCTTTGACTTCTTTAATCAAGCCCAATAAGCAATATACAGGTTACCATTACATGTCATAAAGTAAATACTTGTTTAAAATTACATTGGAGTGTAGAGATGTTTTCACTACCTACATATCTTTCTTTTTCCATTAAAGTCTATAAAATGATTTAGAATTCTTTATTTAAATACTGCTGCACCTATTTTTAAAGTCACTTTTCTAACATAAATAGACATCTGAACATCTGTGACTTGCATGGTTTTGTTTTGTTTTCAAATGTACTTTTGAGTACGTTTCGGGTGTATTCTCTCAGAAGTAGTATTTAAATGTTAGGTGAATGTTAAAGACACTTGATAAACATGCTGTGAGCTAAAACAACATTGGTCAATGGGTCAGGAGGTCCTAGAAGAGGGAAGAGGCAGTATCTCAGGAGAGTCGAAGAGAACATGACGATGGTGAAAATGAAATGGGTGAGAGGCAGATATTTAGACACACACTAGCTAGCATCAGGCTGTCTGACTGGATGGAAAGAAACAACCATTGGTCTAAAGAAGAGTGAGTTACTAGGACACCAATGCTTAAAAAGAATAGGGGAAGGATCTGGAGATAAAAGAATGAATGAAAGGGTGAGTAGTTTATCCAGGGAAACACTCAAGGATGGCTAACTGCATCCAGTGTCCAGTAACTGGTGGTGGAAAAGGGCGCTTGGTCTTGGGGAAAGGTCAAAAGACTGGATGTTGTTAGGTCAGAAGAAGGCTTTGTAAGGTTAACTTGATCCTGATTAATCTGAGCTGTTAAAATAGTGTTCCTTTATTTTCTTCAGATTACAAAAGGATTGTTTCCGTCCTCTATAATTTGGTTTAACCTCTTAATGAGATTTAAATGAAGAGTTGAAAAATGATAGATTAGGGAGTGTGTTGATGCTTTTAGCAAGAATTATTGCATTTGGTGAGAACAAAGAAGTTATAATGAGAAAAAATTTTCAGGAAAGTATGAAAATCATCTGAATTAGAAATAGAGTTGATAGTTGTCTGGATTGTTTAAAAATGTAATTTATATTAATTTCTATACATATGTCTAAATTGTTTATCATCACCTTACTTTGAGAAATATAAATAAAGCATCAGAGTGTATACGTGGATTTTGCATTAATTATCATCATAGACCACTTTTCTGAAGAAAACAAAACATTCTACTAAATGTGCTCAAGATTGAGATGGCATGCCTTCAAGAATTTAAATAGCACTATGACATGAATCAAAAGTAGTTTTGCATACATATACACATGATCTTGTTCAAATAAAAATGTATATTTGCTTATTTCTCCTTAATAAGCCGAATATTTGTAAGAAAAGTAGTCAGAATTCTACTTTTCTCTGAATGCATCTTTGGAGGACAAAATGCAGCACCAAGAGAAATGATTATTGCTCCAAGGTTGGGAGATGGAAGCCAGTGACCAGGCAGCTGTGCATAGAGGAGCAAGGCCTGGGATAAATGTTATTCAAATCATGGACCAAGATGGGGACTCCAGCGACGTGGCTAGGAGGTTGCTGCACAGAGGCTCAGTGCTACTCTTTCATGTCTTTTAATGTGGGCATGGGAGGAGCTGTATACTTGAGTCCTTTCTAGGCAGAGGAAAGCTGGTTCTTAAGAGTATCCACTCTTGGACCTTGAATGGGAAAATGAAGGGCGGGTATTTGATTTTACTTCTTTTTTTTTTTGTCATTTGCAAGGGCTTGTCACAAATACTGTTCTGACCGCAGAAGTGTACTTGTGAGAAGCAGCAATAAGAACAGCTTAGCTTGACAGAAACCATGAATGGGTGGAGCAGGAAGAAACAAGCAGAACCCCTATGAAATACTCCTAGTAGAAAGGTCTGCTATGCAACAATCTGTAGAAGGAGCTCAATATGATAAAGAATATGTGCATATACTCTATGCACACATGCTATACACACAAACCTGCTTATGTAAGGTAGCTGGATGCTGACATTAAAAAGTTAAATGGTACATGAGTTGTTATTTAGACATTTGTATATGATCACCTAACAAACTATTCAGTAGATATTGTATAATGCTAACAGTCTCAATTTGTAAATAAATATATCAACTGTAGATAAAGTGGATTCCAGAGACAAAGCCATGTCCTCCAGTGATTTTTTTTTCTAAATATAAATGAATAGAAACCACAATAAAATAATCCCACAAATTAAAAAAGACCAACTAAGGTAAAACAAGACATGCTGTAGAAAAACAAAAGTATTTAAGATGAAGGTGAACATTTTCCTCCTTATTAAGCTGATTTTTTTTCTCTTTGAAGGTCCTAATGGCTGCCTTAGAAACCATCTATGTGTGACATTTAAGTGAAAAGCCCCTAAATATCATGATAGACACACTGTTCCCATATTCCATTAACATCTTCTTAAACACGTGGTCTCTTTTGGCAAGTGTTTTCCATCACATCTCGAGTGTCCAGCTCAGCACCGGGCTTCTTTCTAACGTGTGGTCTCCTTCGGCAAGTGTTTTTCATCACAGGGACTCCCTAGCGTCCAAGTCAGCACCAGGCAGGCCAGTCTAGAACTTGTCATTAAGTGAATATTTGAATGAATAAGTTCTGAAGCTGCAGTAGAAGGATTGGCATGAATTCTCAGCAAGACCCTATTCTAGAAACAAAAGGAAATGGCCCGTGCGTTTTCAGTCTCTGCAGAGGCCTGGAATGTTCTACCACCCTCTTACTCAATCCAGCTCCAAGCTCACCTTTCTGAACCTTACCTGACTGTGACATTCCAGAGTCCGATGGCAGCTTCTTACCTCATGGCTGTGTCGTAGTTCACAGAGATCTTGCTGTATTAACCTATGTCTATGGTTACATGTCTCGGAATCAAAACTAAGTCTGGGTCTAAAGAAAACTGGCTCCTCCGCTGACCGTCCTTTCAGAATTGAGTGTCATGAGACTAAAACATGGCATTGCATCTTAAAAAAAAGAAGTTGTGAAAAATCTCTAAGGAATTTAATATATATTTGTTTATATATAGTCTTGAACCATTTTGTCAAACAAACATATCAAATTTCATCCTAAGATCTCATTTCATTCTTAACTTCTCACTACAGAGAATTCTCAAAGTCTGAAAGATAAACACGAATCATAACTTAAGAGCAATTGCATTGAATTTTTCCTTACATCTAACCTTGACTAATTCTCACATGGATTTCAGAAATATGAATAACGCTGCAAGCAATTCAGGCAGGCACAGAAAATAGGTGTCATTATTTCTGTTCTAATGACAGATTTTGAGGTTAGGGTGACTCATGAACAGCTGAGCAGCCAGTCAGTAGAATAAACCAAAATAGCACGGAAACGCCTCCATTTCCACCCCACGCTCAAACCTCGAGTGCACCCTCCGCGGGGATATGGAGAGAAGCGTGATGCTTCTGAGCTGGAAGCCTTTCCTGCAAGTTAATGAGCTGGCGCTATCCCTGGTGGCCATCCCTGAGCCCAGCTCACTCTCAGACAATCTGGCAAGGAGAGAAGGGAGGGAGAAGTGAGAGAAGCAAGCCTTGCAAAGCTGAGCTCACTTGATTTTAGGAAGGATGTTTAGTTTACCTGGAATTGAATCATTTTCAGCACTCTTAGTGAATCTGAATTAACGCTCGCTGGCCAATGTGACCCTGAAATGAAATCAGTTCAGTAAATCAGATGGGTTCAACTCGGTCTATTTGACTCTGAGAAGGGAAAAACAAACAAACATACAGACATTTTAGTAGAGAGGGTTCTGTTCACACAACGAAAGAATAGTAAAGTATGCTTTCCTAGCAAGATCTATACCTACTTTTTGAAAATAATGAAATGTGGAAATTGGCAGATAGAAGTCTTTGATGGTGCAAAGGGAATAATTGGGGGACTTCTTCTGGAGCTGAATAATATCCTTAGGATATTTAAGGAACTTAAAGGGAAATTCTCTTAACGTATTAAAAATTCTAACAGTCTTCTTATAATATAGATGAAATGACCTTGAGGCGCGGAATCAAAATCTATAAGTTGTTTCACAAAGTTTAGATGTTCTTGTTCCTCAATCACACAACTCAAATACTGAGAATGCTCAGTACAAACACCAGTTTTCGGTAAGCAAAGCCATCCCTCTTTGTATCCCTTTGGTAGTTGGAGGCAGGCGTATCTGTCTTACTTCATAGGCCTGCTTTCTTGATTCCAACAGGCTGGATTCTAAGGATCATTTAAAAACTGTTTTTGTTTTTGTTTTTTTCTCCACTGAGCCATTTTCCCTGGTACGGCCACTCACAGCAGCTCACACCTCACACACACAGAAAAACAGAGAGGTAGGAGACCTCCCCTCCTTTCAGTGCCACAGCCCACCCCATCCCCCAGCATGGCTGCAATGAGCTCCTACATTCACACACCACTAACTCAGTTCATTTTTGTCTGATGTGCCATTACTTCCTGACATTTTATTTATTATCATTAATTCCATGGCTCCATGATTTTAATCTCTAAAGCTGTTCTGCAGATACCAATTCTACCTCCTGTTAAAAAAAAAAAACCAGAATCAAAGCATTCAAGCCATTAGGCGTGAGGAGAGAAGTCTGTGAATATCTAGACCCTTCACTAACATGTTCTAAAACAACTGGACAGAATAGCCTTAGTCTGGTACAAAGACTTCAGCAGAAACAGAAAGATCATGTGATGAGACTCCTGATACACAAGACTGGAGGAATCTCTTTACTCCTCCTGTGCACAGGCACCGGGGCGCTGCAGTTCTGCCATTCAGAGGGTTCTGGATAAAGATGGTTAGAGTTTCGGTGCACTCATCACAGACCTTGCACATGGCAGAATTCTCAGGATGTGGTGATTTGGTGATTTCAATTCCCTGGAGAAAGTCAGATAAGATATTTCTAAGGTAAACTTTTCATTGGAAACGTGTGTTGCTGTTTCAGGGCAACAGAACAGGTGAAGGCTGGGTGGCTTCCCGGAGCCCTACATGTGTAGCTAATGCACACGAGAGGAGCTGGTCCAGGACATTTTCTTCTCCTTTGAATTAATCGAACAGAAAACTTTTTTTGTGGTGCATGGGTTCGTTTTAAAGCTTCTGTATCTATAGAGTTTAACAATAATTTATTTCAGTCTGGAAACTATAGAGAAATGAGAATTCTGGACCATTTAAATAATACTCTTTTAAGTGCAACTAAGTTAAGTCCCAACAATGTCAGTATATTTGAAGTCAATTCCTGGCTGGCTATCATAGATTTTTTAAATTTGTTTTGTTTTTGAGACAAGGCTCACTGTGAAGGCCACACTGACTTGGAATCTGCACCTTCCTTATGCACCCTTGCCAATGCTGAAGATGGGTGCACCTATCTATGACTTACAAGAGGTGAGATGCTTAAGATAATGTTTTGCTTCATAATTTTTCTTGCACAGCTTTACCCAATCTAAAGATTACTGAGGCCAACATGGCACCAACTATGCTCTCCAGTTTCTGTGCATCTCAAGAGAGAGTTTGAGGCAGTGAAGAAGGGTCAAAGTGTATATGACAGATGGAAGCCAAATGACATGTGCTCTGTTGGGAAAGAAAGCTGTCACAAACCACTCTCTAGAAACCTGTGCACTGGTATGAATTCATCAAGCTAAGCAATGATGAGAGGTTCTTCAAAAAGCTTCAGAGTCTCCCCAGGTCACCCTCAAATTTCATGACAAATAACAGAGCCTGTGCAAAAAGAGAGGACCCAAACCTATTAAAACCTACCACAGAATCTTCTTCCATGTTACCTTTTCCCTTTATTTTTCTTCTTGCCACCCATTCGTTCTGCAAATAATATTAGTTTTCTCATTTCATTCACTTACTGACAACAGTTCTCACTTTTGTTTCCATCCATCCATCCATCCATCCATCCATCCATCCATCATCCATCTATCCATCATCCATCATCCATCCATCCATCCATCATCCATCATCCATCCATCCATCCATCC
>LOEQ01000142.1:668607-687275 GCA_001685075.1 Bramus lutescens | reverse complement strand
CATCCATCCATCCATCCATTCAAGAAATGTTTATTTGCCAAGTCTTGTTCTAAGTGCTGAAGAAAAGGATGGCAAAAAGAAAAGACAGGTTTGCTCAGGAAGCTACTGCTCTGGTAAATTGGGGGGAGGGGTGTAGAAAACAAATAACCAAACATGGCAAGTTCAGAAAGCAACAAAACAGTGACTAATGAGATGAAAAATAGCTAGAAGCTTCTGTGCCTCAGAAGGCATCTCTGACGAGGAATCTTTTGAGTTAACCCTAGAAAAATGAACACTGTCCGACTTGAGGAGGTTTATAGAAAGCCATTCCAAGCAACAGAAATATCAAGCGCAAAAACCTTCAGAAGAAAAAATGGAGGATGTTTGAAGAGCAGAGAGACAAATATCACAAACATAATAGACGACAGGCGAGATATCAAATGACAGTAGAAAGATATCAACCTTGGATATTCTAGACTGCCATTGACTTTGATTCAGTGGGAACTACCGAAGTATTTTAATTAGCTGCTATAACAAGCAATCGGTTAGGTGGGTTAAACAAAAGAAATAATTCACTACAGTCCTGGAGACTGAGAAATCCGAGGAGGTGAGGAAAGAGATACCTATAGGATGACTGATAAACTGGAGAATAAATTCTGGTTTCTGAAAGCTGCACATATAAGATGCGATGGTAAGCAGGTCCAGCAGTAGTTGCATGGCCTTTGGTGTGGGCAATAAGACGTAACAGAGACTGAGCTATCTGCCCGGAAATAACTAGCCTGTATGGAAGAGGAACTGAGACAAGAAAAAGTCATTCAGATGCTATCCCTTGCACTTGCCTTTGGCTTGAGGTGAGGTGGAGGTGTTGGCTTTTAGCTTCTTAAGTTATTAGGATATATACGGAAACATCACAATTCAGTTCTGTACTGAAGAGGTCTTCTTGCCACCCAGAAACTTAGAAGAATCAGACAACGAGAAGGGAGAAAGCGAAGTGGGAGTGAGAGAATTTGTACCTCAGGTCTTTACCTTTGATAGTTTACAAAAGGATCTAAACTAGCAAATATTGGCAGTGCTTGTTCTTTCTAACTCATAGTCATTTTGTCTCTGGTGAGGACAGAAGTTGAATACAAAAAGGAGAGAGGCAAGAGGAAGTAGAAGAAATGGGAAGAAAGACGAAGGTTGGAAAGAAAATCGGCTAGAGATAAAGCAGAGAAGAGGGAGAGCCACATTTCAAGAAGAGTCATTCCTAATTTTTGTAAAGAAGGAGCTATATTTCCTAAAGCACATGATAAATTAGACTTGCTAGAGCAGGGAGGCTTAATTGAATATACTTCTTTCCTTTCTTGTTCTTGGAATCATTTTAGGAGGGGGTATGGTTTGCAGGGATAAGCATCAAGTCTGATGAAGCAAACGAAAAGAATGGGGAAGTCATTCTTCATCTAAATACTGCAAATCAACGTCAGTCGCCCTGACCCTCTCATTGAAGATCCCACCACATGAATGATTCATGGTGAACCATCAGCTCCATACAGTCACTT
Organism: Bramus lutescens; assembly: GCA_001685075.1. Taxonomy (NCBI): domain Eukaryota; kingdom Metazoa; phylum Chordata; class Mammalia; order Rodentia; family Cricetidae; genus Bramus; species Bramus lutescens. The sequence goes on along the minus strand of LOEQ01000142.1, from coordinate 685,758 downwards.
CAGGAGAACAGCGAGGCTTTGCTTACACATAATTACTCAGAACTGAGTAGGAGGAAACCCCTGTCTCGGATCATGGGAGAGAATGGCATTCTAACTAAGGACGCCTTGGCAAAGTAAAAGTACTTTCCCTAGGACCTTTGAAATCCTTAATGAGTTGAATCATGTCAAGTAACAAAATAAACATGGATGAGAAACATTGGTTGGGTTTGGTCCAAAGTCTAGTCTGCTTTAAGACGGGCTTTCCTCATCATTGTTTAAACGTTATACAGTTTTCTATCAGCCAAGCCTGTGGTTTTATTTCATTTTTTCTTCTTAAATAAGATTTCAAAAGCCAGGCACTAGCTGATGGTAATTAGTAGGCATGGTTTGACGTTCATTCTTACCGATCTTTCCATGCATGCATAATTTTTGTGAAGAGAAAAGAAAATCCAATTACTTCCAAATCCAGCCAGTGTGGATCATCTGCTCTTGTGTTAGATCTTTAGAAATCACTCTTAACAATTGAAAGGAAGACATATGGTATTTGAGAACAGCATCTTGTAACCTTGTTTTTAATGTTAAGAAAAACAAATCTGGCTCTGTGACCATTATATTCCACTCCTCAGACATCAAATTCCAGTAATCCTGACTCTGTAGAACATGCGGCACAAAGAATTGCTCCTGCCATAAGGAATTTATTGGTGATTTCACTCCCAAGGTCCCATATACATCTTGAAAAATTTTAAAGGTGGTATTAAAAACACTAAATTTTAAGCTTTCCCAGAACACAGCTATGACATAAGCTAAAACTATCTGATGCAGGGTTGAAGGGTACAGACCCTTCAAATCAAAGAGGGTAATATTTTCTACTCAGTTTCCAAAAATAGATCCTATGACAAAAGATTCCAAAAGTGATTTCCTCACCATTTAACTTCTTTCTTAAAATATTGGCTGATTTCAGAAACTTCATTCATATTTGAGTTCTAGAGACTACTTTCAGATTGCAAAATACATTTTGGCAATAAAGTTTTCCTTTTATTATCTGAAATAGCATTGTTTAGGTCATATATTTCTTGCATATACTTATTTTAGGGAATACACATGATGTTAAAATTCTATCATTCTCAAACTGCCCATATTTCTTTTGTTTAGAGACCAGCAAAACGTAAAATCCACTGTGTTAACATGCCTGAAATTCTAGTACTCAAGTAGAGGCAAGGAGGGTTACAAATTCAAGGTCATTCTTGACTGCATACTGAATTTTGAGGCCAGCATGGACTGAGTAAGACCATTCTAAATAAATAAATAAATCACAATTGGAAATTAGAAAAAAATTAACAGATTGAAAAAATGCATTTTAAATAAGCCTCCTTTAAATGCTTCTGATAACACTATTTAATATCAGTTTCCATTTGTGAGAAATTCCATTGTCTACCTGAATCTAAACTGCTGTGCTGCTGTGCTCAGTGGTTCTGTATCTCACACAGCAGAAGCCCAACTCACAGGACTGTGAGACTTGCAGCTCCAGGGGATTTTCCATTAAAAGTCTAGCAAGACATTGATTGTGAACAGACAGAATTCTCCAGCTATGAAAATGAAGTTTGTGAATAATGCCTGGTCAGAGCATGCTTCTGCTTCAGCTCTTCTAGCAGATTCTGACCCTGACTAAAACTCAGTGAGAACTCCTTGACACAGTCCCACCAGGAGGTCTCTCCATGAGATTTGTTCATTCTGTTTCTCCCTGCAGGTTAAAACCCACCTCTGACCCAGGCAGTGCAATCTTTGTACACTCCAGCCAATATCTCCCTCAAGGCCCACCCAGGCTGCTGACTTCCCAACCCCCACCCATCTACTCAGTTTGTCATTCAGTAATAAGTACTTTGAAACAGGTGCTGTACTGGGTATTTCACAGTAGGAAGGAGAATGAGACCTAGTCCTCATCTTTGTGGGACTCAGAGTTAGGTGGTATATCAATATGCAGATACAAATCTATAAGCTCACGAATGCCTGAGGCATTCCACATTAGGGAAGAGGCTTGGGATAAGGAATGCCATAACAGAAGAGATGAGAGTTTATTTGAATCTTTGGCTCCTGCTTGATAAGTTTTCTTTCTTTGAAAAATGTTATTATTATTATTATTATATGTGTCTATAATATATATATATGTGTGTAGGTGTGCAAATGCCAAGGTCAGAGGACAACTTTGAAGACACAATTTCCTGCTTTCACCTTTATGTGGGTCCACGGTATCAAACTCAGGTCATCAGATCCACATATGTGGCAAGTGTTTTGCCTTCTGACCATTTTGCCAGTCCATACCTGGCAACTTTCCTGATGTATTGCCTCCAAGTTAAGCTTTTAAACTTCCTGAAGCAGTATAAACTCCTTTCTTGTATGAAAACAAAGGCGTGGGAATGTTCAGTTTATAATACTGTACATATTATAGAGTCTTCCTCCTGGGATGCAGCCAGAGGAGCTATGGGTGGAGAGAGCAGAGGAGACAAGCCCACAGCCTTGCGGGGTCTTTGTGGCAGCATTTGGCTTTTAGACAGATGACACCAGCTCCCTACACACCATCCCTGTCTTCCCTACATTCTTAAGACCCCAAGTGAGCGCTTTTTGCCATCCAGGTGCTGCCGTTGGAAGTTCAGGGCCACAGCAGGTATTCTTAATTTCCATGAATTCACTAATGTAGCTCCTAGCATTACTTCTGGAAAGAAGAACCTGAAGATGTTTCACCCATTGTCAAGGTTTCCCAGATGTCTTTCATAGCACCTCGAGCTGCAGGTGGGAGCGCTTCCCAAAACCTCCAGACCGTTGTCCAAAATAGAAGACTACTTAACACCTTCTGAAAACCAGAGCATTTTCCAAAGCAACTTCGGAGGTTTTCTGGATTACACATATATTATAGGGGTTTGTTTGTTTTCTCTTTCTTACTTTGAAATGTGTAAGTTTTGATTAAAATTTACTCCAATGTGTTAATAATGTAATCAAATATCTATTGAAAGGCAAAATAGAGTATTTTAATGTTATTCCTGCCATTTTCAAGAACATTCTTTGCATTTAACTGCCAGTGCCATTGTCAAACTTGTTTTTAAAGTTGTGCTTTTTTTTATTAAACAAAGTGCTTAATTTTAATGTATTACTTTGCCATCAGATAGTGTAGAAAATGTACAATTGCCAATTAATTGTAACTTACTTATTTTTAAACAAATGTATAAGAATACTTTTTAATTAAAGAAATTTGTTATTAAATTGCTTCCTCTTTTCTGATGTAGCATAAAAACTTCTGAATTTAACTGCCAATAGATGAACAACCACAGAATCTCTTCTCAGTTGCCAGTCTTTGTACATAGTGAAACAACTTACAAATGTTTAGTTTTGTATCTAATCACTGACTATTAAAATGTTTATAAAGTTTATTTTTACCAAAAAAAGGGGACTTAACACTAAAGTACATGTGAGATATCCTAAAGCAAGATGTAGAAAAGCAGCCAGCCTCTTGCTCTGTGCCTGCAAGTGTGCATGTGGTGTGTGTGGGGTTCGGGCAGGGGAGGCTACAGTTTTTTGGAGTTCAGAAGTCAACTTTGGGTCTTGTTTACCAGTAACCTTCCACCTTGTTTAAAAAGCTTGCATTTTCAGTTACTTTCCTGACTGTAAACTTACAGAAGGAAGAGTTTCTTTGGATTTATGGTGAGTCCATCATGGTAGGAAGGCATGGCTGCAAATGGCAGGCATACAGCTGGAGTAGCCATCTGAGAGTTTACATCTTTAACCAGAAGCATGAAGCAGGAGAGAGAGAGAGAGAGAGAGAGAGAGAGAGAGAGAAAACAGAAATGGACACTTTTTTAATTCTCAAAGCCCAGCTAGAGTAACATACTTCCTCCAAAAATGCCACACCTCCTGAAATGTCACACCTCCTAAAGCTCCCCCAAAGAACAGCACCAACTGGGAACTAAGGATTCAATATATGACCTTATGGTGGACATTGCTCATCCAAATCATTGTATTTGCCGGACAAACTAGGCATCTGGTCAACCAGTTTCAGAGACCTACTTGTCTCTACCTCTCCAGTCCTAGAATTGAAAGTCCTTGTTACTGAGTCCAGTTTGTTTACTTTTAACAAAAATGCTGAGGATTGAACTCAAGTCCTCACAGCAAGCCCAGTATTGAATGAGTCATCCCCCCCTCCGAAGACCTCACTTTTCTCCTGAAGAGATATATTCCTAGAGCACCCCACTGACATTTGTGTCGAGGGTGATGAAAGACTCCTCAGTGGACTGGTGTGTTTCACATACATTCCTCTCAGATGCTTTCCAAGAATGGCTCAAGCAAGGACAAGCTTCACAGAGTTCCCAGGCAGGGGACAGGGAAGGTTGTGGTGTGTTTAAGCATGTCTGTGCTCATTTGTAACAGGCTGACTAATAATGCACTGTGGGTGTCTAGTCCAAGCAAAAGCCAGAGAGAAAGAATTTGCCACTGGGACTTTAAATGTCAACATGGGTGGAGCCGACAGGACCAGCTGAACGAACTCCTCTCAGTCTTAGCTTCTCAACAATGAGGCAGGTGAGTTAAGGCCTGATTCTTACACATTCAGCAATAGTGATGGAAAAAGTCATGTTCAGAGACAAGTTGACTGCTACTTATTGGACAGTGGAAGACGAGACAGGGTGACAATACTCACAGTCATTACATAATCTACTTGAAGGGAATGGCTCTCTGGCCCAGATGCTAATATTGTTCCCCTCCCAAACCTCTTGAGTTGCCCCCCACAGTCTCCATTTCTTTCATCATGAGTGTCTTTCATGTTTCTATTAGCCATGTTTACAGAGTTCAAATGTTTTCCTATCCCAAAGTTCCTAAATCTTCTACATTCCTCACCAAGACATCATGGTCACAGCAATAGCACCACTCCCAGTACCAATTTTTTGCTTTAGTCACTTGTCTATTTCTGTGACCAAGGGAACTTAATAAAGGAAGTGTTTAGTTGCACTTATGGTTTCAGAGAGTCAGGGTCTATGATGGTGAAGCAAAGGTATGGTGGCAAAAAAGTCTGATAGCTTGCATTTGGATCCACAAACAGGAAGCAGAGAGCACATTGGAAATGGTCCAAGTCTTTTGAACCCTCAAACCCCAGCTCCAGCGATGCATTTCCTCTAACAAGGTCACAATTCCTAGTCCTTTCCGAATAGTTCCACCAACTGGGGACATCAGACACGGAGCTACAGGATTTATAGTTTTCCCTGCTTGGTTTCAATCTTGCTTTGATACACTATTTCATCATTATGCCCCAATTCCACCCTTCTGAATTGATAATGCATATTCTGTACTATTTTACATTGGAAGTACGCAATTTGATTTTTATTGTTATAAAGTGTTACAGTTACGAGAGCGCATTGAATTTCAGGAAATATTTTGAACTTGGACTTCTTTTCCTTTTTTACTGAAAGTTGATTTTTATACATATATATTCTGATTACAGTTTCCCCTCTCCAAACTCCTCCCAGATCCTCCTCACTTCCCTATTCACCAAAATACACACACACACACACTCAGAAGACAAACATGCATCCAAAATAAACATCATCAACCATAATCATAATAGATAAACTACAACCAAATGAACAAGATTAAGACAAACAAAGACAAAGAAAAGAGATAAAGAAAAATGTATAAGAAACACATATAGCTACAGATTAACACATTTGCACACAGCTTTGTGGTGAGACCGTCAAAGACTATGGAGACCTTTGAGGTTGGAATAAGTCCATTTTGCCTTGTGACATGGACCCAAGCCTATGGGGGACAGGCAACAAAAAGTGGTGATTTAAATGGGAATTGCCTCCTCAGGCTCATATGTTTGAATACTTGGTCCCTAGTTGGTGGAACTCTTTGTGAATGATTAGAAGGTGTGGTCTTTTCTGCGAGGTATGTCACTGGGGTGGACTTTGGAGTTTCAAGACTTGAGTCACTCTGCTTCTTGCTTGTGGATCAAGATATGAACCCTCTGCTCTTTCTGCCTCCATGCCTTTGCTCTACTATCATGGGCTCCAAACACTCTGAAACTGTAAGATGAATTAAATGTTTGCTTTAAAAAATTTCCTTGGTTATAGTGTTTTGCCACAGCAGTAGAAAAATAACTAAGACAGTCAATAAGTGATGCTGAATCTCACTGCCAGATCTGCAGATTCTAATAGCCTGTGAGCTTAATAGAATGTCAATGCTCTGGCCCCATTCAAGACCTAATGAGTCAGGATGCCTGGGATGAGCCAGAAACCCCTGTTTTAACCAGGTGAACAGGTGACGGTGATGCGGCTTAAGACGCACTAACCTGGAGTAAAATGCACGTGACCTGGCTATCTGACAACCCGCAGGAGCTAAAAACCTAGAGCAGGAGTTGAGGAAATAGACCAGAGCTCAGGAATTTGACAGAATAATTCAAACATGAGCCTAGTACCATGCTAGTAAGGGAGATGTTTTGCAAGGAAGCGATTAACATCCTTTAAATCACATCGCTTTCCTTATCTATCAGTAAAATCCACCCAGCCACAAAAATAAGACAAATGGGGTAAAGATAAGAAAATACTTTGCGAACACTCTATGAGGGCAACATAATAAATAATTTACTGGGAACACTGCCCGTGCATGAAAGAGTAAGTTTAGAATTTGGTAAATAGATAGGGAATTCTGAAACGTAAATATGGAAATGAAATACATGGATGAGCTGGCAGGCATGCTCTTTTACAAATCCAGAATGACAATTACAGATTCTTTCTCTGGACATTCTCAGAATGTGGATCAAAGGACATTTGATACAGCTGCAAACTGCCAGTTAATAAATCCATGTAGAGATTTATATTATAGCTGAGGAACACGCTTGTGAATTTAGATTGCAGGGCGGACAATAAAGTTTCCTTATAGAAAGAGAGAGAGTGTGTGTAAGTGTTGTGTTGTATCTATGTGTATGTGTACTGTGTATCTGTGTGTGTCTGTGTCTGTGGTTGTGGTGTGTGTACACATATGAACAAGGCCAAACACCTGCAACAGGTGTTGTTCAAAGAAACATATGAATCTGACTAGTTACAAGTTGAAGTGTTTTGAAGAAGTCATGTCAAAGAAATATAAGAAGCTTGTCTGCAAAGACTATCCTATGGGAGTTGTGACTAGAGGGACATCTATGAATATCTGCCACCTCAGCACCCAGCTTCCGGCGTGTGGAAACCAGACATGCAAGACCTGCTTTAGAAAAGAGGGGGAAGAAAACCCAGACTCTCAATGGGATTGGAGAAAAAAAAAATCTAATGTTTCTGGGAATAAATAGAAAACAAATAAGTTTCAAGAATTAAGACTAGAATACTTATTGCCAAAACTAGAAGGCACCTGGCTACCTTCAAGTGTTTGAAATTTACTCTATAAAATTGGCTTGCATACGACTTTGAAGCCTCCCTTGCCTTCTCTTCCCCATCCTCCTTTCCTTCTTCAGCATGTCTCAAAGTTAGTATATTTGACATGTCAGAAGTTAGGGTGTTTAACATGGGAACCCAGGCATTGAGCTTTACTTCAGAATCACAAGCTTTGAAGTTAAGTATTATGTAAAATCCACATAAAAATCAGAGGGCAAAGTCTAACGTGAAGCTCCCTGGCTTCAGAACGGCTATTCAAATGGGAGAGTTCACTGAGATGTAGAGTCTTTGGGTCTGGTTAATTTTTGTGTGTCATGTTTTTTATTTGTAAATTTTCAATGATAAGGTTTGTAAAAGTAAAAAAAAACATTTAAATGTTTTTAGCATTTTTATAATTAATTTTCTGTTAGCATAAAAAGTGATGGGTATTGTTTTGGTATTTTCAATGCACACATATCATTATGACTTATTTTTATTAATCTCCCCTTCGTTGTCTTCCCTAATGCCTTCTGTTTCTTGCTGGCTCTATTCCCTGCAAACACCACGCCTTCTGTGTTTTCATGCCACATGAACTCCATTACCCTTCATTTACCCACTTGCTCACTCCGTTAAGACTTCTTCCTTCTCTTTTATGGTCCCCTTTGTGTATCCCCACCATTACAAACAGGCATGCACTTTTAAATTTGGATTCTATGTATTAGGGGAAAGATATTTTGTTTGTCTTTTTGTGGCTGACTTGTTTCTCTTAGCATAGTGATTTCTATTTCTATCCATTTTCCTGAAAATGCCACAATTCTATTTTGCTTTATGATTGAAACATTGTTGCGTACATCTGACATTTTCCTTACCGGTTCATCTCTTGGTGGACATCTATGCTGGCCCTGTTTCCTAGCTATTGTGAAGAATGCAGCAATAAACATGGATATACAAAAAGAAAAATATGTATCTCTTTGGCACCTTGACTTAGGGTCCTTTGGATTTCTCCCAAGGAGTTGGATCATATAGTAGTTCTACTATTCGTTTGTTTCTTTGTTTGTTTCGGGAACCTCCATACTGACTTTTGTAAGGTCCACAACAGTTTATACTTCTACCAGTTTTGTACAAGAGTTCCTCTTTTCCCACATCCTTGCCAGCATTTGTCATTTGTTTTCTTGATGACAGCCCTTCTGACTGGTATGAGATTGAATCTCAAAACAGCATTAATTAGCATTTTCCTAATAACTATGGATGGCAAGCATTTTTTAATTTAATTATTGGCCAGTTATATATTTTTTGAGAACTGTCTATTCAATTCATTAATCTGTTTAGTGATTTTCAGTAAAATGTTTATTGACCCAGTGAATTTTTAGAGTTTAATTTTTACACTTCTGAAAATAGTCTGAGCATGAATCCTTGCTGTCTGGTGTATACTAGCCATCTTCATAGTTTCTACCTTCCATTTTGCTGCTATCCAAGATGTCCTCTGACCCCTGTCCATGCTCATATATAAGTTCATAATCCAGTGATTGTGTGATTGCTGGACACTGGAGACAACTAGGTGCCTCTCATAATGATGACCTAGCACTGTTATCCCATTGGGCAGAGGTTCATGGTCTATTACTCCTTTTTTGTTGTTGTTTACCAAACAGAAATGAATGCTTCTGGAAATTCTAGCTGAAAGGTAAGAACACTGGGAAGCCTGTAAGGAAAGAAGCAAAAACTATCAGTGCAAATTAACTTGCTGATTATTTTGGAGAATTAGACTCTGACAGATGATACTGGATAGAGCACATCCTGGAAACTAAACTGACCAATGACAGACATGTGAAAATTGGAATCAGCTACAAGACAAGCTGACCACAACTCAAATGGCTGGTTACTTTTATCAAAGACAGATAAAGTTAGGTTAATTGGGGAAGTTCTGTGCTTAAGATCCGTTGCTATAGTCACTTCAGAGACTTGATGAAGTTTCACATTTGAAAGAAGAACATTACTAGTCTAAAAGCTAGACACATGAAGATTAGTGCTCCAGACTCACCACTTCTAACTGTGCACATCTTTAGAAATGAGACTCGTCTGTTTTCAGTATAGAAGAATAAAGGCAAATGTACAATTTTTAGAAAATTCGACTTAAAATTACTTATCTTCTTACGATAAAAAGAGAGTAGACATTACTTTCCCATAGTTTATACTTTTTATAAGCATTATTTTATACTAATTGGATGCATAATTTATAAAATTTCTATGATATTTATCTTACTAAATTTTATAACACAAGGAAATTTCCATTGTTCTAATTATTAGCATGTTTAAAGCCCACATGTACATTCCTAGAATGGCTAGGTCACAAGTTAGTTACTTTATTGATCAACACTGTTTCCTCCTTTCCCTTTATTCTATATAAAAAGACAATGAACAACTTTGACATGAAACCTTTCTGTATGTAAGATGATTTTCTTTGGATAAATTCCCAGACTTAGAATTATCTGTCTTACACTTGGGAATTTGAAAGACCCTTTCTTCATATTGTTAGATTATTTCCCAATGAATCTATAATATTTCTTTCTTCTGTGAGTAACATACAATCTCCAGTGTCACACATCTTAACATTTTTATCTCTGTTAATTTGATAAGCAAAAATTTATAACCTGCTTTTGTTTTAATTTGTATTTATCAATATATTAATGGGAAATACTTTATCATATTTGTAAATGAAACATTTTCTTTAATTTATATTTCCTCAAATTTTCGATTTTATTGGCTTTTCAATTTATATATCTACATTCTTTTATGAGAATTAAGTGAAATAAAATAAATTCTGAATACATAAAACATTTTAGTTGGTATGAGAGGACCAATTGCTAAACACAGAATAACTCACAGGTTCAAATATTCACCTTGGGGCTCTGACATAGTGTTTGAAAAAAAATAATGTCAAGGTAAAAAAAATCAACCATTTATTTTACCAAGTGTTACCCCACATTAACAAACCATTACAGACAGGACAGATCGTCATATTCAAATAAAAGAGACTCAACATCCACTAGAAGTTATTTCTTATGTGACTAGTATACAAATGGAGAAGTTAAGTGTTGACTGACAAGCACCCTAAAAACCTGGCCCCTCCTTTCCCAATTGTTTACTGGCCACTAGAGTGAACACATCTGCCAGTTCATTGCTTAGTAAACATTAACTGGAAAAAAGCAAATTTAGTGATCTTCGTGGACTTTCAAATTTCCTTTGCCTGGAGAAAGGCAATTGAGAAAGTGTCAAAAAAGGCCAGCACAACACCTGGATATAAATTGCGGTTGGAAACCTCTTTTCTCAAAGTTCACTCAATGAAGGAAATAGTTGGTCTTGGTCAAGAGGTCAATTGATCTGGGCTATTGACAAAGACCGTAAATGTATGCTCATTATTCTTGTTCTGTCAACAGCCGCTGACATTTCTAACTGACTGATCGTAGATCAGTCATGGAAAAATACAAGGAAAGTGACTCCCTTTTCCTTAAGTTCAGAGACCCAAGATGTCTCAGAAATTGAATTATTTGCAACTTCTTGCTTTTCTGTTCCTTAAGAGCCATGTTAGAGTTGATACTGAGCATGTACATTTGTATTTGGTGCTTGTACGTATGCTCAATAAAATACCATGTTAGTTCTAGACGGCATCCTCTGATTAACATTTCCTGGGGAAAATCAGAATTTGTAGAAGAATGCAGTGTTAACAGCTAATCATGTAGAGCTTCAATACAAATGCTTCTGAAATTCATTAGATCTTCATTATTTTCACCTATTAATTTGCACCAATGATGCCGTTTCCCTAAAAAAAAAAAAGTGAGAGCTGTGCTGTCAAAGAGAAAAACTATTATTTCATTAAAACAAAATAAAAAGCCAGAGCTCTGTTTTCATTAAAACACACCCAACACTAGAGCAATCATGTATCTTCACATTTCTTCCTCATTTTTTTTTTTGGTGTGTCAAATAGCAGGCATAATTAAAATATAACTCCTGGTCTATGTCTCTTTTGGCCAGTTCTTTGTCCAAATCATTTGTTCAAATATTTCTGCTCTCCAAAAGCTGATGCCTTTAAAAGCAACAATTCTTAGAAACTTGTTCTAAGTCATTTGATGAGCTCTGAGGACAGTTTTCTGTGGTCACAACTAAGTGTGACTGGTCTCAAGGTAGAGAGCAGAGATACACTCTACAAAGCACAAGAAAGCCAATAACAAAATATTCAATCCAAAACATCTCGACTTAGCCTTGAGTAGTAAATGACAAAGGCTTTGCAAAGCAAAACGGACTAGAATGAGACAATGATCTTCATCACCTTCAATTACAAGACTAACATCATTGCCTTGCTGTCCTCTAGACCAGGGCTTCTTAAACCTCTTTGCTTGCAACTATTTTTACCCAGGCACTTTTTATACATCCCTGATAAACAGATGCATTTAAATACATATATAAATCAAATATAAATCACAAAGTAAAACAATCCTTTAGTATGCATATAATTTTGCTGCATATTAAAGACAAAAGCAATTTTGTTGAGTATAAAAATCTATGTCAAATAATTCGTCTAAAAGTAGTTTTCATTCTCATTTTATGGCACTAAACTAAAGCTTGCATGATTGTGTTTCCAGAAATACTATATTTGATTTTTGTGATTCCATAACTTCCATTACTGAAAGAATTTTATAATTTAATCTGGAATAAAAATGTCTTGGTGTCGTCATGTAAGACAATGCAGAAGAAGTTAAAACAAGCCTAATTAAGTATAAACTATCTGGCTAAAAATCATTACAAGCATTGAATTGTGTTAAATAGACCTTGGCTAAAAATCATTATCTAGTATGACAATACTAAAAAGTTTTTTAATGACTACAAAATTATGTAGCATCTTTCTTAGATACCTACGTTAGCTTAAGCAGGTATAATCTTTCAATGGTACCACAAGTCTATTGATTTGAGTCTGCACCCAGAAACCCAGGACACTTATCCAAGTATTCATTAAGAATTCTAAACATTTATTATCAAAGGAAAAAGACACGTGTTGGCAGAGGACAACCACCACCTGCCACCAGCTCAGCAACAATCCAATGTTTGTGTCCCTGTTCCAAGGCAGAGAAGGAGTTCCCATGGGACATCTACTACACAGCCTGCTATGGATACAAGCTGCTCCCCAGACTGAGATAGTTCTCTTTCCTCTTCTTTTCAATAAGTCTGTTTGTCTTCTTCAAATCATGTGGCATCTTTTTATCTCACTGGAGACTATATGTTAATAAGAAGAGAACCAGAACAGAGACATGTCCGTTCCCTAGGGAGCCCAACTGTTCATCAGACTGTTCTTGTTACTTCATCCATCTGCTGCAAGGCTGTACACTTGGCAATGACCAACTCTCACTTGTTTTCAACAAACCTATGTAGAGACCAGGTATCTTTTTTAGTTACTGTTCTATTGCTGTGAAGAAGCACCATGACCAAAGCAACTTTTACAAAACAAAATATTTAACTAGGCTCTTGCTTACAGTTTCAGAGGATTAGTCCACAGTCATTGTGGTGGGAAGCAGGCAGGCATAGTGCTGGAGCCGTCGCTCAGAACGCCACATCCTTATCCACGGGCAGCAAGCAAGGAATGACTGATTGGACCTGGTATGGGCCTTTGGAATGGTACAGGCACGACATCCAATGATACCTTCCTCAACAAGGCCACACCTTCTAATCCTTCCTAAATGCTTTCCACTTGGAACCAAACATTTAAGTATATGAGCCTAGGGTGATCATTCTCAATCAAACTACTACAGTCTCCATCTCTAAGCATCACTGTTTAGAGATGATTCTTATTTACATGGTAATATTTCACCTTCTTACAGCACTGGGTAATACTATGCAATCAAATAAATAAAGCTATTTCTTGGATATAAAGATATTGCTCAGGGTCCAAAAACAAATTAACCAGAGCTCAAAACTAAATAACATTTTTAATAAACAAGTCAACTGCTCCTTCAATGATTACATTTCCTTCCTACATAGTCTGGAGTGACTGGAAAGGACATACCATGCCTTTTTTTTTTCTTATCCTGGGCTGTGCAAAAGTTTTCTCTTTATTCTGGAATATTCATCTTTGACAAACTGAAGATACATGATTCTTAATCTTCACAGAACTTGCCTGGTGACTTTTAGCCTTACCAAAATCTGCTGCCTACTTGGCAATTAACATGATTCTACAACAATGTCACTGTAGAATGTCACCCATAGAGAAACTAAATGTACAAAGATCCTTTAGAATTTTTCTTTTATGTGTCTATCTGCTCACACATGAAGTTGAACAGACAACTTCAAGGAGTTAGTTTCCTCCTTTCACCTTTACGTAGGTTCCAGGGATCAAAATCTAAGGTCAGATGGCAGGCTTGCATGCCACTACCAATATGTTCTGAGCCAACTTGTCAGCACTGAAATATCTACACAGAAACCCAGGGGAGACATTAGAGCACAGAGAACCAGACACTATTGAAGAAAAGCTTCGCAATTGTCTTCATATTTTTGAAAACTTACCAAAAGATACAAATATCCTTTACATACAAAGATAAAAAATACATCAGGAAGGAAGAATGTTGGCTAGAATAGTTTATTGTTGACATAATATACTGAAAGGCATACAGAATTTAATGTAACATACACAGTAATAGGAATAATTAAGATGTAAATAATAATTGTTTGATATTGGATGAGTCATTATTTCATATTCCTCTTATAACACAGAAGAGTATGATAGGATTTATTATGTATGGCATAAATGAGACATGCTGTTAGCACAAAACAACTAGCAAGCAATAAAATCTATTATATAGTTTTCTCTCCTACATTCTCCTTCTTTGACTTATTTAAATGTCTTTCTGAACTTCGGACTGAGCTGGTGACATCCACCTGAATGTGATCACAGTCCTGGGCCTGCAAAAACCTAAGCCTGATTTTTCAAACTGTCATCTGCTAACTACAAACTCATATTTCTTGCTTCTTTTTCTTTTCTTTTTTTTCACTAGTCTCATCTGAATGGCTGTAGCTACTAGCATTAGTTTCAGGTGACTGAACCCTTAGCCTGTGTCAGACAAGCTATGTAACCACATCACCCTGATGGGGACATTAGGAAGAAACCTTGCTTCGCTGACAAGGACACAGAAACCTAGAGAGGTTAGGTAACTTTCTCCAGATGGTGAACCTTGGGTCTGAAATAAAAGCAAATCCCATGCAAATAAACAGAATGGACAATTGGCAATGAGATTATCCTCAACCAACAGAAAAAAGGTATCAGTAAAAGACTAAATGATTTTCGATTACTTTTCAAGGTATTCAAGAACTCTCTGCATTTATATTTTCCATAAAAGATGTAGTGAATAGTAACGTGCTTACTTTCACACCGCTGAAAACATTTCTCTGACTTATAAAGCCTTTAGCAGTAAAAATCTTATTTCCACATATCTGGAGTCCAGTCATGGAAACAAGCCAGTGGCGCCAAGCCGAGATGAAAAGCTTTCCCTACCTACCTACTTCCTATGACGCTATGGAAAAAGTGATACTAAATTTTATTACTAGAGTAGACATCTATTTGTTCTGTATGACTTAGTTATATGTTGGCTTGGAGACAGAGGTTAAATGACATAATTCCCGGTTGTTCTTAGGTTTGGCTACTTACAACAGAAACTGCAAATCTTTGTGCCTGAGAGAAGTCAGCAGCTTCTTGAGCTCTCATACTGAAAAACACAATGAAGGAAGTTCAAGGCTGTGAAGGCACCTCCACAGTCACCTGGAGACTTAACCAAGTTTCCTTTTCCTTCTACCTTTCCCGTGAGTCTGTGTCCTGGAGCTGCTGTGACAAATGCCACAAACGTACTGGATTAAAGCAACAGTGATTTATTTTTCCCTACTTCAAGAGACAGACACCTGCTGTTTCACTGGGACTGAGGCAAAAGAGTGCCCTCCCCAAAAGCTTCTGGAGAAAATGAGTTTTATAACCCTTGTAGCTGTCGATCCTATGAGCCTGCCTTACCGAGCGGACACACGTTCTATGTCTGCTTTGCTTTTCTGTCTGTGCTAGGGCTCCCTCTTGTAAGAACACATGTGGTTATATTTAGGGTCTTCTATGGTTTGAATGTCCTCTCCAAACTCATGGTGAATTTTAAATGCCATTGAGACAACACCAAGGCCAGGAAATGATTTAAGAAATGCTTCAGTTACAGAGGCGCCACCCTTATGAAGGGATCACATCTTGGAAGACAGTTATGTGAGAGTGGGCATATGTCTAGAATGCTTGTGTGCTTCTTTGTCTTCCAGCATGGAATGGTTTCGCATGGAAGACCTAGACAGTGTCACGGTCTTGGAATTCCCAATCTTTGGAAATGCAATCCACATCAACTTCTATTGTTATAAGTTGCCCAATTGTGATATCCTATTAAAAAAAAGTAGAACATAGGCAAGGATAGGCACTCTGAATAATGCAATACAATCTTTTTTCTAAACATGCTTTATTTAATCCCACCTGTGAAGTCCTTGTGTTCTATATAAAGTGACATTCACAGGTTCCAGGGCCAGCATATGAATACTGGGCAGAAGAGAGACATGGAAGAGTTTATTTTTTCAGCCAATTGCAATGGATCCTTTACCCAGTACAAAACCTTGTTTACATTCCAACAGTCAGAGGTCAATTACATGGCCATATTTAGCTGTGAGTTATGTTGGAAACTAAGATCTTTTTTTTTTAATCTTAATCTCAGTTTTGTTAGGAAGAAGGGAGAGAGGGCATTTTAGGGCTGCTAGCAATGTCTGTTACCATCTGTCAATTTCAATATCTGCTTGCATGTTTCTTTATGAGCCCCTGCTACTCTGTCTTGCCTCAAGAGCAAAATATCTAAAACTCAAGTCTCAGATCTCTTAGTTGTTGGACCATCATCATCTCAAGAGTAAGACTCTTTGTGGTTCAGCTATCTGTCCCCAAACACCAAAGAACAAAGTATCTAAACATAGCTTTCCTGAGCAGTGGCACTCTCTTGAAAGCTGCATCAGGTTGGACAGGAATAATGACGACTCCCTATGTGGGCAGCAAGTGCTTCAGTTATCATGGTGTACTTCCAGAGATCCTTCTGCTCTTATCCTCCACAGAGCCTCTGAAGCATTTAAGATTAGATGCCATTCTGCCTAATTCAAATAACCTTCCTTTTGCCTGTAATGGCTTGAAATCATTAGGATGATTTGGGGGATTCAGTTGGATTTGGTTTGTTAGATACATAGTTTCTTCAAGGACATGGTAGGCTTTCACTGTGTTTGTTTCTAGGCCATCCTATGTGTCCATAACCATAGATAAAAGCCTTGTAGTACCACATGTTTTAAAACTGGAGTCTTTAAGTTATAGCCTCTGGACTCGTTCTCCCTTGTCTCCTGCTTTAGATGGGTCTTCTCAAAACCATTTGACAGGCGCAGTTGGAGTGGGGCCACAACACCCTTCTCATCTTTATCACAATTGGTTGCTAAGATGGAAGGTATTGGGAAATGTGCTTAGTTATCATCCATGAACCTTTGTAACTTTTACTTACAGTTGCTTCACTCAGGGATGTAGTTCCATAAGACCAATTATAGTGATTCTATCAATAATTATTTACTTGAATAAATAAGATTATATGTTGTAAAAGGCTGCTTGTTTGTTCCTGCCTGCTTAGCCCTGAAAGAATCACACAGTGTAGTAATGAGAGGAGCAGGCCCTGTTTTTTGTCCTGCCCAGCTCCCACACGGCTAGCTTATACCC
>LOEQ01000142.1:630265-664389 GCA_001685075.1 Bramus lutescens | reverse complement strand
TTGGAAGAGCAGGCAATGCTCTTAACCGCTGAGCCATCTCTCCAGCCCCTTAACTAGCTCTTATAACTTAGATTAACTCATTTCTATTAATTTACTTTATGCCTCATGGCTTTATTATCTCATCTCTGCAGTGCCCATCCTGCTTGCTCTACAACCCTTGGCATCTCCCTCTCCTCCCTTCTTCTTCTGTCCATCCTCCACACCCGGAAATCCTGCCTAGCTATTGGCCATTCAGTTTTTTATTAAACCAATCAGATTGACATATCTTCACAGTGTGCAGAAAGAGTATTCCACACTATTTAAAGCCATTTGGAAGACTATATTTTTAATTTTCTTTTCATTTCAATACCAAGCTACTGAGATACTACTTCAGAGTCCTCTCCCTCCCCACCCCCACCCACACAGAACAATCTCCAGGGTTGAAAATGAGTAAATGAATGAAAGTAGTCCCCCATTTCTTTCAATGACAGAGGGTTATGTTGACTAATGGCTATGCCCTAACTTTCAGCAGCAAACCCACCAGAAACCACTCCCCTGCCATCACGAACTCCTGAGGGTCTTGTGCTCAGAGCAGCTACAAAACAAGTTGTTTGCTCAGAGCAGCAGCAAGCATGGGAAAACAAGTTGTTTACACCAGCAGGCAAGGGAAGGGTCACAGGAAATTCAGGATCTGAGAGTCCACAGTCCCCAACACATTAGCAAAGTTTTTATTAGCAAAATATAATTTTTTGTTACTTTTTTTTTAAAGTATTTTGTTTTATCCTACGTCCCTGGCTTATCTAGTCTCTGGTTGTTGGTCACACAAACAGTATCTGTTATGGGCTCTATCTCATGATGAAGTGGGACTTAAGTCAAATCAGACATTGGTTGACCATTCCCACAAGTTCTGTGCCACCATTGCCCTAGCATATTTTGCAGGCTTGACAGATTGTAGAACAAAGGTTACAAAACATTTGTTTGGTTTTGGCTGGATTGGTGCCTGCATTTCTCTCTTGGAAGCCTGGAGAGTTCTTTTCCATAACAAAGATACTAGAACACAGGGGTGAAGTTTCAATGTAAGTACCAGATCACCCTCTCCATGGTCAAAGGAATTGTATTGGTGTTGTCCTCAGCAATAGGACCTTGCTGTCAGTTTGCTGAGAGCAACCTATTGTTTC
Source organism: Bramus lutescens (assembly GCA_001685075.1). NCBI lineage: Eukaryota > Metazoa > Chordata > Mammalia > Rodentia > Cricetidae > Bramus > Bramus lutescens. The sequence continues at coordinate 663,232 of LOEQ01000142.1, read as the reverse complement.
GGCAGCAGCCTGGGTTGAGTGTTCCCGTGGGACCCCTTTGGCCAACAGCTCAATAGGATATAACCCAGTCTCAATACTAGAAGCTTCATTTGCTAAAAAGTGGTGACCAGTTGGGGATCTATCCTCCCCATTATTTGGCAATTTCATTTAGATCATCTTCATATATGTATTTGTTTTAGGAAACAACTGTTGTAATATGTTTCCATACTAGCCCTCAAATGGCCCTTCATTTTATTTGCCTCTCCCCATATTCACTTCTTTATCCTCCTCTCTCCTACCCCTCCCCATTGGAGGATATTTGAGAAAACTGTGTAAAGATGTGCTGCTTTTTTACCTTGCCTGCCTGGCTTAGCCATTGGCCAAAGGCAGCACAAGAACATCTACAGACAGAAGTGTATAGGTTTCATTTCATGGGTCTAGAAGGTATATTTTATAACAATACCCTTTTGACTCATACAGAACAATTGTTTATTGTTTGCTGCGTCATGTTGATGAGTTTAAGGAATAAAGTTTCTGTTTTAAGTTATTTTACATAAATAAAACATATTCAGCTCAAGAACATGCCAGTTAAATGTTTGATTTCAATTAGCTTTGCTTTCCCTTCTGTCTAATTTCAGTTTTCTCAAGTAGATCCATGAGATTTGATGGTAAGAAAGGCCATGAATGGTAATCTCAGTATGAGGTTCATCTTATTCTAAAAAGCAGTGTACACTTGCCTGTTCTTGTCTATCTCCCAGAAATGCAGTGAAAAGCAACTACAAGCAATATGATGGTTCCCAATGGTAATAAAACTTTCAAGTTAATTAACTGAGAAGAGGTTACAATGAGACGTTTTTATGGGGGCTAAAGTTGCTTTTCTACATTTTTGAAAATTATCTCTTTTTTGAGATTATAATATAATTATATCATTTCCCCCTTTCCCTTGTTCCCTTCAAACCCTCCCATATACCACCCCAAACCCCATACCCTGCTTTCTTTCAAAGTCGTGCTCTCTTTTTTCTTTTTGTGGTGGTAGAGATGGTGGTAGGTTGTGGTGTTTGTGTATTCCTAAATACATAAATACAACACAACATATTCATTCTGTATGCTGATATATATATATGTGTGTGTGTGTGTGTGTGTACTGANATATTCATTCTGTATGCTGATATATATATGTGTGTGTGTGTGTGTGTGTGTGTACTGATATATATATATAATGGTTTCATTTGGCTGTTTGGTATTGGATAACCTAAAGGTATGCTCTTCTTGGGCAAGACAGTCCTTCCCACTTTTAGCATTCTTTGGTTGCCAGTAATTCTTTGATAGGGTTGAGGCTTTAGGAGCTCCCCACCATCCATATTAGAATTCTCTATTGCTGTTTTCCTTGTTCAGTTCCTGTCTAGGCAACCATGCTCATGAAACTTCATAGATGTAGCGTCTGACATTTCTAGAAGATACAATTTCACAGCAAACTCCATATTTCTCTGGCTCTTGCAATCTTTCTGCCCCTCTTTGGGAATGATCCCTGGGATTTAGGTGCAGGAGTTAGGTTGCAGGTGAATCCACTGGAGCTGGTTTCCACAGGTCTGAAAATTCATCTGTTGTGGTTTACTGATGCTCCCTGCCAATTGCAAGGAGATGCTCCCTTGATGAAAAGTGAGGGATATACTTATATCTGAAGATTTGGAGCTAGGAAACTCAGATGAGAGAAAATATAAAATACTTGACTTTCTGGGTCTCGATTACCTCACTCAATATGATCTTTTCTAGTCCCACTACTTATCTTGCTAGATGATGGAGAAGGCTCTCTTTTCCCACTGTTTGTTTTTTGAGACAGGGTTTCTCTGTGTAGCCTTGTATGTTCTGGATCTTGCTCTGTAGACCAGGCTGGCCTACAGACCCAGAAAATTGCCTGCCTCTGCTGAGATTAAAGGAGTGTGACACCATTGCCTGGCTTATGTTTTGTTTGTTTGTTTGGTTTTCTTTGAGACAAGCTTCTACTCTGCAGTCATTGGCTGGTCTGGAACTTGCTATGGGGAGGGGAATGGTCTCAAACTTGTGCTCTTTTTCTACCTATAAAAATTATTTTCTAACTGAGCAGTGGTGGTACATGCCTTGAATCCCAGTACCCAGAAAACAGAGGCAGGCAGAACTCTGAGTTTGAGGCCAGCTTGGTCTACAGAGTGAGTTCCAGGACAGGCAGGGCTACATGGAGAAAACCTGTCTCAAAAAAACAGAAAACAAAACAAAACAAAAGTTACTTTTCTCTATTTATGAATAAATATATTTCCTTAATTCAATCAAAATGAACAAGATTATCAACAGTTGGATTTGGGGTATTTATTTAATATACCATAAATTAACAAACTAAAATTGCTGTATGAGACAAATGATAGTTCAGAATTGACTATCTTCAGAATTTTGGACTGGGGATGTAGCTCAGTGGTTGAGTGTTTTGCCTAGCAAGTGTGAGACCCTGGTTCAATTCCTAAAGTCACACAGAAAAAGAGTGTGTGGGAGCAGGGATGCAGGTCCAGCTTATCGGATACAGCATTTGCCCAGCAAGCACAAAGTCCCCATGTTCAACCCCTCAAACCCCATAACCTAAGTGTGGTAGTTCCGAAATTCCAAAGCAGAAAGCAAGATGACAATTATCAGAAGCTGAAAACCTACCTCAGCTGCCCGAGAGCCCGACTCAGACATAGTGGAACTGTAACAGTATTATACTCATTCATTCCTTTCGCTTTTTATGTCAATAAAGCTCATTAACATATTTGCCTAACTGGTTTGGCTGAGGCTAGCCTGTGATGGAATATAGGAATATACAGAAGAAGGAGCCATCAGTTTTTGCCTTCTGCTCCATTTCAAAAGTTGAAGGAAACCTGGCATGGTACCGAGAGAAATGTAAGGACTGAGAGAGATGGAGGTCACACAGTGGGCGTGATTATGATTTGCCACAGCCAAGAGATAGGCAAATTCATCTTGTGTCAAAGATACATAGATTCAGCTATGTGCCACTGGAGGAAGAGTAAAGGTCTCAGAGGAAGGCAAAGGTGCAGATGGGGAGAAGTAGACCCTTGTTTGGTTTCTTGCACCCACGTCTGGCTGGCTGACCTCTTATGACCTCTGAGATCACTTGCGTTCATACGCACACATCTACACAAACACATATACGCATATCCATACACACAGGAATAAACCTTCTAAAAATAAATATATGTTGTGTAATGAGTCACAATAATTACACTTTCTTATACCAGAACATCAGTTCCCAGAGCACTCCAGTGTCTTCTCTACTACTTACAACAGCACAGGAAGATAGCTCTGGTTTTGTCCCTGATTTTGCAAATGAGGACAAAGTCTCAAAGGACTTTAAGTTGCATGCATGCCCAGAGTGGCTCTGCTGTTACTGAAACCAGCTGCCTCGGGTGTTCATTCATATTCAGCAAACATGTAGTGGGTTCCTCTCCTCTGCCAGGCGCTTGGCTAGAGGCTGAGAACACAAAGACAATGCTCAAATGAATTCAAAGAAAGTTTGGGAAAAGGCATCCAAAAACATGGCTGCATGTGAGATTGTTCCTGAGACTACGCACACAGGAGGCAAGAGGAATCTGGGCTGCTCTGAACAGGTGTCGCTAGAATTCCATATTGAAGGAATGAGTAGGTGTTTGGAGGATGGAGGATAGGAAAGCTGTTTCAGGCGTGGCCACTGCACATACAAAGCCCTGGAGGCTCAAGAGTGCATACAAGATGCCAAACTGAAAATTTTAGAAAGGGTGGCTTGGGTTGCAGGTGGAAGGCACAGGAGCCAAATTAAAAGCAGTCTTTGTAGGCTGAGCTCAGGGGCCTAAATTTCCATGCTGTAAGTGGCTGGGATCCACTGGAGGATTTTAATTGTGTGAGTGACAAGATCAGATTTGCTATTCAGAAAGCACACCCTGGCACAGATCAGTGGGTGGAATAGAAAGTGGTTGCCCTGGAGACAGGCAGACCCATTAGGCTCTGACAAAGATCCAGGAGGAGAGAAAATGAGGATAGTGGTTGGAGGAACGAGCAGATTCAAAGGCATTTTAGAGGTGGAACGGATGGTCAGGAGACATTCATTGAGTATAAACGCCCGACGAAAAGAAAAATCAAGAGGAACTGAGTGGTTTCTAGCTTGGATTTCTACATGACTAGTGAATGATTAATGAAGGTGGGGTTGCTGGGGGCTTAAGGGGTAGATGGTGGTGGGCAGATATGATCAATATACTTTGTTTAAATGTACAGAACTTTCAAGGAGTAAAAAAAAAATTATTTTGAAAGATCAAGGTATAAAATACCCAAAGAATATCAAGTTGGGGTGGGGGTGCTAGCGAATTCATATGTGACCTGTTGAATTTAAGGTGAAGAAGGCACATGTGGTACTTTCTTGTCATCAGAATTCAGAGCAATGAAACACAAACAGAGTAACAGTTAAATCCTGCTTAGCCATCTCCAACTCCAGCGTCTGGGTGCCATAGCCTCTCCCCAGTCCATTTGCATCATCTCTGCAGTGGGCCCTAGCTCAAGCCTTGCTCCAAAGTACAAATTAGCATAGCAGCTCAGCAAACAATGACTCTGAGTTTCTGGAAAGAAAGATGTTCAGTCACCATAGGCCCAGAATTAATGAAAAGTCACAGAAATAATAGCTCTATTCTCTGGTTGCTTTTGAACCTCAGATCAGTGGTTGGCAACAAGGTAAGGATTTACAGAAACTGCTGAAAAGACTTTCTGGTAAATAGAACACGGAAAAGACTTTGCTTCTGATATGTGCTCTCACTAGCCCATGTATGTGCTTGGGATGCAGAACTGCCAGCTCACATGCATGACCTGAATTCCCTTTTGAGTTGGAAAGCCAACTCTGATTCTGATTGCCGTATGTAATTTCTTGAGAAAAAATCTTCTGTGGGAATTTCTTGCCTCCCTTTCTACTTCTTACCGGATCAAATTGCAGGATTTGGCTGATATGCGCTTATACCTTGGATATAATTTGTCTCTATTTTAATTAGAAGACAATTCTTGCTGGGAAAATTTTATCTTTTTTGCTTAGTTGTGAGCAAATAGCAACAACGTAAATTTCAGACTTTACCAATGAAAACTGACTTTTCTTTCAGTAGAAATGACCGCAATGCTAGGTCAGAGAATTATTACTGTCAACACTTGCCCAACATGAGCCACTAAAAGTCTATTTACTGTTCCTGAAATGTGATAGATACAGAAGTATCAATATAATAAATTCTTCCCTTCCCTCCCCTCACTCAGAAGGAGCAAGGGAGCTCTTTGGCCTTGAGAATGCTTGTTCACAGGCCTAGTACCATACTTAACTCTAGTAATCAAGGCACAGGATGGAGGTGGTGAGCACCTGCACTACATAGTTTCCAATCTCCAAAAACTTTTGACCATGATCCTGTTCTAGAGATTTGGTGAGCCAATGAACAAAAACATTAAAATGATAGAGAAACTTTTAAAGTAGTACAATCATATGTCAAATGTTCATAAATGGCATTAAGATTAATTAGAAAATTGAGGTTACTGACTTCTTTAAGGATTACTAGGAAATAAATGATAAACTCCTAAGAACACTAACTTTAGTACAAGTTCCTTTTCATTGTACCAAGCCCACACATTTATTCTGGGCAGATATGTTAATGATGCTTGTTATGCATGATAATTCTGCTCTCAAGACTGTTGCTTTGGCCTTTGGATAGACTGACATGCTTCAAAGCAATCAGTATCAAAAATTGTTAAGCTGAGAGGTGAGCAGAGCTAATGACACTATGCTGTGTGACTTGACCATCAATCAGTAAGTATGGCTTTAGTTCAGCCAATCCCACTGTCACTGTAACTGGACTGGCCTAATAAGCCGAGCAACAAGCATCATCTTCCTCTTGACTTCGCTGGCATTAAAATGATGCCAAGCACTGCATGGCCAGCCAAAAGGCTTGAAGGTGTTCACAATCCACCTGGAGAAAATGGAGTCTGATGTTGAGCATCTGGAAGTTTCTAGCATAAGTAAAATACATGAAGGTTCAGGAATTACCTATAATATCACCACACACTGTATAGATGTCACTCGATATTTAAACTGGGTAAGAAATAACAAAACCTTTGGCTTCTCAAAGGCAGAGCCTCAAGCTGTCAAAGCTGTCAAGATCTTGGAGGCTACCCAACTTAATTACCTTATTTCACAAATGAAGAAATGTGCAGGCACTCATGTAAGCAGAAGAGAAGAACGTGGAGCTAGACTGACTGGTTGTCTTATTTTAGGGGGTTAGAGTAGTAGCTAGACACTTAGGGAACACCATCTGTGCAAGAGTCACAATGCACCAACTGCACACTAGAAGTCTCCCATATAAATCCAAACTCTTCCTGTTTCATTTCATGTGCAGATGTTGAGAAGGGCCAGGGAGGTAATGAAAGGCAGCAGCCAGCCCCTCCTTGCTGTTCTTGCTCTAACCACATCCTGGTCAGGTGCCATTCATTATTCGCCGGCTCCCCCGATTCATTCTTCACACTGTCATCACTGACGATGACCTTCCTAAAGCACTGTTTCCTTTCCAAAAACACTCCAACAAGGCAATTTATAGCTGACCTCTGCTTTCCCAATAATATTTTCTCCCCTCTCTCCGTTCTGGTAATCCATATGTCTCAGTGGCTCTCAATCACCAGTTCCATGATCAGCATAGCTAGGGGGCGAGAATTCAGGGGCTTTGAAGTAATTGATGCGCCGTCTGCGAGGTCTGTTTCAAATAGATGTTCGAACAATAATAATCAGTTTAGAGAACAAAATGGCATTATGATTAAAACAGTGAAGGCTGATCTTTATGTCATGCCTGTCCCCAGTTTATTCGCCTTTTCCAGCTAAGCAAACCCAATGATTCCTGAGTGCACAGTGATCCCCAGTCCTCTCTCCTTCACAGCTCTGACTGGATAGAAGATGGGGAGGAGGAGGACACAGAGTCAGACTTCTAGAATTAATGAGACAGTGACTCTGATCTCTGTTCCCGAAGAAGGACCTAACGCTGTTTGGTGTGACTTGGAGCAGATGGGTTTCCTGAGGGACCTGATAAACAAGTCCCATCTCTCTGGGATTTTAGTTCACATAGCCAGCACGTAAATCCTCCCAGTGTTCCAAGACAAAATGTTAGGACAGCCTGCTTCTCTTGCCCCTTCAGACTGCAAGACATTTTTGTGTCATTCTTTGTCACAGCAACCCTTGATGTTCAACACAATTTAGGCCTACCTGAGTAGAAAAAAAAAGTTGGGAGATACTGTTAGGCCTCCTAAAGAGGAGTCGGGTTATGAAACTTAATGAGGAAAGGGCCATTTAACATAATTTAATAGACTGATGTTACAACAGTGAAGATAGAATGAAAAAATATGAGCATATTACTTCTTAGTGAGTTCATAAAACAGCTGCAGCAGAGGCCTTATCTTCTGGTTAATGAATTAAATGAATTATTTTTTCTATCCTGTTTTATGTGTGGATCAGCGGTCAGAGGAAAACTTGTAGGAGTCAATCTTCTTCCTCCTTGTCGGCTTGGGAGTTGAACTCAGAACATCAAGCTTGGCAGCACAGAAATAGCCATAAACAGACCCACGCCCAAGCAACCACAATGTAAGTCATTGATTTGGGCAGGAGGACTACATCATCGGTGATTGACCCTCTCCCTGGACGAATACTGAAGCACTGTGATTTCTTGAGAATGATCCATCTAGGGGGAAGAGATGCACTGACCCAGCAATAGCAGTCAGAATGCTTGCAAGAGCGAGAAGAGGTTTGCTGCCTAACAAGGAAGAACTACTTTAAACATGTGGCTACCAATAGCAGCAGGACCCCAACATTCATTTTTATTATGGTAGTATTCACAGTAGTCAGAACAGGGAGTTAGTCTAGATGCCTGTCAACATATGATTCCCTTAAAAAACATAGTATAAATGCAAAGTGGAGTTTTATGCAGCTATAAGAAAATAATAAAATTGTGTCATTTTCAGGAGATAAAAGAACTGGAGACCATTATGCTAAAGTCATATAAGACAGACTCAAAAAGACAATAAATTAATTAGATACAATGTTCCAGAAACAGTCACATATGTAAACCACATGTAATAAAGATGTCACCACTGACAGTGGAAACAGTATTTTCTTCTTCTTCCTCCTCCACAACCCCAAGTGAGTTTTTGTGAACTAGGTATTGTAAAGAGAAAAAAAAATACTAAATAATCATTGAATCACACCTCATGACTTTATTCATCCATAGAAAGTTGAGCAGTTGATGCTAGCCCATTCCAAACTTCAGAAGTTAGAAGTCAAGGTTTTATATAAAATATCAAACTTGCAAATGTAGTTGCTAGGGGGTATGGGCATGGCTCACACACACACACACACACACACACACACACACAGTCTTTAGTCAAACACACACACAACATAACTACTTCAATTTTCAAAAATCAACATATAGATACAAAAATCACTGCCGATTATCAGAAAGCTTATGGTCTTAAAAAAATTCAAATATTAACTTTTGAGCAACCCATAATCCTTTCACAGACACGCAAGAAACAGTCACTAGACTGCAATTCTTAATCCAGTTTTGATGCATTAGGGGCCAAAGAATTTTGTCTGTTCTGCAGAAACAGTCTTAGATTTCAAAAGTGGCTGCAAAGCAAGTTAATCAAAATGTCTGTGACTATATGGCGTTCTGGCTTCACTCTACCCCAGTCAGGCCTTTCTAAAGCACAACTTCGATAGAACTAACCCAAGGAGACACGGCCTGAAAGAGGAATCCAGCTAGCATCAGGGACTGCAAACAAAACACAAGCGTCTGAGTCTCTCACTCAGAGAACTGCAGACTCAATATTCACAGCGGACGTGAGACTAGAACCCCATCTCTGTTATTGCCTGCGGTTAACATCATTAATTAAACTGTGCGTGACATGATTTCAGCTATGAAATGAAATAACCAGCTGGGTGTGGTAGTGTACGCCTGTCATTCCAGCACCAGGAAGGCTGAGGCGGGAGGATTACAGTGGGCTAAGAGCCAGCCTGTTTTATACAGTTGGTGCCAGACTAACCCCGGCTACAGAGCGAAAGCTTATCTCAAATCAAACAATGAAGAGTCATAAAGACAACCCTGTTACCCGGAAAACCTGCGATGCTCAGTTCCATAGGTAAAGTAAGTCTACTTCAAAAATGAGCTTGCTATTTAAAACAAAACCAAAGAGAGACATCTGTGGGCACAGGAGACATCATGCCATTAGTAGCCAGAGACTTAGGTTGAAAAGTGATTTGGTTCAGCTTGCAAGACTGGTGACAGCTTGTGGAAAATGAAGACGCTGGGTGCCCAGGGTCCTTGCTCAAGAGTGGTTTTGAATTTCAATGGTCAGGGAGAGAAAAGCATTAAAGCAAGGACAAGGGCCTCTGGCCATGAGTGACTGCCCTGCCACCAGGCCAAGACTGAACACAACAAACAGGCTTTCACACTTACTGACAGTGGAAATCACACCCTCAGCTGTGCTCTCTGTGAACACAGGGAAGGACCACGTGAAGTAACTGGGGTGTGATATGCTTTTTTCATATGCTTTTCATAACTAGGGAGTGTATCTATGTACGGAGCCTAACTGTGCCTTTGCTTCTGAAAATGAGGGCCGGCTGATGCAAGGCTGTGAGCTTCTGAATATATTCCCATTTCTGTTGCCAGCCTTGTGTTCCCTAGGCTGTTCAGAAAGGAAGCGGTGTGGATGTGACTTATTATTATACAGTAAGCTTTCAAACTTGGCCAATCAGAAGTAATAAATTTGTGCATGTGCACATACGCGCACGCACACACACAGTCTAGCCTGTTTTAATTTCACCAGTTAATAAAGAGATTGAAAGTATTCCAAGCATTTAACACAAAGAAGAAAGAGCAGCAATACATGACAAATGTACGAATTGGTCTCAACTTCACTATTCTGCCCTGTCTTGTCTAAGCACTTTATCTACATGGATGTTTTCCAGGACAAATCTCTCAGAATATTTGTGAATTGTAGCCCATGTCCTTTCAGGTTGTGTACCAAAACTGCAGGTGAATTCTTCTCTCTTGATTCTTCTAACCTGTTATAGGGCTTGCAGTGGCAGAACCCTAGGTAGTATATTCACTCCAAACCCAGAAAAAAACAAACTGGTAAGAAGATTCTTTTGTTGTTGTAGTTGTTCTTGTTTCTCATTTTTCTTTGTTTCCTTGTTCGTTTTGCTGCTAAACACAGAATGTTCTGCTGTCAGCTCCCCTTAACTCTGACAAAGCATAGTTTGGGTTTTTTTCTGAATGAGGAAAGATGTAGATTTCAACATCACAGTTCAGAACAGGCTTTGCTATTCTTAATACTCACAGAACATATTTCCAAAATCAATATCTACTGCTACTTAGGATTCTTGGAAGAAAAGCATGGAATTCGAGATGAGAAAATATGGCTGGTAATGAACTCTCAGAAGGGATTTTAGCATTATACCTTTGGCAGTCCATACAGTAAAATAATAATGAAGTCAGAGGACTGTTGCCAATGATCCCTGGCTATTCTGTGCCAGGGAGCCACCACCTCAAATGGCGGAATCCAGTAAGAGGGAGCAACTGCCGAAGGTGAAGGGGGGCAACTTTGGAATGAATTGGTGGTAGCATGTTAAAAGAGAGACTCCGTTCAAAAGTGTGCAGAGTGGGTGGGGGTGGCATGATGTAGAATTAATAACTGACCTAGTTGGAGAGCATGAAAAGGAAGAGGTGTCAGCAACATCCTTAGACTTTGATTTGGTCTACATCTTACTATCACCTTTTAGTCCGAAGATTGTCCTCTCTGTAAAACATCTGGACTTTGGGTTTGTTGATTTTACAATGATGCAAAAGTAGTCCACATTCAGTAGAAAGCAGACTTTGGGTTTGGCATGTTGACTTCCTACTGTGTCAATGGTATGAGAGACTATACTGCCTTGCAATAATAAGCAGCAACAATGAGCTCCACCTTCCAGGAGGGGCAGTGACAGTCTACAGTGTCTTGTGTAACTAAGCTCTGTGTTCGGTAGGTTAGGAGTACCAATATTTAGCGATTTCCTCCTAATGATATTTTCAAGTTGGGATCACACTATAGTTCCATATAGGCTTATGTGTCTGAACGTGTGGTCTCCTGCTAGTGGCACTGTTCTGGGAGGTCTGGCTAGTGAGTTATTTGTGTGAGTCCTTGAAGGTTACAGCCAGTTAGTTCCTTCTGTTTCTCGTCTGTCCTCACAAGGTGACTTTCTCCAAGCTCCCAGTGCCAGGGTTGGACTCAACATAATAGACTATATCCACCTGGACTGTTAACCAATATGAATCTTCCCCCTTTGTGTAACCTCTGCAGATGTCTGGCTACAGCAACAAAGATGAATAATACAGATGAGTTTATCAGGATGTAACCCATGCAAAGTCAAAGAGGTTTTATACTTTGAAATCTTTTCAATCTTGGATATTTGCCTTAGTGCTTACCTCAATGCTCTTCTTATGTTTCTTCCATGCCATTTCAGAAGCTCATAAAATAAAAAATTTCTCTGAACTTCCTTGGACATCTTCCAACACTTTCTGAGAGTCATTTCTGTCTTACTGGTCTTTTAACCAGCTTTCTCTCCCAGTGCCAATATTCCTGTCTTTTCACCCATAGTATACTACTGGCCTTGGTTGTCATGATTCTAAGATTTTCCTTACTGATAGATGGCTTGGGTGACATCTAGGTTAATTTTTGGCAATATCACTCATGTGGCTTATTCTGATTAGGTCACATCTCTGAGGCAGATCAAAAAGAGGCCAGCAGAGTTGACGTGTCCAGTGGAGAGAAGAGAAGGTTTGAACAATCCAATGCTCAATCATTCTTCACCTGACTCCTAGCACAAAGCTAGCCCCAATACTCATCAATGTGGACATTGTGTTTAGTCATTTGCTGTAGATTCAGAGGTGCCTGGCCTCAAATACAAAACTTTAGAGATTGCTGGAGTTTCCAGTGTCATAGCTTCCTTACCTCCAACTCTGTTCTAGTTCAACAGAAATACTTTTCAGTTTTGTGGGGGCAGGGAGTTGTATGGAGATGAACCAAGGGTGTAAGTGAAGCCTTAATTAATACCTGGTAAGTAGGAAAAGGAGACAAAGAAAGTTACTTGGATTAGTACCAATATTAGGTAGAGCCCAAAATGATGCCACATAGAAATCTGAAAGTTCACATGTAGTCCAGCCTGGGTCAACACATTTGGCATTCAGAGTCAAAGCCTTCGCTAACCAACCACACATTTGACTGAAATGCTCCTTCTACATATATCACAGGGGGGAACCAATGTGAAGATTTCTCTTCCTGAATTTGGGGATTTAGAATCTGGACAAATCCCTTCCCATCAAAGTCCAGTACAAAGATGATAGCATGGCAGCTTCTAGAAGGTACTTGAATGATTTTCCCTCATGACATCAAGAGAGTTTAGTGATAAAGAAAAGAATGACACTAAATGAGAGATTGTGTTACTCTTGAGACAATGTCTGCCTTCTCAAAAGCATATATTTAGTGCAGTAATAACAGTAAGGCTGGGCAAAAGGATGCCAATATTCTGAGTGATCTTAACAATTTATATAACCATCACTTTATTGCAGTATGGAACCAAATATTTACCATTAGCAATCTGCTTCTTTGCCAGGCTCTCATAGTGTCTTACGGTTCCAGTCCTATGAAGTCACGACCACAGCAACTCTTACAAAGGAAAGCATTTCACTAGATGCAGGCAGATAAGCTGGGGAAATGGCTGAGAGTTCTACAACCTGATCCACAGGCAGCAGGAAGAGAGAGACACTGGAATTGGTTTGGGCTTTTGAAATCCCAAAGTCCACCCCCAGTGACACACTTCCTCCAGCAAGGCCACACCTACTCTGACCACTCCTCTCAAGTAATACCACTCCTTGATGGCTAAGCATTCAAGCATATGAGCCTATGGGGCCATTCTTATGCAAACCACCACACACAGTAAAGCTGTTGATAGCATCTTTTGATTAAACCAAACACATCACACTTTCCAAGCATCATGGTTGCCTGATAGCCAGAGGAGATGTTCACATTCCATGAAAGATTTCATTCAAGAACTTGTCTTCTACAATTCTATCTCTCTTAATATTTTAAGAACTTCACAGACCCCTGGTGGGGGGCGGGGAGGAGGCATTATGCTGAAGGCTCTAAAGCTTCCCAGAGGGACAGATTCATGAGAGGCACATATCATATCATGTGGTCACACCGAACATCTTTTTCACAGGCATCATGATAGGATTCTTCTTTCTTTGTCAAACCAATAGATTATTTTCTTTACTTTATTCCAATGGGGAAAATCACTAAATGAAAACAATAAAATAAAACAAAACAAGCTGAAGTCCTTGGGAGGAGTTTAACAGCTAGGAGGAAGGCTTCATAACCATGGTGACACTCCTTCAGAACGGGAACGCTGATCCAACACATGCACAGATTCGGGTTCCCCTGACAGTTTTGGCGAGACATCACAAGGAATTTTTTTTTATCATTTCAGTCACTTATAAATGAACAAAAGCTCATGCAAATGAGCCATACCAACTCCCAGACCTGACAAATGGGTAAAATAATCCTTTGCTAGGTTTTAAAGGCTGTCTTAAACCATTGCTGACATCCCTCTCTGTGTGCATGCATGCAGTACCTACAGGAAATCCAGCTCCAACCTGTTGCTTCTGCAGCTGCTTTAATCTGCTCCTCTGTCCTGGCACTAACGTGTTTTCCAGGACTACAGGAAGCACTTACAGATGAAGATGAACATCTGCATTTGTTTCAGTTTTACACCTGATGCCTCCATCGTTTGGGAAAGCAAAGCTGTCAAAACGCCCGAGCACAAAAATTGCAAGATGAGCCTGGCATAGTGACATATGTCTTTAATCCCAGCACTTGGAATGTAGAGGCAGGTAGATCTCTGTGGGTTCAAAGCCAGCCTGATCTACCAAGCGAATTCCAAGACAGCCAGTACTACATAGAGAGACTCTGTCTCAAAAACAATAGTAATAGCAAGAAAGAAATTGCAAGGTGGACTCGGTTTTTTTTTAATTATCTTTGCATTTTGTCATTTGAAATAGCATGAAATTGTATTCTATTGGTGTTGATGATTATACCCAAGCCTCTGCTGTTGAGCTCTGTTTATAGCCCAAAACATTTTTGAAAATTTTAATTAATTAATTTGTGTATGTGTGTGTGTGTGTGCTGTGTGTGTGTGTGTGTGTGTGTGTGTGTTGGATGCACAGGAGAAGGTAGGCGCATGCATCCATGGGCATGCAAGTAAAAACCAGGGAAAGACGTTTGAAGTCTTACTCAAGCACTTTCTACCTTATTGTCTTAGAAAAGGGTTTCTTCAGTCCTTCAGGGTTCTTGCATTCATGAAAGAGTCTGCCAGACATTCTGCAGAACACAGAAGAAAGCGATTGATGAACTTTGCCATTACAAGGAAGAACAGATCTTCAAATTTCCTGCTTCATGGAAAAGTCTGCTGGATACTATGGGCCTGTAGGCTGAAGATGGATGCCCCAGCAGTACAGAAGAACTTTGGATGACTGTCCAGGCAGCAAGATGTCTCTGTCAGTTTTAGAGTTTTGGAAGTTTCTTACAATGCACTTCCTGTTTACTTAGGTAATATTATATCCTTCTGGAGTCTTTGATGGAGATGCAGGCTAAATAGTCATAGTTATAGTTTTCCTTAGTTATGATAAAGGATAAATTAGGTAAAAAACTTTAGACTCAAAAAGATAGGATAAATGATAAAGTATTTTCCTTAATTTGCTAAATTTAATAGACTCAATATTGTAACTATAATTCTTGCTTGATAATTGTTTTATATATGTAATTTTACTATGTTAAAGGTAGAACTTTCTTTTTTATTTAGACAGAAAAGGAAGGTGATGTGGGATTACCTTCTGTATATGTGTTGCTTTTATTAGTTGATGAATAAAGCTATTTCAGCCAATGGGGCAAAAGGGAGGTCTCATGTTTAAAAGAGAAGCATGCTGCTTCAACTGGCCTGGGAGTTCCTGGAATCCGGCTGTTTCCACACTCTGCTGCTCTGGAGCCCCAGGCCTGTGGGGTTATGCCTGGCATTTTAGGTGGTGCTGGGGATTCAAACTCAAGTCCTCAGGCTTGCATAATGGATGCTCTTACCTTCTGAGCCATCTTCCAGCTTCACATTTTTAATTTATTTTTTAGCTGGCACAGAAAACCATGAAAATGACACATTTATAGCTTATTATATGATATTTTAGTGTGAATTTAGGATTTAAAAGTCTGCCCAATACCAATGTTAGATAGTAATATTTTGCTTCAGTATCAAGTTCTTTGAAGCAGGCTTATTGCACCACCGTTGGTCTCTCTCAGTCGATATTCAGTACCCTGACGGAGAACAACAAAGACAGTGGAGAACAAAATGCACTCTGGTTTTATGGCTATGTTTTGAACAGCTAGCTACTTCTGTGGAATTGAAGAGTCAATAGACACAGAAGGTAGAAGAATAAAACTCCAGAATGTGCCAGTATGAAAATAAAACATAACTTCAAAGTATCCAGGGGCTACAGCTTAGAGGATGAAACACTTGTGGCTCAGGTATTAAGAGGACCAGCGTTTAGATTCTCCAAACCCATACAAAAGCTGGTAAGCCTGGCTGCCTGACAGTACTCCCAGTGGATAGGAAGCAGAGAGAGGAACTCCCTGAAGCCAACTGGCTATCCAGATTAGCTAAAATGGAAAGCTCTAGGTATATAGAGAAATTCTACTTCAATATCTAAGGTAAACAATCAGAAAGACACTCAACATTGGCTTAAAGCCACTACATCCATAAGCACACATGTGCACCTGCACACACATACATATGTGAACAGACAAATGCAACACATATATGCACATATGCACGTGTGTATGCATATATGTATGTACACATACATGCATGTTACCTAGGAAATAGCAGGGTGGGCATATTCTGGGTACCACCTCTGTCCAACCTGTGGCATCAAATGCCCTGTTTGCCTCGAGACTCCAAATTCTAGTCCCTGGCCACATTTCTTGAAGGCCCAGCAGTGATGCAGCTTGGGCAGAGGTGGTGGAGAGGTGGTGATTTTGAAGACTATCCAAATGCCTGCCTGGCAGACTCTCTGGCTCCCACGGCAACCTTCTTCCTCTGTTTTCTCAGATCCTGGGTGGGAAATTTGCTCAGCAGCTGGAGGCCAAGGTAGTTTGCCTAGATCTAGTGATCTGTTTGTTCTGGGAAATGTTTATGTGGTGAAAGTTTAATCATTAGACACTAACTATATGGGCTATTTTTCAAGTGAGGGAGAGGACCCCAAGAGTTTCTGGAAGGTATGATAAAGAGAATTCCTGGAACTGAGGTCACTGAGGTACCTAAGAGCACAAAGCCCACTGATATGAACAGTGGTCAATATCAGAAATAGTAGAATAATACATTCTATTGTTAATAACATATTTCAGAATAATAGCAGAAAAGAGAGGTAAAGACCATTCAGTGGCAGGTCCTTCACCTAAAAGAACACACCCTCAGCTAGGAAGACTCGAGGTCCACGGCCTCTATCCTCTGCATGATGGAACAGCAGTGTAAATACGCTGAAACATACTCTGGTGAAGTCTCCTTAAAGGTTTTTAGGTAACAAGTTCCTATTGAAATAAATGGATGGTTCGTGTCGGGGGCAGGACCAGGTAACAAGAGACAAAGAGCTGTGTTTACTTTATAATAACATTGTGTACGAAGCCTATTGTGATGACCAGAGCAGTGAGAACAGCCTCAGCACTTCTCTAGCTCTAGCATTCTTTGCCTTTACCAACAATGTAGAAATCATTCCACAAAGGTCTTGGGGGGACCCTTGAGTATAGGCAGAGACCCCCATGAACCAATGTCTCTACTTTGGTTCTAAGGGTCATCATAAGGAGAGAGGCAAAATAATATGGGGGTGAATATATTCAAAGTACCTTATAGGCAAGTATGAAATGTCATAATGGAATCCAGTATTTTATACAATTAGTATGAGCTAATTTAAAAACAAAACAAAACAATCTGTGTCAAATAGTCCTTTAGAGACAGAATGGCTTTGGAGAAGTTTTACATGAAGAGCAGACATGTAGTCAGTGGTAAGAGCAACCACAGCCTCAGGGGCTTACATGGTATGAGTAGGTTTTTGTATTGCACTCCAGAGCCAACAGATGAGGTTAGGCAAGAAAGAATGATGAGAGGAAATATTTAGCACCCTAAGACCACATAATTGAAAGTTTTAAAATGTGGTCTCCCCAGAAAATTTAATAAACACAAAAGTGTAGCTTTCTCTAGCTATAATAACAACTTGCACTAATTCTTGGTTGTGTTTTTTTTTTTTAAGATTTAGTGTTGCTTCCAAGGACTACTTTCAATGAAGGCTTCCGTTTAAGTTGTTTTTTTTTTTAATCCATTTGGCAGGTTCAACAATTGAGGCGTTAGACAACTGAGCCTTTGACCTACATGTGCTATTAAATAATCGCCTTAAACATCTCCAGTCTATGACTGAAGCTTCCATCTTCCCACCGAAACTATGCTGCTTCTGTGGCTGCTCTCAATTCTTACTTTACAGCATTTAAGCGTTTCCCTTCTTGACCCTGGGATCCACAATAATAAACAGCTGTGTGACTGTGGACAAGTCACAGAATCCTTCTGTGTTTTACTTCATTATATAATGTGAGAACAATAGCTGTTTCCTTATACTGTGAAGATTGAATGAGTTACATTAAATGCACAGAAGGGTGAAGAAGTGTGAATGTTGCACACTCACCAAACACTCATTTATTCATTTCTATACTCATTCACTCATTCACCCCATAGTAGTTTACGGTACTATCTGCCTTTCCATGGGTGCCAGAATAAATGACTTTGACCACCCTCTTATTACTACGCCACCTTCTACATCAAGTTGGTTACCAAGATCTTTTGCGTCAGCTTTGTTAACCTTGTTTTAGTCTTTCCTCTTTATCCGATCCCTACTCCTATGCAGAGACCATGTTTGTCAACATGGACACTGATGATGTACTAGGCTTGCTAATTCCTTTCCCTGTGAAGAGGTTCTATATATTATAGAGTGTTTCACAGCATGTCTGGATCCTATGCAATGCCACCATCATCCACTCCCATATGTGACCAAAAGCACAATATGTGACCCAAGCGCTGCCAAACTTGCTGTGAAAGAATTTAAGTTGGCTTTACTCTGTTCCATGGGAACCAATGCTTTAGACCATCACCATATTGAAGGTGAACGTACCAGATGTGGGGGAACGCAAATAAAGTAATCCCACACTAGCTCGGAATAGGGTATAATAAAGGGTTCTTTATTAAAGGGGAATGCACAGATCACAACAGGGAACAGGAACGGAGTCTAACATCCAGGTGTGGTGAGCACTCGGAATAGGGTATAATAAGGGGTTCTTTATTAAAGGGGAATGCACAGATCACAACAGGGAACAGGAAAGGAGCCTAACATCCAGGTGTGGCAAGGGGGAAGAGAGAGAGTGGGCGGGCCCGTGCCTTTTTTAGTACCCAAGGCCACTCCCAACCTGGTCCAGCCTCTCAAAGGTCATTGGCTGAAGGAAATAATTATTGAAACATTTAGCATATGTTTCTTGATTAATATTGTTTATGCTGGTTGTAATTCTAATTTTTATACTTGATATATGTTCTTATTGTATATAGTTTTGTGTTGGGTTTGGACATCTTAGACAAAAAGGGGAGGTGATCGGGAACCTCCTTCAGCCAATGGCCTTTGAGAGGCTGGACCAGGCTGGGCGTGGTCTTGGACACCAAAAAGGCACAGGCCTGCTTGAGCTCTCTCCCCCAACTCACTACATACACCTGGATGTTGGATTCCGTTTCTGTTCCGCACTGTGATCTGTGAGTTCCCCTTGAATAAAGAACCCCTTATTATCCCCTATTTGGAGCTATTGTGAGATTACTTTATTCATGTTCCCCCCTCCCCAATATGGCACATTCCCCTTCACCATGTCACTACTGAATTACTGAAATAAACCCCAACACACTGTCTTTTCTTCCTATTTCCTCCAATTTTCCATACATATTATAGACATCCTCATATTCTGCATTCCTTCTAAGCACAACTCCGCCTTGTCCTCACATTCCACGCAGAGCTGTATCTCCCCATCTGTTTAACCGACTAGACATTGCAGCCCACAGTGGGGACTTGTCTCTACTGTTGAACACTGGGTGAGAAAAAGTTTAAATCCAGGATCTTGCTTAATTTTAAAACCAACTGCTTAAAATCAATAAGCAATACTTACTGAGCATTCTTATATTAATAACAATCTTAGTTTTTCCTCTGATGAATTCCCCCACCGAATGGTGTGCTTGCATGGTAGTCACCTCCATTTCTCTCCATCACCACTTCTCACTATGTGTTTTTATACTTTCCCTGAGCCTGCCTCCTCTTTATTCCTTCCCTTGTGCATGTGGGGTAGTGTATGTGTGTATTCATGTGGGTGTGTGAACACCTATATGCAGACCAAGTGATGACTGTATTCATCAATCTGTCTTCATCTTTTTGTTTTTGTTTGTTTGAGACGGGTTCTCTAACTGACCATGTAGCTCACTGATTTGAGGCGGTTGAACAGCCAATGAACTCCAAGGATCCACCTGCTGCCCCAGCCCACCCCTGAAACAGAAGCATGGGGGGTTTAAAGGCATATCATCACACCCTGCTTTTTAGTGAGCTCCAGGGATCCAAACTCAAGTCCCCATGCTTGCCCAGCAGACCCTTTCCCCACCTAGCCATTTCCTGAGTGTTAGGAATATTTTCTAATGTGAGCTCTCTGCCAACGCAAAAGTCCCATTCAAACCAAAGCACAACAACCCGGGAAGCCAGCAACATGCGGGGGGAGGGGGACCACCACACATGACCACGAAGGGACTTTCTGGAGAGCAGTTTAAATAGACTGGGGGAGTGGTCAAGATTTGGCGGGCTGCCTTGACCCTCCTCGGGGGAGGGGTCAAGGTTTGGTGGGCACAGGGGTAGGGCCTCCAAAGATGGAGACCAGAGATCCAGACTTACACTGAGGCCCACATCTGTGTCAATTTGGAGATTCACCTCATGTTCCTTCCCCTTCTTGGAACCTTCTTTTCTCTAATTCTTCTCTGTTCTCCCAAGAACGCTCCTCTCCATTCTTCGTTAGGGGCACTGCTTTTTCTGCCCGTTCCTATCTACCCCTGCTGCCCCCACCTTCCTCACATCCCACTTTAGACTTCAGCCTTTGTGTCCGCTCTCTCCCCCTTGTCTCAACTCGCTAACAGATCTACCACATAACTCTCTGTGTGAGCTTGGCAAAGCCATGGAATCATTCTAGGCTGCAACTCTCTAATTTGTAAACTGGAGATAATAACAGTAGACATTTGTTTGTATTTCCCCACAACAATCCCTATCATGGGAGCAGAGACTGCTGTAGCAATCCACAGAACACCTCGGCTGCACAGTCATGGCAATAAAGCAGCAAATAAAAATAATAATAAAAGAAAGAAAAATTACGATAGTTATGCCTAATGCAATCATAGTGAAGATTTGAAAATTTCTTATAGAAGGCATGGGGGAGGGTAACTCAACCCTTATTTAAGATTCCTCTGTGGGCCCTCCTGTCCCTCAGCCACATTTGGTCTTCAGAAGCACTGGCGTTTGTAAAGGTAGAATGTTGACTGAGGGTGGGACTATACTGGCAGAGCTTTCATGACTCATCACCCAAGTGGGGTGATGTAACTGCTTTGGAGTCACATTTGCTAAGTAACCATTCCCCCAATAAACTTTCTGCCTTCCTATGCTGGACTTGGGTGGAATCATTTCTTTGGTTTATTAGTGTGTTTTGTAGTTGATAAACTCTTTCTTCACATCTCCCAAGGAAAAGTTGATCAATAAGTGAAGTTCACCAAGGAATGTTGGGCAGAGATGAATGCTGTTTGTTGCAGGTACTTTTCACTGACTTTCAAAAACCTAGAATATCCCGGATGGATATGTAGTAGATTCAAAGATCACCGACTGAATAAATAAAAACTTCACTGTACCTTTCAGAGTAATCCTCAATTGAGGTTTAATTACGCTAGGTTTAGTGCATGTCTGCACTGATGAGACAAAATAGCTCAGCCAGGAGTCACTGTTAGTTAAGACGTACCATAGTGAAGATTGCCATTCCTTGAGTGCTAGTGGATTAGCTAAGGCAGAGTCAAGAATCTTTCAATGCTGTCTTTGATATCTAGAACCAAAGTCTGAGATCTCTCGGGCTGTTGCCAGAGAGAACGATCAAAAGAAGGTCTAGGCAACTTATTTTTTACTCCACGGACAGTGTGTACAACTCTGTTTCTCCTTTTGATCATTTTAATATTTTCCTCCTTATTTCTTGGGAGCCACTTATCTTCTCTCTTTTCAAATTGAATTTCTTTGCTCCTCTCCCTTCATGAGTTGATTTCTCTGTGAGCTCCTTTCAACAAGTTGGAGTCAATAAGTATTAGAATAATATTTTAAAGGAGCTTGAATAATTTGCTGCTTCAAATTCAGAGAAAATCTTGAAAGTATTACAATAAACATCATCAAATTACATATCAGTTTACCTGGAGGAGCAATTGACTTGTTGGTGAAATAGGCTTGGTCTATCAGAAAAATACTTTAATTTATCTTATAGTTTAAAATTGCTACATTTTGCACTGAAGATCATTTTACAAATATCCTTAGTCATTCTCCAACCAGTGTTAAACTCTCCATTGGAATAAAATAGACAAATTTTAAGAAATGGCAGTATTTAAATGCAAATCGCAAGTTAAATGTTACATAGACCCATCACTTCTCATAATATCTTATAGAATGGCTTCATCTTCTGAATAAATGAGTAGAATATTGAACTGTCTTGTGTTAAAAATGTTTCTTATGAAAGTTTACACAGCTAGAGTGCAGGGAAATTTATTACAACTTTCTCAG
This sequence comes from Bramus lutescens, assembly GCA_001685075.1. Lineage (NCBI taxonomy): Eukaryota > Metazoa > Chordata > Mammalia > Rodentia > Cricetidae > Bramus > Bramus lutescens. The sequence continues at coordinate 641,201 of LOEQ01000142.1, read as the reverse complement.
GAATAATAATTCCTAACTTTTATGTCCTAATGTAATTGAAACCTTGTTCTTTATCCTGGTATTAATACAATTTAGAACTTAAGATATATACTTAATTTTTCAGTAGACATTCTTTAAAGACTCTCTGTGACAAAATGGTTTATTGTTTAAGCAAATGTTTGTGAGCGTAAGGGTAAAATCGTGATGGCTCTAACACTTGTAAAAGCTGATGGTCAGAGACAACAAGGTCACAAGAAGAAACAAAGTGTAGCCAATGTATTCTGTCCAAGTTTTACACAATATGAGGGTTTGGGAAAATGAAAGTCCAAACACCTTTGGAAAACTGTCTATCTTGTTGCTGAGGCTTGATGAGAAAGGGACAATCGTTTATAATTATGACCGTTTGAGATAAAATTAACTATTTGAGAATAATTGATCACACAAGAACACTCCCTGAGGCCTGCTGGTACAGATTCCTTGGCATTCATGTGTGACACTTTTACTTTCTCACTGCTGTGATTAAATACACTGACAACAGCAGCTTAAATGAGACAGGACTTAAAGGCTCCGTTAGGATACCCCTCATCATAGTGGGGAAGGCATTGCGGTAGAAACAGGAAGCTGGCTAGTCACATTCCACCCTCACTCAGAAAGTGGAGAGCCAACAGGAAGTGGAGGGAACCCAAACTTCCTCCAGTGAAGCTTCACCCCCTAAAAATGCTACAACCTTCCAAAACATCACCAACCACTGGGGACCAAGTGGTCAAACACAAAAGCCTATGGGGAAACTTTTACATTCAAACCACATCCATTTCTCCCTTCTAGCTGTGGGGCAGAATTCCCCTGGAACATACCTGTCATAATTTACAACTAGAAAAGATAAGTCAGAGGTTTTTTTTTTGTTTGTTTGTTTTTTTGTTTTTGTTTTTTTACAAACAGCTTCTTCCAGAAAGGCGGGAGATGGCTAAATAATATTTCTAGGTTTTATGGCTTGCTTTGGGGAAGAGAGATTTCCATTTCTATGAGTCAATGTAGGGTAATTCTGGACTCTATGACCTGCTTCAGCGAGGGAAGGGAAAAAAGTAGATAAAGAGAGTCAGAGGAGAGCTTCGCTCTGAGGCATTCTAGTCCCCTTTAATTCAGAGTACTTCAAAGTGTCACCACTCTGGCTATAATTTTGTGAGCCACAACACAAGCTTTAAGTTGGATAAAATATACTCATAATTAGGCATGGGCTTTCCTTTAGTTAGAGGACCGTAAAGCATACTGTCCATTATGATTTCAAAAATAAGATATGATTTAAGGGAACCTTTTATAGATTCTAGATTAGGGATCTTTTCACTTAAAAAGCAATTTGAGTTTAGCTAATAGTTTGATAATCATACAATTTATTTATCTTCCATGTGCTATAAAAATACAATATTGGGTGAAAATAAAACTATATATAAAGTACAGGTAGATTAATATGCTATAATTTGAATATAGATGTCCCTCAAAAAATATGTAGATGTTATACTTTAATGTGAAATATTTAAGAAGGATTTAGAAAGTTATTTTCCCCTTTATTAAAGGGATTGGAATCCCTAAAAAGGATTAAGATTTTTGTGCCCTCTTCTTTTCATATAGAGACAAAACATTCACCTCTTCCAACAGAAAACAATATGTGTCTATCATGGAAGATGATTGCATCCCTCACCAGACATTAAATGTGCTAGTACTGTGATCTTGTGGCAAAACTTTCCATTCTTTGTAATATATCCAGTCTTAGGTGATTGTGTTATAGCACAAAAACCAAACTGGGGCAACACTATATATATTTGATTCATATTGAGTAGTGGTTTTGAAATTATTACAGAAAAGTTACTCAGACAACTATGCCTCTATACATAAAATATCACTGCTGCTTGTGATGGAGGACCATGACAAAACAGCAGATATAATTCGTATTAATGCTGATTTTTTAATCAGTACAGAAATTAGAAATGAAAGTGGGAAATTGACTTCAAAGATGAAAATATTAATGTCTTGATTTTTACTTAGCTTCATAAGCTTTAGATACATAGAAATGAGGATCATTGTGCTCAGCAACACAATGTGCCAGGCCCTATCATGGAGAACAAAATATAAGACAGACTTTTTATTGCTATCATAGAACCTACAGGGTCTCAGGAAAGACCGAGAATTATACAAAGCAACAGCAAGGTGAGACCTGGGTTCTTTTGCGTCATGAGGGCAGGTTTTCCACAAGAAGAGGCATTTGGGTTAAACACTGAAAGCCAAGTAAGACCTGACTGGTGAAAATGAGGGGAGGAAAGCATCCTTGCAAAGGCAATAGGATGGATGGAAGTCAAGAAAAATCCTAAAGACTAAAGCTAGGAAGCATAAAGGAAAGGACTGGGCATGATACCAATGCTGTGTGGTATGACGAAGCTGGAGATGAGGCAGGAGACTCAAGATACGCCATTACTGCTATGACACTGGCCACAGATAGTGGTTTAAGACAGATACAGTATACTCTATGTAAGTCTTGGAATGATCTCTCTAGTTATAACACACTTTCCTGTCCTTAAATGGTCAATGCCACATTTCATTCCATGAGGGGTTGTTATCCATTTGGGAGATTGAATTATTTATAATTATTTTTATATCTTTGTTTTACTGGTGTGACTGCTTTGCATGCATGCAAGTGCATGGTGTGTGTGCAGTGCCTGCCAAGCCAGAAGCAGGCATTGGATCCTTTGGAGCTGGACTTATGAATGATTGTGAGCCACCATCACGTGGATGCTGAGAATGGAACCTGAGTCTTCTACAAGAGTAATAATTGCTCTTTACCCCTGACAAGAGCTCCAACCTCAAGATCTAAACTTTCTATTGTTTTTTTCATTGGTTATTCCTGTAGGCTGTCATCAGAACCTGTATTGCACTGTCTTTTCATTGTTCCTAATTGGAAAAAATCTTACATACCATTAAAAAAATCCATTGGTTACATTTTCTGCTTTTTATACAACTCAAGCTTTTTTTTAAAAAAAGAACACTTACTCAGCAATGATGATGCATTTTAGAATTATTATGCAGTGAAAAAAGTACAAATTTCTTGGTGTTTTTAAATTCTTAGTTTGTTACTCTTAGATTCAGGGACAATAAATAAGTAGTCTAAGATAAATTCAGAGTTTTCAAAATTATTTTAAACACACTTCATGCTTCAATTTAAGCAATCTTCATACTCTATTATTTGAATATCGAAAATTCACGTTTAAAAATAGTATACAAAGCTTAATAGGCACACATGTTCTGAAGAGAAGTATAAATAAGGACTCTAAGTCATTTGAAATATGGCTCAATCTAGGTATGACCAAGCATCAGGAGTGACCACAGAAAGAGTGAGTGGTTGGATGCTGGAAGGGTCTTGAAGGTAAAGCAAGTTGTCAGATGTAGTCACCCATGATGAAGTTAGGCCTGAGGGTGAGGAGAATGACCATCAGTCAGGTGTCAGCTTTCCAAGAGGTTTACCGACCCTACCACTAGGAGACATACATGAAACAAAGTCTCAGAAGCTGTCGACAAAGGCAGAACACATTTGGGTAATTGTGTGAATGATTCAATTAAAAAATCCTTCAAATGGCTCCTTAGGAAAAGGGGACATTTCCTGAACTCACCTCGATGTGCTCACAGAATGCTTTACAGCTATTTTCCTGTTCAGATCCTTAGAAACTAGCAAACCACCTCTAGTTTGCTTGGCCTTCGAACATCTGGACAGGTTGACATTAGACCTACTGCCAAGGCAAGTGTACCAAAGGGCACTACCCACTTTCTCTTTGCTGGATTGGCCCAACCACAAAGAAAGGGCGGCAAAGAAAAGAACTTGGGTTGAAGAACCGTCAATGATCTCAAAAGCATCCCTGGCCAACTGTCAGCATTTTGCTCTCTGAGCTGTGGAGACTCTGCTTGATCACATAGGTCCACAGCCCCATGATTCAGCCTGGTCATAAAAGAATTCATTTAAAACAACTGTAATTCACGTATTGTTTAATGTACTCTGCAATGCAAGATAAATTTGTGCCTTCCTTGCCCTCCAGGAGCTAACAATCATCGCATATTGCTGTTTGAAGTTATATCATAGATTAAATCATTTAGTTTAAACTTCTACCCGATAGGAACAAAGTGCAAGGGAATTAGTAATGCTTTTAGGTGGTGATAAAGAGAAAATGTCTTAAGAAATCGCCTACCAAAGCATTGGCATTTGTTTTCTTCCAATTCCAGAAAGTGTAGCAATGACTATGGATCACCTGCTGTGCTCCAGCTAGAGAAAAGCCAAAAGAAGGCCCACGTATCTTTGGTGAGGGTGTTTACAGTAGTATTGGGAACATACGTGACACATAAAGCATTCATAAAACCAATATCTTCCTAACTGTGAGAGTTCTCTAAAATAGTGAAGGGTTCCTATTATAGGAAGCAGAGGCTCAACTTGCTAAAAGATGGATGATAAATACAGCTCCTGCTCTTAGACGGTCCAGTGAGACAGATGGTACAGCATGTGCTCAGGTAAACACTGTGTCATTTGCAGAAACTTGTGGGCCAGAGAGGGTTTACTATTCACAGGAAAAGTTAGGGAAAATCTCCTAGAGATGATGTCCCGGAAGCAGATCTAGAAGACATTTCAGAATTTGCTAAAGGGGATGGATGAAGAAGCTGAGCAACTGGCCATCCTGAGTTACCTTCTGAGACTAGCATCATTCTAAATTGCTCTCTGACACTGTGAAGCAATGAGGCATGAAATATTCATATTTAGTAAGTGTTGAACAGTAATTATCAAATATTTTTGAAGTAGAAGGGAAAGCTCAATAGGGTATTATCTAGAAACTCACTCGTAGGTACTGAAATCCGGTAGTTTCTATGTCTCATAGGGAAGACACCTGAAACATAGCAGTGTATATTTGGTGAATTAATGATTCCACAGGCAAATCAGCACCGAGATAACCTACAGCAAAGAAAATAAAAATAGGAGATAGTACCAAAGTCCAGCACTGAGTAGGATCTAGTGCTGTCTGGGGTGACATGGTCCTATTCTCTTTATTAAGCTCTACTGCATGCCATAGGAATTACAGAAGACAGAGCTTGCTTAAGAAGTGGGCTTTACTGTTCTATCTCATTGCACAAGTATCCGGTGCTTGCTTAGGCTATTTTTGAAATAGCAAAGTAGTCACTGACCTTGGGTGGGGACAACAGGCCCACAGTGAGCAATTGTTTATTGGAAGGGACAGTCAAGATAGAGTCATCTTTCTCGATGAATCCTCTGCTGTCTCGCAGGCAAAGTCAGGATTTGATGCTTTCTGTTTGTAGAACAAAGTGACAAACAGATGTATCAGACAGTAGGAACAAAAACGTCCCTAAATGATTCAGGATTTGGGTTTTGAGAAAATCCAAATTTCTCTTCTGCCAAAGAGCAGAAGCCAAATCTGATGGGGTTTCACGGATTCTGCAAGCAATGTGGTCACGTTGAGGGGGGCTAACTGATTTCTAGCTGTCTGTTCAGTGTGTGTACAAGAAGCTGAGGAATTGCCATTCTGTCGAAAACAAATAAAAGCCGCCTCCGCCCCAAATCTGCAATGCTGTCACCTTCAGAGAAGTGAGACCACAGGCACACTGATAGCCCTCACTTTCCTACAAGTTTTAGAGAAAGGTAGACAAATATAGAGAACCCTGACCAATCAGGAAGGGAACCCACGAGCAGAAATCTGCACAGAATCAGTACGAGACTATGAAAACTTGAGCAGTAACTGAAGAAGTTCTGGAGGCTGAATGTAGACAGGTCTGAGTGTTCACAACCCAAGGAATCTTGCGAAGGGGGATCCGCAGGGTTTTGAGCTTTTTATCCGCAGCTCCTCTGTTGGGTCCTCACAGTGAACACCAAAAAAAGATCTCTTTTTCCTTCCATCAAGAGACAGGAAAGGGACCATTTTGAAACCCTCTCGAAACTGTTGTTCTTAAGCAGGACTGACCTCAAGAGAAGCTATCTTTCCGCACTCTAATTTGTTGGGGGTTTCCAAACCAGAAAACTGAAGGGAAACATACAGCTCCAGGAGGCGAGAGCCTTCCATGTGAAATAGAGGAAATACCCAACTCTACCCCCTGCAGCCGTTCTGTCTCATCTCAGGGTGAGGTAGATGGAGATTCGCTGGTGCAGCTGACAGCAGGTAGGAGCAGATTCACCAAATACTGTGACAAATCACAGGACCAGAGCATGACCCCTCCACACTCTCCCACTATGATTCTGAAGCCTATTAACAGAGAAGTGGGGGTGGGGATAATTTGAAGAGACTGAACACATAAGAACAGGTAAGACCATGTAAACACAGATGGAAATCCCAGGCAAAACATCGGAAAGAAATCGCTAGAAATGAAAATCAGGCTAAAAGACCTTAAGAAATCCCCATGACCCCCAAGAACTGTGCCACAATAAAAATACCAAAAGGAGAAGAGAAAGAGCAAGAGACAAAAGAAACACTTCTTCGTTGACATCGTCGTTCATGTGAATGTCTCACCCGAGAAGCCCTACTTTGTCAGAGATAAAGGTTTGAATCCTGTAATCTTGTTTGTGGTTAGTTTCAACACAAACACAGCTTCTCTTTATAAAGGAAAAGGCTAAGGCCCACCTCTGAGAGCTAACGTCACCCTGACTGCCATTGGCTACTGTGTGCTCAATGTGTGGCGGGCAATGAAACGGCAATGAAACCACTCTGACCCTCCTGGAGCTGTCTGCAGTCTTGAGTGGCATCCAAGGAGAGAGAGTTCTGCAGATGTTTAGAAAGCAACACATAGGAGCCAGGTCTCTTCTTCCACCATGGATCAGGGTAGAACTCCGGTATGCAGCCAGTCTTGACAGCATGCTCCATTGTGTGCTGACCTATCTCTGCATCTCTATAAGTTCTCTTTTATTAACCAACTATCTCAGCTAACAGTTAACGATCCATTAGGAAAATTCAAATTGTTTCCTCAGTTTTTTTTCTGTGTTCATAATCTTACGTGATTTTTTGTAAATTAGTAACTGTAATGAAGAAATCACTTCAATTTTTTTCTTTTTAGAAATGAGATCCCTTTATTATCTTGCAGAAGTTGGAGTTAATTTGTTAGTGAAAAAACAGTAGTGTATACTAAATTTACTTTTAGTCTGAGTCATATTTAATGAAAGGGTATGCATTTAATGTAGGAGCTTATCACACTTACTAGGATTATTATCATCATGAGGAAAACTCGGTCAGAATTGCACGGGAATGTTTGAATTTTCTAAATTTTGTTATTAGTACCTGATGTCACATGTAAAAGAATTAGGGAAGAAACAAACAATTTTAATTATTTAAAGAAACTATATAAGAACACAGGACTAGACACAGCACTTCAATGTACCTTTCAAAAGAAGCCTGTCTCACCCCAGAATCCTGCTGTGCCCTACAGTTGTTACAAACACAACACGTTTACTTTTGATTATACTACTGGACTACACTTTATTTTTGGCAGATGTTGTCATCCCTGTGGTCATATCTTATTTATAACTGTGTTTTTATTGTGTGTGTGCATGTGTGTGCATTTTCACATGTGTGCACATAGACAGGTGTGTACCACTCGGAGGCCAGAGGATAGCCTAGGTGTTATTCCTCAGGCACTATCAATCTTTATTTTTTGAGGCTCTTAGGTAGGGTAGACTGGTCTGCTACTGGGCTTCAGGAATTCAGGAATTCACTTGTCTCTGTATCCCTAGCACTGGGATTACAAACACTGGCCACTATGCCTAGTACCTATCTATCTATCTCTCTATCTCTCTATCTATCTATCTATCATCTATCTATCTATCATCTATCTATCTATATCTATCATCTATCTATATCTATCTATCATCTATATATGTATCATCTATCTATATCTATCTATGTATCTATGTATCTATCTATCTATATCATCTATCTATATATCTATCTATCATCTATCTATCTATATATCATCTATCTATCTATATATCATCTATCTATCTATCTATCTATCTATCTATCTATCTATCTATCATCTATCTTACATCCTGACTGCAGTTTTCCCTCCCTCCTCTCTTCTGAGACCCTCCTCCACCTCTCCCATCTTCCTGTATCCACTTCTCCTCCATTTCTATTCAGAGATGGGCTGGCCTCCCATGGCTTCTATCCAAGTTCGGGTGATCAAACTCTTCATATTTCTAGGGCAAGCACCTTACCAACTGACCTATCACTACAGCCCATGTCCCATTTTATAAACTTGAGGAGCATGAAATATGTTGAGAGAATACAGGACAGGAAAACTGCAAGCATGTTTTTCAGACCTTTATAGTTTGGGTTATCAATGGTATACATATCATTAAATTAAATTTCTGTAGTTTTAAACATGACAGTTATGTTACATATATATTTGTGTTTCTAAATAGATTCTTTTTACTTGTCCTTAAATTTTTTTTACTCAAATATCATTTTTAAGAAAGTATTATAAATGGTCACATCTCAGGATAGATTTAGACAGCTGGTGCCTTCATTAAATGGCCTCAAATATTCAAGCATTTGTCTGGTTTGAAACGGAAGCAGCATTTTAGACCTTCTCCTATGTGTTTTCTACCTAGTTTTAAGAAATACAACATTAGCAAAACTCTGGCATTGGTGTGAAACCACAGTAGGATTAAGGAGCTGCCTAGCGGGGAAGGTTCCCGGTACTCCAGACTGCAAGGTCAATAAATAAATCCTGCAGGAATAAATCAGAAATAGGGTGCCAGTTAATTTAGGCTTCCTCGTTCAACCCCTTAAGTAACCAGAGAAACAGCAAGTGCCTTGAGTGGAGGTGGATTTGCCTAAGCCCTTGCTGCGTGTTCTTCCCGGAGAGTGCTCGGCTCTGCAATAAGCTCTGCTGTGAAGCGGGCAGCCTCAGCAGAGATTCTGAAGACAAGTGAATGCATCTGTCTCCCTCGGAAGGTGCACCAGGTGCTGTGCGACAGAGACAGCTGCAGGAAGGAAGGCTTGTCTGGGCTCACAGTTTGAGGGTACAGCGCATAGTGGCTGGGGGGCGTGGAGACAGAAGAGGAAACAGCTGGTGCCCTGCATCCTTCAATCAGGAAGCAAACAGAAAGAGATGAACGCTGGAGCCAGCCCTATGTCTCTATATTATGTACGGAACCCTGGCTATGGGAGAGGGCAGCCATATCTGGGGTCTGTCTTTCCATCTCATTGAAGCCTCTCTGGAAACACCGTCAAACACAAACGCTGACGTATATCTCCCAGGTGTTTCTAAATCCAGAGCAGTTGATAATCAAGATTAAACATGTAGTCAGCCTTTCTTTAAACTGGAAGCTCCCCCAAAAAATGACAGGGAGACTTCTTATTAAATGTGAAAAGTTAGCCTTAGCTTAGACTTGTTCCCAACTAGCTTTTAAAATTTAAGTTAACTCACTTATATTAATCTACATTCTGCCACATAGTGGGTTACGTCTCCTCTGTATTGTACGTCCAACTTCTTCCTTGTCTCGCTGACGAATCCCACCCCTCCAGAGTCTTCCCCTGAATTTCTCTCTTGCCCCATAAGTCCCACCTATTTTCTGCTGCCTAGCTATTGGCTGTTCAGCTCCTTATTAAACCAGTCAGAAGAGGACTTAGGCAGGTGAGGGAAAACAGAGACACATTTTAACACAGAATGACCAAATATCCCACAACATGAACATCCAATAAGGACTTAGTAATGATTATCTAATATGAATATTAATGCCAAGAAGTTGTATTAGGTGGGAGATGGCACACAACAAACTGAGTGATATATTCTTCACTGCACTTTGAGGAGTGCCATGAAATTAGTGAGTTGTTAAGTAAAATTACCGTAAAGAGAAAGACTAAACAGAAGGAAAGACACTGTCTGATATACAGTGTCCTGGCTACTGCTCTGCTCCACAAACACAGTCACTTTCCATTAACTTTAAAGGGTGTTCCGTGTATTTCAAAATGTATTCACCCACATTATGACATCCATATATAGTATTGTGTACTTTATTTGTCTTCCACAGGTTTGGGAACCTTTCATCCACAAGTACAGATTTTCACATTGTAAATGGTTCATATAGTAACGCATTGTGTGATTGAACAATAATTCCCATGTACATTTCCACTGATGAACTTTAAAGATGATTGTGTTTTTTGACATTTAAGATCAACACTCCAGTTAGTCTTTACATATATTCAAGAAGAACTACAAATAAATCCCCTGCTAGGTATAATTTTCACTTAATGAAAGAGGTATCGGTTTGAAATGAAGCTCTAAGAGGCTGATTTCTAAAGGTCCACCTGCAGCAGTCCTGCTTTGGGGAAGTCAGTATTCTCGCTAAGATATTCCCATCTTATAAAGCACAAATAAAATAAGAAGTCAGATGAGTCATTAAAATGGACTTATGGCTTCATTTATATGAAAGTTGTAAAACACCATGGGATTTAAATCCACACACTTTCTATACGTTATGCAGTGGACAGGGGTTGGCACTGCAGCCTTGCTGGTGAAGTGATTAGCATGCATGAAACCTTGGGTTTCATCTGCAACACATAATTCTGAAGTTTGGAAAGTCCAGATCAAGGCACCAGCAGCTTCATCGTCTATAAGGGTCCAGTCTGCTTCTGGAATGGTGCCCTGAGTGCAGCGTAAGTGGGGAACAGATGCTCTACAGCCTCACATGACAGAAGACAGAAAAAGGAAGAAACTGCCTTTGTCAAAGCCTCCTTTTCTGAGTGTGAAATTTATTGAGAAAAGGGGATTGGGAAGGGAAGAGAGAATGGGGGGAGAGAGAGAGAGAGGAAGAGAGAGGGGGAAAGGGAAAGAGGGAAGGAGAGTGAGAGAGAGAGGGGAAGAGAGAGGGGGCAAAGGGAAAGAGGGAAGGAGAGTGAGAGAGAGAGGGGAAGAGAGAGGGGGCAAA
>LOEQ01000142.1:609721-623386 GCA_001685075.1 Bramus lutescens | reverse complement strand
GAAAGAAAGAAAGAAAGAAAGAAAGAAAGAAAGAAAGAAAGAAAGAGAAAATCCTAGTACACTTAATTATAATGATTTATTCATGTTACAGAGTTAGTGGTTCAGCTGGCACCAGGCAAGGAAACATCTTGGTTTATCACAGTTTAAATGGATGACATTGTAGTACATGGACTGGCATAGTAGGAAGGTAAGGCAACAAAGAGTCAAAGGAAACTAAAACCGTCATCAGTGAAGAGTCAAATTCATGAAAGATATCCAAAGACAAGTGTTTGTAATTAAATACAGTTTTCCTTATTCTATACTTATACTATGAAATCAAATTAAAATCTTTAATCCTAAAATCTCTGTATGGGTGGGGATTTCATAAAAAGCTATATTATATAATATATAACACAGATATGTTATATATAGTATATATAACATAATAATTTATTATTGTGACTATATTATTTCTATATTATTTAATATATTATATTAATTAAGACTATATTATATAAGTCATAATAAACTATTTATAATTAGTGGAAAGGGTTATAACTGGACTGAAATTTTTGTAGACATTTTTCATACAGAGATGTAAAATTGAAGTTAGATCATGTTGATAATAATATACAAATGTATTAGTAGAAACAAAAATCTATTTATTCTAGCTATATGGAGTTTGAGTACCAGAACTCAGTAGGGAAAGATAGGAAGGATTGCCAGTGCAACATGGAATACAAAAGAAATTCAAAGCCAGTCTGACTTACAAAGTGAGACCCTGTCACAAAAATAGGGGCTTCAGAAATAGCTCAATAACAGGCTATTTGCTTAGCCTGCCCAAGGCCCTGAATTTGCTCCTTCACACTGAAAAACAGAGAAACAAAGCAGTCCTGAAGCAGTTTTTACCCTGTTTCAGCCATACAAAATTGGTTGTTTGTCAGAACTAATAACTGATGGTAACTGATCTATTTTCCTTTTTAAAATATGACCCACATTCAGAAATCTACAGTTAAAAGATGATTAACTACCACAGAGAGACAACAGCTAAGGTTTCTTAAATTTTTTTTTTTAGTCTTTGAGTGTTGTGGAATTATCTTTTGGTACCCTGTAAATATGTCTTGCTCTCATTGATATAATAAAGACCTAAAAGGCCAATAGCTAGGCAGGAAGAGATTGGGCAGGATTTGCAGATAGGGAGGGTGTAGGCATGAAGGAGGGTGGAGTCACCAGGAGATGCAGGGAGAAGCCAGCCAGATGTGGAACAGGTCAGATATACAAAATGGGATAGAGGTAATAAAGCTAAGAGACAGAAAGTAAATTAGTAGAAATGGATTCATTTAAGTTATAAGAGGTAGTTAGAAACAAGCCTAAGCTACCAGCCAATCTTTTATAACTAATAAGCTCATGTGGTTATTAGGGAGCTGACTGACAGGACAGAAAATTATGCCTACATTTGAGAATTTATACACTTTGGTTATATTCATTCTTCTCCCCAACTCCACATATAACGTCCCCTTTCTCCTTCCTCACCTAACTTCATGAGCTCCTTCTCTCTTCCTCATCCTGCTCCTGCCTCCAGGAACACAATACAAAACCTATGGAGTCCAGGTTGTGTTGGATGACTGCTCATGGGAGTGGCCATTCCATTGAGGAAGATTGACTGTCCCTTCTAGCAGCTATAAAGTGTCCAGCTTCTCAGATGGAAATGGGATATCCTGCCTACCTCCCTTCCTCCACGCTGGAGTTATGTCTGGCCTGGGTGTGGGCAGGCCTTGTGGATGCTGTCCTGTTGTGCCAGGAAAGCATTGTGTCTTTGAAGCCATCCATCACTTCTGCTCCTTACAATCATGCTGCCTACCCTTCTACGTAAATACTTGCGCCCAAACTGAGGGGTATGATACAAACACCTAATTCATGGATAAGTATTCCAAAGTCACTTTTTCTCTGTGTGTTGAAGAGTTGTAGTCAGTGTTAATTACTATCTGCTACAAGAAGTTTCTCTGGTAAGGATGAGCAATGCCCTCATCTGAAGTTCTGTTTCAAACTCCAGATTCAGATTCCAAACAGTCTCAGATTATCATGGTGGTGGTAGGGCCACACCAGCTAAGAATTTTAATACAGCACATTGACTCAAATGTAGCATTGTGATAAACAGGAACAAGAAAAAAATTAGAAACTATGGTTTACAAGTTTGGAAAGCTATTTTCTGTTAATAAAAATGCATATGGGGTGGAGAACTACAGGCTGAGGCAGATTTACCTGGAGTGTAGTAACAGGGTTGTAAGATCCAGAACTGGGATGCTTGTAGACAGAAGTTTCTGTCCTGCCCAGTTCTGCAGCTGTTCAGTTCCAAAGAAACACATAGAGGCTTCTATTAATTATAAACTGTTTGATCTATTAACTCAGGCTTATTATTAACTAGCTATTACAACTTAAATTAACCCATAGTTCTAGTCTATGTTTAGCCACGTGGCTTTGTACCTTTTCTCAGAGAGGCATTTTCATCTTGCTTTCTCTGCCTCTGGCTGGAGACTGACTGTGTCTCTTCTGTCCTATTCCCAGAATTCTTTTAGTTTGGTTGCCCATTTATACTTATTGCCTGACTACTGGCCAATCAATATTTTATTAAACTAGTACAAGTGACAAAATTTTACGCAGATGCTAGGAACTGTACTGGATCCTCAACAAGAGCAGCTTGTGCTCGTGACTGCTGGGCCATCTCTTAGGCCCCTATGAGCTGTTTTAATGACCATTGATAGGACTAGTCTCAGGACACACACCGTGGAGAAGGTGGGAATATGGATCTCTTTGTTTTTGTTTCTAAAGCAGATTTAAATAATCCTGTTTTGGGACATAGTATGCTGTTACAGATAAAAGCATCAAGCAGAATATTTGAGGAACAAATTTGCACCAATAATTAGGGTCCTTTGGAAGATAGCAATTCTGAACAAACAGGAGGAAAGCCATCATTCCCTCACTTTCTGTTTTCCAAGCTGATCATCCTAGCTTCCATGCCACACTAACTTTCTGGGGAGGGAACTCTGGGAACTTTTAGGGACTCTGCTGTCAAGAGTTTTTGAGTCCTTATCTCTTAAAATGGTCACAAGTACAAACACCAAGCTCTAAGGTACTTACGAGGATATTATCCTGAAGTATCAAAATATGTCACCAGAACTGCCTATCTGTACAGATAGTGACAGCTATGGAGAGTGATATAACGGGTATGTGTGTGCATGTGTGCACATGCGTACACACACACACACACACACACACACACACGAGCGTCCGGGCAGGAAGGGAAAAACACTTGTAAAGGTCTTCGAAACTGAAAAAGGATCTGTGAATAGGCCTTTATGTAGGATATTTATGGGAATTTTGGTTTGTTTTCTGATTCTGTTTCAACTTTTAAGGAGTACCGTTAATATGATTAATTAGCAAGAATTTATTGACTTGAAAAATCTCGACAGCCAAATATATATGATTTTTTTAAACGTATTTTTTCAGGTGAAACTATAAACTAGAGGGCTAATTAAGACCTGCTGTTTCCTGAAACTCTGTGTGCACAGCCTCAGGAATGAGACTCACGCAGCTTTACTTGAAGGGCTGCGCGTAATCTTTAGAGAAAACCCCAGCATTCTAGTCTGCTCTCTCAAACACAGTTCCTACTTAAAACCAACAGTGAATGTAGACTGAAGTCTACGCTAAACGTGAAAGCTGGTGTTAGGGCTGGCTCAGGGGAAACTCAGACCACGGGGAATGCCATATAGTTAGGCTTTAGCTGCTCTTTGCCAATATTTCCAAATTGATGGAAACACTATGATGGATCACTCAGTTTTTGTCTTCTGACATCTTCTGACATGGGCCCTTCCCTCTGCTTTGCAAACGGTGGAAGTCTCTGTTATGAGAACGTGCGGAGTCACCTGTAGGAATTATAACAACAACACAAACATAGTGCACATGTTTAATTCTTGATGAGGTTACAAATGGCTTAAATGGAGCATCAGCTGACTTGTGCCCAGTTTATCTGTTCTCATTAGGAGAAAGAGAAATCTATTTTCTTTTCCTAATGTTACCCTCTTGTTAAATAATTCCAAAGGAGAGTTCAACTACAAGAATGAAAGAAATGAAGAAAAAAAAAAAGCTGCCAACATTTTCTTAGGTGAGTGACATATTCATGTGGCTTATCACCAAATGTGACAATCCTGTGGTGGCAAATCTCCCAGGCAAAATAATAAGTGATTTTTACTCCCTTAAAAGAAACTTAAAGGTGTCTCAAGTAGAAAATATGAGCTGCTTACAACTTAAGCACATAAACCAATCTCCAGGCTAGCCATCCCGAACTGATGTCTTTGCTAATGCAACTAAACTATACAGAATAATTTTAAAATTTTATATTTTCTAAATATATACTCTAAAAGAAAACCACAGACTGGAGAGGTGGCTCAGTGGGTAAGAGCACAAGGACCCCGGCTGGATTCCTGACACACATACGGTGGTTCACAATCATCGGCTATTCCGGTTCCAGGGGCTCTGACACTCTCTTCTGACCTCCAGTGTCACCAGATATACACACAGTACACAAACATTCATGCCGGCAAAACACTCATACGCATAAAACAAAATAAATAAATCCTTAGTTAGTTTTTGTTTGTTTGTTTGTTTTTTTAAGGAAACTGGTTTGTGGCACCAATCTTGGCCAAGAATCTAGGTATCTGCTTCAGATAGCACACTATATATCAACGTAAAAGGGACCAAACTCACAGTTTACAGTCACCAAGCTACTGGGTAGCTTGCAACCTGACAGACCCAAAATTCTGAACTAACGGAAGAGAACCAACACAACAAAACTCCCCTTTCCAATTCATGATACAGACTTACTGGGTGCCTTCCCAAGCTGTAGGGGAGCCCAAGTTCCCCACCCCCTTTATAGTGCTGTGCAGTGTATTGCTTCAGTAGCTTATTGCCTCAGAGAATCTTCTGTCTTCTCCTCCACATATCGTCTGCCTTGCCAATCATCCGGAGACAGACACTCATGTGATCACCTCTTCCCACAAACCCCATGGCTCCCCCTGAGTCCCCTTTGGGACATTCTCGCTTCTTCAGAGACCAGGGTGGAGCTTTTCTCCCAAGCTCAAAGCCCCAGGCCACATAAGGGCAGAGCAGCCATGTCAGAGCCGCTCCTGGCACCAACAAAAATTATTTGCCCCAAGAGGCAAACACAGCCCAGGCAGTGTCCAGGGTATCAGTCCCTCTCTTCTCTGTTATAAAAGGTCCTATTGTAGAGACACAAATCATTCGGAGATGGCATAGACAATGTCTAATCAGTTCATAGCCAGTGAGCACCCACTGGGTACGGGCCCCAAACTAGATGCTGCCTGTAATATATTTGCTGGAGAAAAGCATGAAAGAACATAACTCATACAGATTTATATTCAACTCTTCTTTTGCTTCAGGACACCAGGGCAAACACGTTTCCTCTGAAAAAAAATAGACGGGGTAGTTCTAACAGACATGAGAATACTTTTATCACTGGGCAGCCAGGAGGCGGAGAAAGCGCCAGCACGTTGCCATGATCTATGTGGGGGTCCTGCTCTTGTAATTAGCGCCGCTGCTTTATGAAACTTACTGAATCTTCCCCGAGATTCTATAAGTTCTGGGAAGAGCTGCAGTGTACGGAAGTGTTGGACGCTGTGTGAGGCACACCGATGACGCTCAGTGTTATTTGCTCTTTTCCCCACCTCTAGAATTAGAAACGTTTGTCAGAAGTCGTTTACATACGGTGTCCTGTTTGATCCTCACACAAGTCCCACCCATATACACTCACATTAATTTCATGGACAGCGTTTCAGGTCTTTGGGTTGCCTTTTGCTGCCCTTTCGGAAACATAATTGAGAAAATCTGGTTGTTTTCTGAATTTATCTTTCCTTCTTGGCAAGTGTTAAAAAAAAAAAAAGACACCTGAAGCTGTGAAAGAGTTAATTTTACTCCAGGGTTCCAGATGTCTTCAGCACCTTGACTTTGGTCGTATATTAAGAACAGTAAGTCTTTCTAATGAAAGTGAAAGGTATGCATTGTGCTTAACTGGACGGCTTTCCTCTGAAGAAACGCTGCTGCTGGGACCGCATCCCACCATGTTCGACAGGGGGAGATATGTTTTTGCTCAGGTTTGCCCCTTTCCAGCACCTTTTCGAGCAACTGCAGTTGGTATCCAAGCAGTTAAAACTACATCAGCACTAATAGCTATGAGCTCATCTTGTATAAAGACATTTTTAGTTAAACACCACAATCTTGGGGGGNNNNTAGTGTGCTTAACCAGGCTGGCTTGGAATAGCTCACGATATGACGCATACCACAGGAAACAGTGGTATGAGGCACCTACAAAATATTTTTCAAACAAGTCATTGACGCTGTGAGCCCCATGCCTCAGCTTTAGGAAGTCACTTATTAAGAATCAACACCAGCCGTGCCAAGCTAAGCTTCTGCTCTTGGTGATTTTCCAATTGAATATTCAGGGCCCTGTCTCAGTCTTGTTTTCGGGGAAGTACATGCCTGGAATGTTAGCAAGCTATTTGCTGGAAAAAAAAATGCCCACAACAGACCCAATGCTGATCACATTAATGCGTTTGAGTGGGTGTAGAGTGCAAACGATTGAAAATGCTTCCAGATCCCCGTTACGGGGGACAAAGCAGGTTCTGTTCTCTGATCTGATGGTCATTTTTTTTTTCCAGCAGAGGATGTGGTGCAGGAAGAGGGAAGAGTGCCAATCTCTGTCTAATGGTTCCAAATAGGGCCCGGGCCCAGCTCTTTGGATGCTGATGAGTGGGAAATGAAACACAGATGGGTCAGATGGGTAAGGAGAGGGGATTACAGGTCAGGCCAAAGAGTTGGAATAAATTAAGTGCTCATGAGGTACAGAATGGCACATTGTTTAAGTGAATGGACAGGGGGAAAACATTCCGGCATTGTTTGGACCAGTGAGGGAACTCAACACTCCCCCTCCCAGACTCGCATAGGCTGCAATCTGCATCCGCAGGATGTGTGTGAACAAAACCCCAAAATACAGCCAATGGGTGCCTGGAGCATTCTTCTCCACCCTAAGGAAGCCGATTTTGCTTTATTATACATGAGCTGCAATTTATCGGGAGGAATGTGTGGGTTCCTGTCAGATCATAGAGAGTTAGATTGGGGTCCCCCAGAGATCTCTGAGGAGAAGGTGAGTAACCACAAATTAATACATCAGGGAAAGGAAATCACGAAAGAAATGCTCCATTGTGCTTGAAATATTGAACTAGTTTCACCCTTTTCAGCCTTTTAAAACTTTGCTCACAAATCAAGAATCAACTTAAGAGAACTAAACAGAGCCTATAAGACATGAAATCAACATAGCACACACACATGCAAAAGATCTGATAGATTATTTTTTTCTTAGTTTTAGGGCTCTTTATATTATAGGTAAAGTAGCAAGAATGGCTTCTTCAGGCAACTACAAAAACAACAACAACAACAACAAAAAACGAATAGGAGCCAGTGAGGTGGAGGATAAAGGTGGTAACTTTTAAAGTCAAGTACTAATGATGATAGTGGATCTGTCCATTCTCTGAGGAAAACTCATAAAATCACAAAGTATACACACAACTGGTTATTTAAGGCTAGGTCATTGCAGGACGAATTGAATGTGTTTCCTTGACAATATGAAGCCAATGAAATGTTAAGGGCAGGAAGTGTCATGTGCAGAAAGAGAGCTCTCAAGTGCCCTTTACAACAAAATAGGAAATTTTAAACTTTAAATGGTTTACTTTTTAGTATGACAGAAATTTATTTTCAGAAGCTTATTTTCATACCTGCTATGTTTCCATTTTATGAACTTGACCTTTACCAGAATATTCTGCAGGCAAAGCCAGAGACATCACACCCTAAGGATGCTCTCACCTCTCATAGTAAGCTTCTTGACCTATCAATGCCATTGCATTCTAGCTCCAGAGACTACAGGAAGAGCATCATGAGATTTTCATGTGAGCTGACATCTTTAAGAGCCTACTGATTTTCATTGTTATTATTTCTTTAAGTTCATTCAGCAAATAATGGGGTTGTATGTGTATGTCATCATATTTTTTTCTACGTAAAGCTATCTTAAAACCGAAAATGTCCTTCCATCACAGAACTCAGGAGGCAGAGACAGGAAGGTCTGTGAATTTGAGGACAGTCTGATCTACGGAGTAAGTTCCGGGATAGTCAGTAATATTTGGCCTAAAAAAAAAAAAGAAGAAGAAGAAAAAAGAAAAGAAAAACACAAATAAACAAACCTGAGCGTGTCATCTAAAAGTCTAAACAGCTTACTCCCTGCCCTGCCCGCCTTTCTGTTATGCTCTGTTCTGAGTCTTGGGAAGGAACCTCAAGAAGAAACAACCAATTTATAAAGCAAGCTTTAAAACTGACCATGGTACAAGCTTGGGTATTAAGAGATGGAGAGGGAACAAAATGGCCCCAGGCACATTTCTCCCTTACGCTGAGCAAAAACATTAAACTCTTACTCATGGAAAGAAGGGCACAGACCCATCAGAAACTAATATCCGATTGTGGCTATTGCTGTTTCCTCTCCAATAAAAAAGGATGATGTTTTCCGGTCTTCTTTTCACTCTTACATTTTAAAAAAGGGACAGTGGAAAATGTTGGTAGACGACTCTAAAAGGCAAAAAAAAGTTGCTTCAATAAGAATTGAAGGAGTGTGTGCTATAGTATGAAATTGGAGATAATTCTTTTCAGGAAAAAAATACGAGTAACAGGACCAGGTTCCCATGAAAACAGCTATTTTCCCTTGTGACTCACTTACAGTGGGTCATTAGAAAGAGTCGGTGAAGTGCAATAACCATGGAACTCTCTATTCATCTTGATGGAGCTAAACCTGAAGGGACTAGACAGAGGTAAGAGAGGGGCATTTGTCTCCCTCTAAGGATCCCCCAGCTAGTGTTAGTGAGGGTAGGGTTAGAACCCAGCAGTCAAGGCTCTCAGATGAAGGCATAACATAATGCAGGCTATATGATTTGGAAAGAGAGGATGAGAAAGTTGAGATCACTGACCCAACAGGCAGTGCGACCTCCATGCAACTGAGCCTCTCTGCCCTCAGAAAGTCCCTCACAAACCCTTCAGGCGTACCGGACTGGAGAAAACACTACCAAATACAGCTATCTCTCGTAGTATGAAGAAAAAAAACATTATATATTGTTCTGGAGTTACTCTTCAAGCAGAACGGCATGCAGACAATCATTAAAACAATTCTTTTTAATTTTCTTTGAGGTGTCTTGTCAGGCTCAGCATGAAAAGTTGTGTTGGGCTATGCCTGACACTCTGAGTTCCATCCCCAGAGCCCACGTGGTGGAAGGTGAGAACCATCTTCTGCGAGCTATCTTCTGACCGCCACACTCATGAATGGCATGTGTGGTGAGCACACACCCCAAGTAAATAAATATTTTGAAGAAGTGTTTTATACTTTATATACTCTTTATAAGCTCCAGACCCTCCAGAACCTGAATCTCCTCCTGGGATTTCCACTTAGGAGGCAGAACTGTGGAAATAGTTTGAGGAGCGGCAGGGGGGTTATGCATTTGTTTCTGGATATATTTGGCTTATGACTGGAGTGAGTACAGCCAGACCTATCTGTTGATAACCAAATTTGTGCACGACCCACAAAACAAGACTGAAAACTAATTTCTCTCGATCGTCTAATTACGGACAGAGGTCAGATATAGAGACGCTGTGTACAACTTAGGCAATCTCCTCGAAGTGAGCCAAGCATCTCCCAGTTATCATTATTCCTCTTCCTTTTTGCTGTTTAAAAGTATACAATGCAAACAAAAATTTCCAGACTTGGGGCCACAGTGAACGAATTTTCTTTCCCACCCCTAACTTTAGAAATAAAGAAGTATTAAACTGGTTATCTGCAAGCGCATTCTTTGTGCCATTTTTGACTCAGAGAAGGATTTTGCTCCTCTATTGAGCTTGTCTTTAGCAACAAAGGCAGGTGTGTGCAGGACACTCATGGGGGAGGATATGTCCTTTGACCATGACGCTGTGGAGACAGCTGTACGATGAGTAGCTGGCCACAGACAATCCAGGCAGGGCTGGAGAAAGGATTCGTCGCTGTTCTCTAAAGGAAGTGATGAGCATCACTCCCTTATAAGAATTCTCATCATTGTTCATTGGCAATACCTATAAGAAAAATGCATCACCCTGAAAATGAGAACAAACTCACATGAGGTCCATCTGGGGTAAATGTATTGTTGAGATGTGTTCTTTGTACATAACATTAGTTTCATAAAGATAGTTTTCGATCAAATATTTTCTGTCTAGTGACCATGTCTACTATACACCCCACCCTTCCTCTCCCTCCCATTTGTCACCTTCTTTCTCTCGGTTTCGCTTCTCTTTTTTGTCATATGGAGAGGGAGAGAGGAGAGGGATTGCTTTATGTATTTAATCTCAGATTCACAAATGTGAGACAACATGCAATATTCGTTCAAGTCTTGCTTTCTTTCTTAATTTGGTTTACAGGTGAATCTATTTTCCAGAAAATGGCATCATTTCAATGTTCCTCACAGCTGATTAAAACCCCACTGTTAGTGTTACATATTAACGTTAAACCGCATTGTCTTGCTCCATGGGGCTGATTCTGAACTTGGTTATTGTGGCTTGCATGAACATGATATACAAGCACTTCTGTGCTATGTTGATGTAGAGTCCTTTGAATATAGACCCAGAAGTGGTCTAATTCAGTCATGTGTCAGCTCTAATTTTCATTTATTTGAGGAACCCCCACACTAATTTCCACAATAAGTAGAAGTGTTCCCTTTTCCCTATGTGATTAGCATATATTTCTTTCTTTGTTTCTTTTTTTTTGGTCAAGGTTTTCTGACTAGGGTAAGACCACATCTCAATGCATTTTCAGTTTGCATTTCCCTGATGGCAAATAGTGTCCACTATTTTTTTCATGCTTATTGGCCATTTGTACTTCATCTTTTAAGAAGTGTCTGTGCATTTCATTAACTCATTGATTGTTTGATTTTCCAGTAGTTTGGGAACTCTTTATACATCCTGGATATGAAGCCTCTGATGATTTTCTTCACTTGTGAAAGCTGTCTCTTCACTCAAGGAACTGTTGCCTTCCCTGAGCACAAGTTTTTTAATGTCCTGCAACCCCATTTGTCAGTTCTCAGTATTATTTCCTGGGCTGGAGATTAAATTAAATGAAAGATTTCTGCAGCCCTGTCAGCCAGACCAGTAATAGACCCCATAGAGCAGTTCACAGCCACGGAGCAGCTTTACAGCACTCGGGTGTTTGCTGCGTGCTCCATTAAAGCACTGCCCCGGTGGGAAAGACCAGATTTCCAAATGGTGACTTTATTGATTCAATAAAATTTAAGAAATTCTGCTTATGGAAAAACTCATTAACCAAAACTAATAAATAAGAGTTTACCCTGCAGTCTGGTTCCTCTTTATTTGACAGAATTAAAAATCACTCTGGAACAAGTTAGTTCATTTTTAGTGGTTAATTGAGCCTAATAGTTTCATGCAACTCCCTTCTGTCCTCAGCTTGTGAACTCTTCATTCTTTCTGGCCGCACTGGCATTCACTCACTCTTGGCTTTACAAAGTGTATATTTATGAAGAAGCTAAAGAGAAATAAAAAGCTCAGGGAAGGGGGAGGAAATAAGAGCACTTTACTTAAGCTGATGCAATGACTTAAGGCACACCTCACCTTCGGGAGTGGTATCATTCTACAACGCACTTAGAAGGCATAGCCTTAAGTGTTATGTCTAGGTGAAAGATGATTTTATTATTGAATACATGCTGCAACACATTTCCATTTCTGTTCAGTGTTTCAAGAAAAATTGCAAAGAGTCAAAATTGTGCAGGTATGGAACTAAACTTTTGGTGAGTTCCACCCACAGTACTAAAACTTTCTCTTTGGAAGGTTATCATTGCACCAATGCTTGCTTATTGATTCTTAGCATAAAGTTTAGTATGTCAGTCCTAGAAGTAGAGAGATGAACATTTGTTAGCAGAAAGCAGGAAATATTGTTCAAAGTTTATGTAATTGCAATAAGCAGGATGAATTCAAGAGGTCTATTGCATAACTAGATTACTAAAGTTTATAACAGTATATTATCTTCATGAAAAATACAAAAGTGGGCTCTCACTACAAAAAGTTGTAACTATGTAAAGTAAGACATTGTTTAACCATCTAGATTCCACAATAACTATTATTTCAAAATGCCATGCTATATACAAGTACTATGTGTGTCTAACCTTTTTATAACTATGAAATAGTGCTGAAGGGAAGGCTCAGCAGTTGAGAGCACTTGCTGTTCTTACCACGACCTGGGTTCAGTTCTCAGTACCCATATGGTGGCTCAAACCATCAATAGCTTCAGTTCCAGGGGATGCAATGTCTTCTTCTGACCCCATTAGGCATCAGATATTCTCTGCACCTGCATAAAAGCCGGCCATAGCTGTGTGCTCTCATAATCCCAGCAGAGGCAAAAACAGAAGGATCCTTGAGACTGGTCAACCTAGTTGAACAGATGAGCTTCAGGATAGTGAGAGACCCTGACATGAAAAGTAAGTTGGAGAACAGTTGAGGAATCACCCAATGTTCCCCTTTGTCCTCCACATACTTCACACATGTGCACATACATTGAACATGCAATGCACAATAGATAAACCAAATAGATATAACCAAAGCTAAGATATCTGTGAGTTAATGTGGATGTGCTGTGATCTTTGGGATGTAGTGCAAAGCCTGAAAGATGAAACCAAGGTTGGTCATGACACTTCGTCTTCCCTTCAGCCTCCAGAGAGACTCTGCAGCTCTTTCTTTCCCCTATGTGTAATCAATGGCACAGTCATACGACCCTCCCTGTATTAGTCAGTTCTCAATACAGAGTAAGAAACCCATTGACTCAAAACCAGCATCTCATCCAGCATCTCAAAAGCTGGCAGCCTGAGTTTGTTTTAAAGTGTTGTTGGAAACATCATGGGACTTCATCTTTTTATCACTCTATGGCATTTTCTTTTCTTTTTTTTTTCTTTTCTGATATACCCATGAAATAACAATTAAAATAAATGGAGATTTTCATTAGGAAAGTGAGAATATCCAATGTAAGTTCAATTGTATAAAAAAAGTAATTGGGAATGAAATTTTAAGGAGGAAGAGGAGGCATCAGCCTTGACTAAATTAGACAATGTCAAATTGTTTTCTAAAGTGGTTGTATCAACTTGGACATCATTCAACAATATTCTGTATTATTCTGTATCCTTTCCAATGTGAATCTGAAGTAGTTCATAACTTTAGAAATACAAAAGCATTAAAATATACTAAACTAAGGGTGTTCATATTTCTGTATTAAATTGCCAAAATCAGGTCAAAGGGAAATTATTGAAAGAGTCTTGCATTTCACTCTTCTGTCCTCACATTCACAAGTGATTCGTCTTAGCTTTTGACCAGTATTTGGTAACTTCCAACTTGATATGTCTCCCTGTGACCTCTTCCGGTTGTTTCTCCTCAGCTGTGCATTTGCTATTTCCTGTTCATTCAGTGTACATCTCAAACTTAACGTCTCTCTATGGAGACCACCTAGAATTCACCACAAAAAAAGGAAAGAAAGAGAGAGAGAGAGAGAGAGAGAGA
>LOEQ01000142.1:576099-590186 GCA_001685075.1 Bramus lutescens | reverse complement strand
GGGCCTAATTCTGCCTTTGGGCATTGCACAGGATTCCAGTAGCTTCAGGGCTCAGCGTTCCCAAGTTGTCACCTTAGTCTGTTTGTCTTCCTTCGTCACACAGGATTCATGCCTTCCTTTGCGAGGAGAAGGTTTCATTTTGTCTTCAATTCTATGTTATTAATTAGACTCATTTTCATTGTTGGGACCAAAATACCTGTCATACTTCACGTGCTACTTATTCCTGTTACTCTGTCCTAACCACCCTGTGTGACTTGATCTTGTACTCTCTGAGCTCATTTGGTGGTCCTCTCTGAACCTCTCAAATGGTTCATTCATCATCCTCTCAACTACGGCCAACACAAAAGGCTTCAGGACCACATCTTTGACTGGCCTGGCCACAGAGAACATACGGTGCTGATCCAAGTGGTTTTCACTGCTTCGTCCAAGCTGATAGCAGTTACTAGTGACACTGAATTCTTGAAACATGGCCAGGGTCTTTGACAAATTGAGTTTTCAGTTTATGGGCTTTATTAATTAGAGTATATATTTAACTGCAGGTGAGCAGTAGCCACATACTGGGTTACTTAGCCCGAACTTCTATTGCACCAAAAAAGAAAAAACAAACAAAAACAACAACAACAACAAAACCATTACTTTTTACTTTACAACCATTCAATAACCGTCTGATGAGGGAAGTTGATGAAATTCCCATTTGTAAAAGTCACAATAATGGCTCAAGTGGGTAAAAATAAATAAATAAGTGCTGACCTGAGTCTGATTCCTGGATCACATGTGAAGGTGAAAAGAGAAAACTGACTCTACAAAGTCATTCTCTAGCCTCTAGCCAATGCCATGGCACATGTGTGTGCCCATGCACACACACACACATACATAATAATAAACAAATAAGCAGAATAATAGAAAATTCATTCTAGTTCATTCCTGTGTCTAATTGCTCCTTCCTATGGACAATTCTGCCTTTCAGACTTTCAAAGCATTTTGGTGCCCTCGCCAAAAGGTGAAGGACCTTTCACAAGCTGTTGGCCACTATAAGGGAAGTCTAAACATGACAACATCTGGGCATCTGAGAAGCTGAGTTTCCCCCAAGTTCTTCTCAACACTCCAAAGCCAGCAAGTCAGGGTCTGTGTACTTTAAAATGTCTACACTTAGATTTAGAGAAATTCTCTTATGCCTTTGGATCAGTTTTGCTGTGCTATATAAGTACAGTAAAAGCCTAACTTTCAATTTCTTATGGTTAAAATGGCACTAATCTCAGGTTTAAAAACATAAACTGTTTTTTATTTATAGCAAATGACTTCATGTTTTCTTGTGTGTTCACTTATGCAGATGGTACACCCGTGCTTTTGCAATTTAAAGAGACTTAAATTATCTTTTTAGCAACATTGGAGGAAAAAAAATAGAGGATTCTTCTTCTCAAACAACTTGGAAAATGCTAAGCTCCATTGAGAAATAACAGAGGAGAAAGTGGAAGGCACTGTAGGCTTTGAGGGGTCCAGTGAGTTTGCTGCATACTCAACACGCACAACTGCAGTCATTTGGAATTGTTTTCACAGAGCTCCAAGCACCTTGACAGCAGAGATAAACAGAATGGTACCCCATTTCTGCAGAGCTCTCCATTAATGAGCAGACTCCTGGGTTATAGGACTATTAAAATGTCTTTTATTTAAATGAGCACATTAAATTAGATCGCTTAACTTTATGACCATAAGAAGTAAAATGCGACTTTTATTCTTTGCTCTCTAGTAGTCATTTCGAGGCAGGTAATGTAATGACAGCTGTCTCACACAAAAACTTCAATATTTGCGCGAAAAGGAAACATTGACTTATTTGCTCCATGTTTTTATTAGACACTAAGCTCTGCAGATGTCCCTTTCCATGAATAATTCATTCCAGAATTTGCCCCTACTCCTCATTAGTTCCTCATTCTTCAGCGACATTTACTATTGCAATATAGTGACTTAGCACATGTGCACGTGTGCAGATGCGAACTCCAGAGTCACATATGATTATATACTTTGTAGTGAAAAAAAAACATAACAGAAGGTTTTTCAAATGAAGTTTGTATTGTCCGATAGACATTCTTTCTAAAAAAAAAAATCTTTTGTGCATTGCTTTTCACTTTCATATAATCATTGATTTCTAGGTAAATAAGTTATGGGGTCTGTTATTCTATACGATGAATGTCCTGCTCTACACATTTCGGATTTTCTTATCAAAAGTAATCTAAACCTGTTTTGAAGGCAGTAACACTAAAATCTGTTCTCTGTCAACTGGCGATATAACTAATAAACTATGAGGAGAGATTCCAAATGAATCATTCATCCTATTTAACTCACTATAGTGACCTCTTCTTAGAGTTCTCACAGAATCCTACTGAAGCCCAAGGACAATGCAAGAATATTTGGCCAGATAGAGGTTGCTCAGCACTTCATGGAATAGGGTAGAATAAAACGTAATGTTGATGTTCTGTGTAAAAAGTGACCTGATGAAGAGTTTGTGGTTTTAAAATCTTTCTATTATCTTCTGTTTTTCCCTATGAATGTGTTCAAATCCTCTTTGTACACAAAGTACCATAGGTCCCTTGCCTCCCCCCCAGTCAATTATTTAAATCTCTTCCTCTTACAAGTAAGTGGCAACAGTTTATTTGGAATGTTACAGTCTTCTAAGACTATTTCAAATAATCATGTTGTAAATTCTCAATTAACCTCTGTAAAAATCAGCACACTCTGATACCTGAATCTGTCACACTTGATAAAGACCTCCAGCATCATAACAGGTAAGCTACCAATATACCAGAAGAGTCAAAGGTTGTTAAAGAGCCACAAGCTGATGGAAAACTGTCCTAGATTGTGAAATAATCACTTTTCTCCCAAACATTGTGCTCACAGCTTGAAGGTCACAAGCCAGAGATGTTCCTATTTGAAACAAACTTGCTGAATAATGTTTTTAAGATAACAGCTCGTGATCCCATCTCAATAACGTTGAAGACAATCTGAAGAAAGAACATTGCTCTCTTGAAAGTGAATGACAGTTGAGTCTCAGACCCAAAGCCAGTTCCTGGCCCTGGGTATAATGTATCAAGACTTGGCCAATTAAAAAATTAAATTTAAAAGAAAAATTCCCAAAGACTGCTTGGATATAACAGAAAAAAATCCTGCTAAATGAGGCAAAAAAATTTTTTTAATGAGAGAGAGTTGATTCTAATACCTCATAAAAGTATAAGATCTATTAACTCATTGACAGTTAGAATAGACAAGGAAAAATATTGAAAAGCTGTCAATGATATAATTAAATCAACATGAAATTACTATATAAAATAGCGAACAGCATAATGTAATGTTGAGAAACAAGTATATAATGCAAACTGTTTTTTGATGATGCCCTTCAGAAATGCATAGGCTGGACTTTACTTTTAATTCTGCTTAGATTGTTTTTCTACACTATATGCACATTAATTAACACATTTAGAATAGCTGAAGATGGGACCCAAGAGATGGCTCTGTGGATAATAGCACTTGCTGCTCTTACAAGGGACCTCAGTTCAGAGCCCAAGACCCACTGGCAATTCACAACCGCCTGCAACTCCAGGTTCAAGGAATCTGGTGCCTTTGTCTGACCTCTGCAAGCACACATGTATGCAAACAAAACACTCAAATACATAAAATACTTTTAAAAAGCATAGCTCTACAAATTTCATCCTGAGTCTATATCCAGCGGAACTGCTATCAGTGTATTAAAGAGGTGTCTGTATTTGTACTGCTGTATCACACACTATTCCCAGAAGCTGAATCCAGCTAAATGGCCATCCATGGATGAATGTATGTGTATCGTGGCATCTATACCGAGTAGAAAACTCTTCATCCTTTCCGAAGAAGGAGATTCTGCCATTTGGAAAAACATAGGTGAATCCGGGCTTTAGATCCAATGAAATGAGTCAGATGCAGAAAGACAAAAAAAGATCAATCCCACTTAGACATGGAATCTGAAAATGGCAATCTCAAAGAGGCAGAACACAGAATTCTGGTTAGAAAGGGCTGAGAGTGAAAAATGGAATGACTTACATCATTTAATTGAACAATAGCATGGAACTTGTGGTCACATATAATGGTAATGTCAGCAATGGAAATGACAGTAACCGTGATTGCAGATGAAGACCATTCATCATGTACCAGCTGTTGTTCTGTTTTAATGGATGTATTCATCTAGTATTTGTAGAATTCTAAGACCTCCAAATTAACTCTTGATCATTCGCACACTCTGTTTGTAGAAGAGTTTTCCTTTCTCTAACTAATTTGTCTTTCTCATCTTCTGCTGTTGAGTAGTTCAGGTACAACAACAACAGAACAGAGTTGATGTCTATGCTTAAGGGTTCCCTTGGCCTCTTGGAAGCAATGCAGAGACAAGCGATGGAAGCCTGCTATGGTGTTGTCTACCACAGGGGTCTCTCTCTAGCTTTATACACTAACCAGCATCATCAGTGGGCTCCTGGAATAGCACGGTTACAAGATAGTTGCTATGTCTGGGCTGCCAGACCTTCACTCCAGAGGGTGGGGGGAATCACAAGAAAGAGAAGTTTCCAGATACTTGTCTCTGTTCACAGTAGAAGCATCACACAAACTTTTATCTTCGATTGCAGGTGCAAAAATGTCCATTCAGAAATTTGGAAAAAAGCAATCTTTGTCCATTCCAGTTATTCTTATTTTATTGTTATCAATCCCGAACTCCATTCAATAATCATAACTGGTTGAGTAGTTCTTACGTTGACCATTCACATTGGATGAGAACATTCCATTTTTGCAACTGAAGTTGTCCGACAGCTGTGACTCATTCTTCATGAGTCAGTCCCACTGCCGTGTCACAATGCCCCCATGAGAGACCTGGCATTGATGGGTAAACAAGATTCGCATTTTCATTGCCTGGTTACTAAAAGGCTGCTGCAATCATTCATGAGCTGAGCCATTACTATGCATGAGGTACAGTACCTGAAAAGAAAAGCAACTGCCACAACAGTCTCCATTTTAAGGAGCATATGCTCAATGTAGGCATGGAGTAATGCTAAAGGAAAGGAGGGAAACGTGGAAACAGTTACTTACAAAATGATGTGTTACATACCGATCAAACAAAATTTAAATTCCTACAGAACAGAGAACAATGCCTCTGAAATATAAAGGTGTTCCTCTGCTATTGAAAGCATATTTTCAATGCTGACACACTAAGATCAGACAGCTTGAATGCCAGTGAAGCCATCATGAGTACACAGGCACATTGGGCACAAAGCTCAGGTACCTCTTTTTCTATATCTTTGTTGTTCTTGTAGTTGTCCTTATTTTGAGACTGGATCTCACCATGTAGCCTAGAACTCTTAATCCTTCTGCCTCAGCTCCATAGTGCTGAGATTATAGACATGTACCGCCACATTGGTTTTATTTAAATTCTTAAATGATCCTGTTTAGAAAATAAGCGGATTTTACTTCTTCATTAGCACAATTCCCTCAACAGATAAAGCAGGAATAGCTATGACATTAAGTCAATCCCCTTTGTTATTTTCAGTTTTGGATTTTTAGACTGCTGGTGACTGAGCCCTGGGCCTTATGCACACTGTGATAATGTGAGAGAGAAATGTTCCCCTCGTGGTCATATATTTGAACACTTGGTCCCTTCACTTGGTCTCTTGTGGGCACTGCTTGGGGGAAGTTGTATAACATTTAGGTGGTGTAGCCAGGCTGGAAGAATTGCCAATGGGGTGGGCTTTGAGACTCCATAGCCTTGGCCCATGTTCAGTGCATACTCTCTCCTTCAAGTTTGCAGTGATCTCTCAGCTTCCTCCTCCAGACAGCAGCTGCCATACAACTCAATTCGTGCCATTGTAAACTCCCTCTCTGGAGCCATAAGCCAAAGCCAATCCTTCTTCCATAAATTGCCATGGTGCATAGTGCTT
Organism: Bramus lutescens; assembly: GCA_001685075.1. NCBI lineage: Eukaryota > Metazoa > Chordata > Mammalia > Rodentia > Cricetidae > Bramus > Bramus lutescens. Next base: position 584,244 of record LOEQ01000142.1, on the reverse strand, counting down.
TATCACAGCTAAAGTAACTAATGTTCAAAGTAAACAGAAGGTTCACCGGCAAGCTACAAGTTCAATCCAAGTCAATACATTTTAATCTCAGCTAATCCCTACTTCACAGTTTTTCCATGATTCCTTATAGGAAAAGGAAAGCTACTCCCCATGTAAAGAATTCCCTTCTTTGTGTTGAAAGGCTCTCTCTGCCACCTGTGGAAGCTGACCACTGAGCCTTAGTGAAATGGAGAAAGGTAAAGATCAGCTATCTCCTTGAGGATGATGCAGTTTACAGGTAAAAAGTGCCATGCAATAGCAGCAGAACTAGCTTCTTGAGTCTACTGCCCCTAAAATCTTGGAGACCATAGACTGAAGGAGCTACAGACTCACTTCCTTGGGCATAACTTCAAGGACCAAGAAGCTCTTCATTTGTGTCCAACATGCAGCCCATATGAGAATATAGCACCACAAGGGACATCCGTGAGAGTTAGAAGAACCGCTTTTCTATATGGATCATCCACAGATCCTGTAAGCTCTAACTAGAGCCTGTGGATGTGGTTGTGGGGGGCACCAATTCTGGAAGAAGTCTGCGTCAAAATCAAGGGAGACATGAGACTGCATGCAGTGGCTGGAGTTGAAAACCTCAGGTGTGGCAGCCAACATGCTTGAGGCCAGGCTATGTTATTAGATCCTAGTAAGTGCTAACTTCTTCACCACAGGTTCTATGAAGAATACACAAAGCAAGAATCTATGTTCACAGAAGCCCAAACATGTGCCACAGAATTACAAAGGGTCCCCTGCCATCAAATCCTGAGTATACGATGTTATCTCAAGGAAAAGCAAAGAGAATCCAACAAAATGAATGTTTACCCTAGAGAGGCTGTCATCCAGAATAAATGATCTAAACAGGAAGCAATGGAAATGTAGTTTATTAGCAAGATTAGAACACATCACCTTCAAATTTACGGCCCCAACAACAGAGTGACCAAGCTCAGGAGAGACTCCCCAAGCTTCTGGAAATCCAAGAGCATGAATTTTATGGAATAGAAACCACAGGACAGAAGGGTCCCTGATCCTGTACCAGAAGATCCATCGGAGGGGTGAGTGTGTTCCTGACTGGCNGTTATTTCGGGGTATAAGCTAGCCGTGCGGGAGCTGGGCGGGAAGAAAAGCAGGCCCGCTCCCCTTATTACTACAGTTTCCAGCAGGGCTCCACATCTCTCCTCTTATGTTGCTTCAATACCTTCTCCACCTCTTAGCCAATAGGCTCCCAGAAATTAAATCTGTCTAGAGCTTGTTAGTCTCTGACTTTTGATTGGCCATCCACTGTTTTAGGGGTACATCTAAACCCTTTGCTACATGACAAGATGTACTGTTTCAGATCTTCTCCACCAATCTATTAAGAACATTTTTTGTTTTCACCATCTTACAATAAAGCTCACAGCAGAGTGAAGATGCTCCATAAATACATGCCCCGTTATCGAATGAATAATGGATACAACGAGTCAGTTAGATGAAAGGGTGCCAGAGCAACTTAATATTAAAACACAGACTCCAATCTTCAGGTTCACTCAGGTTTGAAACATACAATGTCTAACACTGGCAAAATCCTGACAAAAGTACTAAAGTTTGCACAGCATAATTAGTAGTTCAAGTTCAAAATGCTCGAGGTTACTACACAGGAGAAGAAGGGGAGCTCACACTTGCTCAATGTCCGGCAGGCAGAGAATCAAAGGCAAAGCTGATTCAATTCACAGTGTGCATGGTGTGGTCCTCAGGCATGCTCACAGCAAACCGAGAAATAAGAGGGGGGGAGCACTACTCACACCCCCAGATATACACAGGACCAGGGGAGTGTAGGCTGTCAGCTCTTCCACATGGGACTTGGGTAAACCCTGAGCAATGAAGACCAAGACAGAGACGAAATACAAAGAGGGACCATGCATAAAAATTCCTTGGCATGTGGCATCAAAGAACCGTTACAAACCGTGTGTGTGTGTGTGTGTGTGTGTGTGTGTGTGTGTGTTTAAATTTCTAATATTTTTTGTAAAATAGACACCCCTTGGGTTTTCATAACATGCTGAGAACCCCATCCACTGTCACCCCATCTATTTAAGGGATTATGGGGAAGTCAAAGGAGATAAGAGTCAAAAAGAAAAATGCAAAGGCAACAGAATTAAGTCCATTTTAGCTTGAAACCATCACTATGATGGAACCCATAATCTCATTAAGAGGAGGGCTGGTGCGGGGTGGGCTGCATCATCCTTTGGAGCCTGAGTGAAAAGTCCTGACGTGCGCGTGACAAATAAAAAGCCACCATGACTTCGGTGACCTCACGCCCACGCTGATGCCTATTAAGCATTAAGAGAGATGCCTTCCCTGGAGGAAAGAACAGTGAATAGAAATCCAAGGGCATCTCAAGGGCGGGAGAAAGCCCCACAAGCACTAAACAGAAACAGCAGCCTAGGGACCCAGCATCAAGGGCAAGAAAATGACTGGTGCGTGTAGAGCTATGAGTAGCTGAAGTCTGAGAAAACCACAGCCAGGAGACGGCTTTAAAAACTGAGTCTCTCACCTATGGGGTCCTGAAAGATCAAACCCAAATAACTACTTTCTTACTTCAAGAGGGAGAACCAGGGCGCAATGCAAATCTGAAAAAAGCAAAACCAACTCCAAGAGCATAAATAATTCAGTGTCCAACGTCTGGGACTCGCTATCTTCTGCGCGCCTCCCAAGGGTCACTTCTCCTGCTCTGCCCTCTTCAGCAGATACAGCTTATCTTATAAAGCTTGGGCGGGCTCCACTCCATTGCTGTTGCTGTTCTTGGTGGCCATCCCATGGTACTGGCATCTCCCAAATGCTGGGATCTTCTGCTCCAATTAGGCTATACCTTCACTAATGGCCTTTCCTGGCCTCTCAGACTGCTAGGCCTCAGCTTCTCTCCATAACCCCTTCGTACCTTCAAAGCCAGTGCCACCTTGGGTACTGAACAAGTTCAGATTCCAGTGCAAGGTACAACCTCAGCCACTTTTGGAACCCAGTATATGTGTGGGCTCTCAGGAAACAACTTAGCAGAAGATTTCATCTCAGCAATGCTGGTCTCTTCTTAATTACACTAATTTCTCAGCTCCAGCAAACCAACATCTACTGGACTAGTAAAACAAGAGTTTCACTTTAGTGGTTCTGGTCTCTTGTGAGTCACAGCTGATTGATTCTTCAGTTCCAGATGCCCAGACAACATAGATTTGTCACACAAAAGGCCTGGAAGAGCCTTAGCTTCTCCTTGAAACTTAATAAGAAGGCCCCTATCGTCTGCACTACTCTGAACATTTTTAAAAAATAATTTTATGTATGAGTGCTTTGTCAGCATGTATGGCTGCACACCAGAAAAGAGCATCAGAGTGTAAGCTGCCATGTGGTTGCTGGGGTTTGAACTCAGGACCTCAGAAGAACAGCCAAGTGCTCTTAACCACTCAGCCATCCCTCCAACCCTATTAGCCTCCTCTCAACATTCTTATCCTCAAAGCTCAGACAGGACAGCCCACTGAGCTCTCAATACTCAATGGATCCTTCTAGCACAAAATCCCAAAGTCCTTCCACAAAGCTTCCCCAGACAGGGTCAGGCTGGTCACAGCAGCATCCCACTCCTGGTTCCACCTTTGTCTTAGTGCTGTGTCAGAGCAGCTACACTTCAGCCTGCTAGTGGCCAGGGTCAGGCAGTAGCCTGGCAGGAAATCTGTTTCCCTGGACAACCTCTCTGTTGCTGCTATTAAAGGTAGCTTTTACTAAATCTCTATTGTTCTAATAAAATTCAAGATTCAAAGGATAGGGTAAAAGCCTGTGAGCTCAGAGTAAGTATAGCAACTGGCTAACTTTCTCTCTTTACTGGTGTCCTGTCTCCCCTCCCCTCATTGCTCCAATAAAAACCTCATGCTATGCTCTCTCTGTTACTTCCTGTCAACTAGTTGCTAAACCCACCTCTCTGTGCTCAAGTTAATTTCATCTAATTAACACAAATGCAAGACATCTTTACATATTAAACAAAAACAAATGTAACACATCTTTACCTAGTTAAATATCCTACACCTGTCTTAGTCAGAATTACTACAGCTGCAAGGAAACACCATGACCAAAAGCAAGTTGAGAAGGAAAAGGTTTATTTGACTTACACTTCCATATTACTGATCATCGTCAAAGGAAGTCAGGACAGGGAGACAGGAGCTGCTGCAGAGGCCATGGAGGGGTGCTACTTATTGGCTTTCTCCAGCCTGCTTTTTGATAGAACCCAGGACCACCAGCCCAGGAAAAGCAACAACAATGGGCTGGGCCCTCCCCCACAATCACTAATTAGGAAAATGCCCTACAGGCGTGTCTACAGTTGGACCTAAGGAGACATTTTCTCAGTTGAGGCTCCCTCCTCTCACAAGACTTTAGCTTGTGTCAAACTGACCAAACTCCATCCAGCAAAAGAAAAAGGATGAAAGTGATGATGGATGTGGGGTCCTGGGGACAGTGCCATCACATCAAAGATGAAGAGCACTATCTTACTACAGGAGTCTGATGGTTAATACTGATGTCACCATGACAGAATCTACAGTCCCCTAGGAGACAAACCTTTCGCTGTTTGTGATGGAGTTTCTAGACTGTGCTAACTAGGGTGGGAAGAGCTACCAAAAGCTGGGCAGTACCACTGCATGGGCTAGAATTTTAGACTGAATAGAAGGGTGAAGGTGAGTTGAGCAGCACCCCCTGTTAGCTCTGACTGTGGGAGCAATGAAAGCAGCTGTCCTCATACTCCTGCCGCCATGCCTGCCCAACACTGTAGGCTGCACCCACAAACCAGGAGCCAAATCAGCCATTCCTCATCAAGTTGTTTTTAGCAGATCCTTGGCTGCGTTTCTCAGGGGTTTTGTGACAGCAAGGTGAACGGCAGTGGCTAGAGGGAGGGTAACATAGCTCTATTCTTTACATACAAAGACAAGCATGGAAAAGTCCACCCATGCCAAAATCTACAAACTGTTGCAGTTGGGACCTGAACCCAAGTCTGCCTAACTGTAAGACCAATGATCTACTATTTAAGATCTATTTCTGGCAACTTATTTCTGAGTGTTTCTATCCAGAACCTCCTCCAAGAAGAAGGTGGTGGCAGCAGCAGCTGAGGTGAAGGAAGAGAGGGGTGGGGATTGGTGGGGGGAGGGGGAGAGCGCAGATCAACCTCACTAAGCATTCACAGCAGGATGCAGTGTTTAGGACATTTGCCAGCAAGACTGGAGAGCAATGCGCGTCATTGACTTTCCACCCAGTTAGTACAAACACTGCTTTAAGGGACACTGGGGGACAGCATTTTGGCTGACCATCTTATTTGAAAGATAGTCACTCCATACTGTCTTTTAGGTCTCATTCCTCTGTCACTGCGCATGGAAACACCTACCTGTGGCAGGTTTATCTCTAAAGAGGCATTTCATGAGGCCAGAAATCTGGCAAGCACCAGACTGGTTCACGAATGCACTGAGAAACTACAGACCTAAATTTACTGCGTCTCCATCTAACTCCTTTGTTGCTTGGCTTGGATTCCAACAAGGAAATGGGCAGATCTGATTTGGAACCCATCATGGGAAGAAGGACAAAGCATGTCCATCCATTGCAAGCAAGATCTGTTTGTGTAAGAGGCACAGTGTCTGAGCCCACAGACCAGGTCCTGGACTTCTAACTGAAGAACTTGCTATAGCAGAAGCAAAAGAAACTGATAAGGTTCTGGGAGGATGGCTATGAGATGCTCACTGAAAAATAATTCCTCTGAGTCTTGGATGGATTCTGGGAACACCTATCTCCGGTTCTAATTCCCGAGAGCCAACCCTGTGTCCAACACAGGAAATATTAACAAGAAAATAGAAGCTTGCGGCTTCTACTAGATTATTAAATTTGTGAAACATTAGGTATAAAATACTTAGCCACAAAGGATAAAGAAACAAACTCAATTTATTTAATTACATTTTTGGGTATTACTGTTTAGGCTAGGATAATTCACATAAACTATACTATCACTCAAGTTTTATAAACCTAAATCTATAGTATAATTTGTCTCATTCATAAACATGAGATAACTTGACCTACTTTCTAATACATTCCACTCCTTCTTGTCTGCATTAATCTGTGGTGACATTTTAAAAGGCGCTCTAATAATTTCCATTATACAAAGATGCACTTTTCATTTACATCGACTTTGTATTCTCCTCCCACAAACAAAATTCTATCTTCGCAACAAAAAAGGTACAAATACAGTAAGAATCAAGACATAGAAGGCAGCTGCTCCAGAGGGCTCGCCTTTGAATGGTGCTCAGAGAGCTCAATTTCTAGACAGGAGAGGTAAGAGACTAAAACTCCAAGTCTACACAACCCGGAAGAGTGGGTTTAAATGGTCTCTGCGTGCCATCTGTACAAAGTTACACAACATAGCTTTGAGAAACAAATTTCCTAGCCCATAATATAATGAGCTACATGTTTCCTAATAGTTCTCAGCCTCGGATAATAAAAGCAGAAAGAAATCTCATTTGTGCTTCCACAGGATGCTTCCGGACGCAGCCTTCAAGCCACTGGCAGCCTCCTGAGCCTGGGCTCCAGGCCCCAAGGGAAGACCTCTTTGACATGCCCCCTACTACCTTTCAGCAGGCACCGCTTACGTTTAAGAATTTTCGAGGCTCCCAAATGCCTAGAGCAGAGGTTGGCAAAGTGTAGCATATACACTAAGAATTGTTTTTACTCCCCTCGCCCTCGCCACCCCCACACTCTTCCTCCCCTTGTGATGCTGGAGAGCAAACCCGGAGGGCTTCAGCATGCTAGGCTAGTACTCTACCATGGACATACCTCCAGTCCCTAGGTGTTACATTTTCTAACAGTGATGGACAAAATTAAACACCTTCAAGAATACTTTACAGTGCATACAAATTACAGCAAACTCAAATTTCAAGGCCCGCAAATCAAGTTTATGTAGAATATGGCCACACCCATTTATGAGCTGCCTGTTGTTTTCTGTGTTCCAGCAGCAGGGCTGAGTGGTGGCAACCCAGAGAGTAACGTAAAATATTTACAGTCTAGTCCTTTCTGAGAACAGGTCACTAACTCCTGGCCAGAAGCACAGAATCCTGTCAACACAGGACATTGATCTAGCCAACCTTCTAAATGCCTGACTTGCTCTTAGTTAAGGATGGAGCATCCGTACCACTGAAACGCTCTTTTCTTTTCCTCGCCCCTGTGTTCCCCTTGCTCCACAACTGTGCAGTCTTGCAGTCTGCTGACAGCCTAGAAGGAACACATACAGTTAACTACCATGAGGTTACAAGAGGAAAAAGAAAAAGAATCGGGAGTGCCCAAGGCTGTGGCCACAGACTCTCTGGAACAATACAAGGTAGAAGCAACCCAGATGTCCACCCACAGGACACAGGCCAGACAAGTCAGAACAAATCTACAGGATGGAGGACAGGGGAGCTGCAGGGAGTAGTGGATGAGCTCCATATGGAGCTGTGGGATAAGAACCAGGACAAATGGAAAGAAAAAACAAAGGGAAGAAACGTGTGTGCTGCATGTTGGTGTCTCTCCAGGAAAGGAACTACAGACAGGAAAACATACCCAGATTTGCATGTGTGTGAATGCTCCCAGTGAAAGCAGTAATGCTTTCAACTGCTACCCATGGGATCCTGTGGGATAAGGGGAAACAGGAGAAGGTGGGTGGGACAAAGGCGATACCTCCTGCTACTGCTTGTGGGTCCCCAAATTCACATGAAAAAACCTAATCCCCAAGGGGTATTTAAGGTGGGAAATTGGGGAAGGCGTTCTGTCACAATACCAATGGGCCTCAAGGAGCTCCTTTACCTCTTCTGCTATGGAGTCATTGGCCAGCTGCCTCAGTCAACTTGGCAAGCTCCAGGCTAGTGATTGACTCAGTTTCCAAAAACAAAGTGGATAGTGTCTGAGGAACAACACCTGAAGTTGTCCTCTGGCCTCTAAATGCACCCACAGACACAAACACGCAAAATATACAGGCATGCATACACACAAAACAAAGCAAAATAAAATAGATATGGCTTTTAATCTTTCTTTCTTTCTTTCTTCTTTGTGTCTTTCTTTCTTTCTTTCTTTCTTTCTTTCTTTCTTTCTTTCTTTCTT
>LOEQ01000142.1:553837-576082 GCA_001685075.1 Bramus lutescens | reverse complement strand
CTTTCTTTCTTTCTTTCTTTCTTTCTTTCTTTCTTTCTTTCTTTCTTCTTTGTGTCTTTCACATCATCATCTGAGCCCCATTCATTTCCTGCCCCTTTGTTTCTGCCCTCTGCAATTGAAGCACCCTCCCCCGACCACCAAATAAAGCTTAAGAGAAAAAAGAAAAGAAAAAAAAATCTCATCATGGAAGCTCTGTGTGACACAGTGAGCCATGCAGTAAACCCTTATGTCCATGTATCTTTACTTGCAAGTGTTCATTGCCAAGAGTCATAAGTAACAATAGCAATTGCCAAGAATGGAAAATAAAATCAAACCAATTTTTCAAGTATACTTCCAATGAAGACCATTGTGTGTGGTCTTAAAATATATACAGTCTCATCATAACTGGGAGGCGGAACACAGAAGAATGGATGCGGGCAGGCTAATGTAGCTGTGTAAAAACCTTACACACTGAATTTCCATGTTTTATGCATCCAGAGTCTCTAGTTCTGTCCCCTGAAAAGATCCACAGCAATCAATGTGCCTTGTTTCTCCACCTGTGCCCTCAAAACCCTTAAAGGAACAGAGCCCTTCCTTGGAGACATAGCCGACGTAGGACTAGGCAGGAAATGGAATTGTGACATCAGTCACTGTCACGGAAGAATCTGCAGACAGATGCAAACTGTGTAAGAGTCATCTCAAAGAAAGTGAACATCAACTTGAATCAGTTCCCACTGGCTAAGTTATGAGACTGCTTGAACAGCAACAAAAATATTAAATCGAGACGCACTGACTATATTTAGATGAAAGCTTTAGCGTTATCACTGTGTGTGTGTGTGTGACACACACACACTCACTCACTCTCTCTCTCTCTCTCTCAGAGAGAGACACACACACAGAGCAATACCTACAGGTGTGTAGTGTATAAGTGAGTCTGTGTACACCTGTGTGTGAGAGAACTTACCTGTGTGTGCTATAGGAAGGTCAAGGGAGAATGCCAGGTGACCTACTTCATCCCTCTGCACCTTAGTCCCTTGAAGCAGGGCCTCTCATCGACCCTTTCCCTTCTCTGTTTTTCAGTTAGTCCAGCTGGACAGCAAGCTCAGTGGTCCTCCTGTGTCTTATGAGCTCCGCCCCCCAGCATAGGTGCTATAGGCTAGCAAGGGCCATGCTTTTTGCTGGGTGCTGGGTGCTGGGTGCTGCGGATTCTCAGTGCAGAGAAAGCACTCTTACCTACTGAGCCATCTTCTCAGCCCTCCTAAGCAATTCTGAAATGTGTATTTGTCTAGAAGGAATAGTTGCTCAGTTACTAAATTTAGCTCACCCCCCAATTAAAGCCTGAGGGAGGCTACCACACTGAAATCTTGCTGCTGATGGAGTATGCCCTTGCCTGACCAGGTTTGAAGAGCCCACCTCAGGACTTCATTCCAGGTGCAACTTGAGGCAATGAACCACAAAAGTTCCTTTCTTCTGGAAACCTAGTCTACTCTACTTCCTCTCTCTCTGTTCACTGTCACTCACAGACCCCGCTGCTCTGCAGTGTATTTGTGAACATCAGGAAAAAAGAACAAGACTCACATCATCCCATCTTCTGAAGCCAATTTCCTATGTCTGTCTGTGAGTTTGCTTCCTCTGAACCGGCCTTCAGGGAACAGACGCCATGCGGAGAACAGTCTTCGCTCTAGCTTTGAGTGCGGAGCCCATGAGCCTGCTGCCAGCTGTCCACGGGGATAGGACAGTAAATGAGCTGAGAGTCCTGGACAGCCTCAGCACCAAGAGCCAGACATCATTCATCAGGGAAACTGACTCATCCCTCCTCTCTCTGAGGTAAATAAACTAAAGAAAATATGATGTGCTGTACCCAGAAGTAAAAAAGACTTTAAAATCATCTATCTCCTTCTTTTAATAAAAGCAGTTTAGAATCTGTTCCAGGTAAGAAGGAACCTAGAAGCACTTGAGGCTGGGTGCAAAGCAGCTCGTTGGTGACAGGGGCTGGAAAGACTCTGAACAGAAACAACCGCTGACAAAGCACTTTTGCAAAGTTCCAGAAAGGCGGGTGGCTCCTCTTTCTCTCAGTTCAAATCATCACAAGAACAGAGTGGAATTGAATGTTCCCCAAGTCCAGGCTGGAGCAGGATTCTGTAAAATGGGCTCTGGGACAAACCTGCGAAGCTGGGTGGAGCAGACTCTTATGGCAGGTAGGAGAGAAGTCTGCTGTGGAAAACACAGAAAATCCACCATGGACCGGGAAGGTGTTTGCAGCCTGTGGAGCCACAGCGCACCGCACCGCCATGCCCAGGCGGCCCCAGAACCTGAGAAACAATTCAGCCCAAGGTTCTCGTGACTCAGTGTGTGAAAATGGACACAGCACCTCTTTTGCAGGGTGTCTGTGAGGATTTCAGGAGGCACCAGGCTTCCAGGACCTTGGTGTCTAACACCTCAGGTCCCCAGTAAACTGTGGTGAATTTTAAATATCAGGTGCTTGCTTCCTCCACACAACAGTCCCTGAACTGTGATCCAGCGAGGGGAGGAGCTTTTCCCAAACACCAGTGCTTGCTCAGTGGTGTGCTCAGACAACCCTCTTAGACTCAGGGTCAGGGGAGTGAGATCTTCAGAACAAAGTGGCTTTTTCAGAGAGGAGATTGGGGGATAGAGCCTAGGAAACTTTAGACTGCATTCAAGACTGCTAGTGCAGTGTAAAAGCTCTCTACTTAGCCACGCTCCACTGAAGGGCACAGGCATTCGGCTATCACCCAAGCATGCTCTGATGGGGACAGTATTTACTTAATTGTGTTAAATGTTACTTTCTGGTTTTTAACATTAAGAACCAAGAGCTGAATCATACAAGCTCAACTGAAATTAAAGAACAGAAGAGAAAGGTAAGGGGATCTAGGTCGGTGATAGAGGCTTGCTAAGCATACGTAAGACACTAAAGTCAATCATTAGCCCAACAGAAACCTAACAAATAGAACCTGCCAAGCTACAGTACATGCATGTCTCCCCAATCCTAAAAATGTAAAATTAAGATATAACTATCTAAAATGGAAGACTTCATAGGGATAGGTTGGTGTAAACAAAGAAATCACATGGAGGAGAGAGCAATCAGAGGAGACAGGGAGGTCCTGAAACATGAATCAGTCAAGAGAGGAAATAGCTGATAAGGGATCGATTACAAGACACCCAGAAACAGCCGTTAAAAACTGATGAAGTGAGGGGCTGGGGAGATGCTTGCTGTGTGAGTATCAGAACCCAAGTTTCATGCCCAGAACGCATGTGACAAAGTCAGGTGTGGTAGCCCATCACTGTAATCCCAGTGCTGGGGAGAAGGCAATAGGCGGGTCTCTGGGGCCAGGCAACCTAGATCACTGGGCACCGAAACAGCGGGAGAGCTGGTCTCACAAAAGTGAGGTGGGTAACAGTCGAGGACCAAAACCTGACGTTAACCTCTGCCTTCACCTGCACACATAAGCACCTGCACCCACCCACATGTCGTCTTCAGACAGATCAGACAGACACTGATAATGTGAAAAGAGATACAACATTACATATACACATGAGAATCACCAAACACACAAACAATATTCACCAAAAAGCAGCAGTTGCTTCCAAGAAGCAGGACCACACAGGCTCCCGCTGCTGGTACTACAGGCCTCTGTGACCATGTCCAGCTAAGATACTAAGCTAAACTACTTTTCATCAGCTTTCCTGAAATGATTCCTGTTTTCAGTTACTTGTATGGAATAATTTTACATAAACAATTTACAGTGAAATGTTTTTTAATTTATTGTTTTTTAATCAGCAAGTAAATGGCATACATTTCATGAAATATATTATTTTTAAAAATATATTCATGGTTACATTGAGGTAATTAACATGCATCACCTCATGTGCTTTTATATGTGGTGATAACACAAATTCTTTTATCAGTTTCAGGAGGTCATCATTAGCATTGCTATCATACTCTTTAAGAGATCTCGTGAATTCGCTCCTCCTAACTACAGCTTCCCAGCCCCCAGAAGCTGCCAGTCATCGCTCTACATTTTAAGCTCAACATTTATAGATCCCATGTCAAAAAAACATGTAGTCTTTTTCTTTCTGTGCCTGGATTATTTCATTTAATGCAACATTCTCTAGATTTACTCAAGTTGCTGAAAGACAGAATTACTTTCTTGAAAGGGAGGACAAGCATGTTGCCGTGTACCTACAGATCTTTTCTCAACCCATTTATTATGTGATAACATATGCACTTTATATTTTGGCTCTAAAGAATAATGCTGCCTGGTCAGCAAGATGGTTCAGTGGGCAAAGGCACTTTCGACAAAAACCTAGTAACCTGTGTTCAAGACCCAGAACCCACAGTAAAGAGCTGGCTCCTGATAGTCATCCTCTAACTTAGCCTTGTGCACCGTAGCATGCACAGGGGCCGAAGGCAGTTCTCTCCTTCCCTTGTTGAGACATGGACTGTCTTACCGCTCCTGCCTTGCACATGTTCCAGACCAGCTAGGCAGAGAGCTTCTGGGAGACTCTCCCGTCTCCACCTCCCTTCTCTCTTTAGGCTGGGGTTACATATGTGCGCTGCTACCCCCAGCTCTTCAGGGAGCTTCTGGGGACTGAACCTGGGCTGTCGGTTTTGCAAGGACAAGTGCTTGTACTCTCCAGGACAGCTTCCAGCCCTCTTCAGGCTTTTGTTGCTTCTCTGCTATCTTTTGGTCTGATGTGACCTCCTTTGTCTATTACTGCTATTTTTAGTTTTTCTTTGGGATTCATGTCCCAAACCGCATTGCTCAGAACAATGTCTCGGAGCCTCTTTCACTAGGCGTTCATCTGGTAACTTCACAGACTCAGATCTTCAAGCCTTTAATACCATTTCTGGGTATTAAAGTGCTGGGGTTTGAACTCAGGATCTCAAAATACTTACAAGAACTCTACCCACTAATCTATACCCCTAGTCCCTAATACATTTTTGATTGACCTTTGATGTGACAAGAGGTAAAGGCATAGTTTCGTATTTCTGTATTGTGTTTGATATCCACTAGTCCTAAGATCAATTATTAGAGGTGCTGGAGAGATGGCTCAGATGTTAAGAGGACCCAGGTTCAATTTCTAGAACCCACATGGAAGCTCACAAATGGCTGTAACTCCAGATCCAGAGGATGACACCCTCATAGCTATATTTAAAAAAATTAAAAAAAAAACTATCAGAGAGACTGCCCCTTTCCTACTGTGTGCTTTTGGCACAACTATGTAAATAAATAATGCATCGATTTCTGGGCTTTCTATTCTGTTCACTGTTCTATCTGTTATTAAGTCATTAACATATTCTTGGTTCAATACAGGTCTGTAGTAAAAGTTAAGTCAGGCTTTCCGGACCTGGCCAAGCAGGAGGCGCCATCATGGGTGTTGACATCCGCCACACCAAGGACCGAAAGGTTCAACACAAGGAGCCCAAGAGCCAGGACATCTACCTGCAGCTGCTAGTCAAGCTGTACAGGTTTCTGGCCAGGCAAACCAACTCCACCTTCAATCAGGTTGTGCTGAAAACGTTATTCATGAGTCACACCAACCGCCACCTCTGTCCCTGTCCCGGATGATCCGAAAGATGAAGCTTCCTGGCTGAGAAAACAAGGCGGCAGTGGTTGTGGTGACAGTCACAGATGATGTGAGGATTCTCGACGTGCCCAAACTAAAGGTGTGTGCACTGCAGGTGAGCAGCCGGGCCCGAAGTCGCATCCTCAAGGCAGGGGGTAAGATCCTCACCTTTGACCAGCTGGCCCTGGAGTCTCCCAAGGGCCGTGGCACTGCGCTCCTGTCTGGACCTCGGAAGGGCCAAGAGGTGTACCGGCATTTTGGCAAGGCCCCAGGAGCCCCACACAGCCATACCAAACACTATGTCCGCTCCAAGGGCCGGAAGTTTGAATGTGCCAGAGGCAGAAGGGCCAGCCGCAGCTACAAAAACTAAACCTGGATCTTACTGCTATTAAAAAAAAGCTTTGGATGTTGGAAAAAAAAAAAAAGGTAAGTCAGGAAGTAAGGTGCCTTTAAGTATATTCTTTTAGCTCAAGATTGCTTTGGCTATATGAGGTCTACTGTGATTCAATTTTTATGTTTCCCATTAAAATGTTTAATTATTTAATTTGTGTGTGTGTTCACATGCACGCGTGTGAGTGCATGTGCACACATGCCCGTACTAGTGCTCAGAGGTCAGAAGAGAGTGTCAGTTCCCCAGAAGCAAGAGTGACAGGCAGTTGTAAGCCACCTGACACGGGTACTAGGAACGAGTTGGGTCGTTTGGAAAGGCAGTAAGTGCTCCGAACAGCTGAGCGACTTCTCCAGCCCAATGCTTCACCCCATTTTTAAGCCATGCAACAATTGGACTTAGCTGTTTTAAGGCTCCCTATGGGACCATTATTTACATCACGACAATGGAATTTTTCTCAACTTTTGTCAATATATTCAGATATTGATGCTATTGTAGGTGACCTTAAAGTATGTTTATTTTAATTGTATTATGTCACTTTCAGTTCTGCAAATATACCAGTTGTTTTTACAGTTTTGGAAAGCTAACTCTCATGATCAATTTGAATTTTCAAATTTTACAGCTAAAGAGACACATGATCTCTTGTATCTGTATGTGTGTGTGTGTGTGTACATGTTCCGGTGTCTGCATATGAATGTAAAGGCTGGCAGGACACTGAGCTCCAGGGTCCATCTGTCTCTGCCTCCCTAGTGCTGGGATTATATGTGCACCTGGATTTTCATGCGGGTGCTGGGGACCCAAGCTCAGGTCCTCATGAGCCACCTCTCCAGCCCTGAATTCTTTGTTCAAGGTTCATGTTCAGAAATGAATTATGCAAATGCAAGCAAAATCACTGAAAACAGCCACTGATTCCATAAAATGCAACCAATTGTTAGAAAAGGCTAAAATTTTAAGTTCTCCCTTAGAATTTTTTAACTTCAAAAGAAAAACATGAGCAGACATAATTAGCCACAAGTTCAAGAAAATGGTGTATCTTGTTACATTGTGAGTTAATCTTTATTTCCTATTGATTAATTTAGATTGTATGTGTATGGGTCTGTGTACTTGTGAGGATACACACAAGCCATAGTGTGTGTTGAGTTCAGAGGGCAACAGAGACAACAGACTATTTTTTCCTTTCACCATATGGTTCCTGGGGATTAGATTTTGATCATCAGTCTTGAGGGCAAGAGCCTTTTCCCAATGAGTCATCTCAATGGGATGTCAATCAATCTAAAAGTTGTTGCTACTTCAGTTTGAAACCATGTACTAGGAAACGGCAGCAGGGCAAGGATCCCAGCCTGGGTGCAGAAACCTTAGTCTAGCAAGGAGCTTCAGTCACTTTGTAGCCTGTGGAGGGCAAACAATGGAATGATGGCCAAAGTCACCAGGAAAAGCAACCCAAAGAATTAAACAGATGGAGCATGCTGGGAAGATGAAAGTGCATAACTGATTTCATCTTTAATGAAGAAAAGTTATCATGGGAACAGCTTATCATTGCTGATGTCATAGCCTTTAAGGGGCTGGTATAGAACACCAAGTATCTACATTGGTCCTACTTTGAATTTTACAGATTGAATATCCTCCACTAAACAGCGATGGGAACTGGAAATTTCCCAGACAGTCCAAAATAATGTCTTTTTGTTTCTTTTGAATTTAAGATAGCTCTTTAAACATTTTCTTATAAGCTTATAATGAACAGAGATAACAACAGATTGCATTGACACTCTAATCCAGAATACATCATGAACCATTAAATAGAAATCTAGACTAGTCATTTATCATCCCCACCCCATCCATCAGCATCTCCCTCCCTCCCCACATACATGCACATGTACTTGTGTGCTTACATAGGACCCTTTGAAACTCCACACTGATTTCTGTGGTGTGGCCGTCTCCAGTTCTTAACCATCCATCCCTACAAGCTCTCTCCCAGAACGCCCTGCTCTTCTGAAAAGCTTCTGAACATGCTTGATTGGTTTTGTTGTTCATTCATTAAATTTTATTCCAATCTGGAGTCCAAAGATCCCTTAAAGCAAGTTTCCTTTCCCTGGTTAATGTCAAAATAAAAGCCCCACCTAGGATATATACTTTCAAATTACTACACATTTAAGGCAAGTGCTCCCACTATTGTTTGATATAGCCCTTTTCACCCCTAAAAAGGGCAGTGAGTATGTATTCTTGGAGTAGAGCCTGAGAGTTGAAGCATAACCAACAGGTGGTAAGCCAAGAGTTGCGGTGATGTGGCAGAAAACAGCCAGGTAAGTCTGTCAAATTTCATTGAGTTTCTCTGAAAATTGTACTGGTAGCAGAAAAATAAGCCAGAACTCATAGAAGTAAGAACAAAGGACTGAGCCATCATGCCCTAAAAGACACAGACGATACAGCATCTCAGTACTCTCCAAAGTAAGGGAACGGTGCCTGTCCCTCATGTGATTTTCTTGTCTGTTAGCAATCCCTGCCATGACTTTCTCCATCTCCAACACACACACACACACACCCCACCACCACCACCACCAACAACAACAACAACAACCCACCCACAGTCCAAGAAGTCAACAGAAACATAGTATGTGTTCTCTACAGCCCACAGCACAGAAGTCAACAGAAACATAGTGTGTGTTCTCTACAGCCCAGAGCACAGAAGTCAACAGAAACATAATGTGTGTTCTCTACAGCCCACAGCACAGAAGTCAACAGAAACATAGTATGTGTTCTCTACAGCCCACAGCACAGAAGTCAACAGAAACATGGTGTGTGCTCTCTACAGCCCACAGCACAGAAGAAGTCAACAGAAACATAGTGTGTGTTCTCTNACAGCCCACAGCACAGAAGTCAACAGAAACATAGTGTGTGTTCTCTACAGCCCATAGCACAGAAGAAGTCAACAGAAACATAGTATGTGTTCTCTACAGCCCACAGCACAGAAGTCAACAGAAACATAGTGTGTGTTCTCTACAGCCCACAGCACAGAAGAAGTCAACAGAAACATAGTGTGTGTTCTCTACAGCCCACAGCACAGAGTGCTACCAAGCATACTCCTTTTCCATGCGATGTCTCAGTGAAGCTCCTCTCTGTCCTAAGGAACTCATACCACACTGCTGAGCTACACCCAGCCTTGAGTTCCTCATACTAGAGGTAACTGGTTTCCTAGAGGCCAGGTGTCAGGCTCACCATTGTGAAGATCTTGCTAACCGCCACCTCCCCCCACGATATGCTCCTGAAATATGTATTCAAACAGCTGTCCAAAGCTGCCCCACCACACTGGGGAGGGAGCTGCTGTGACCTTTCATCAGACTAGCAGCAACACTGTCACCGTTTTGATCTGCACTGACTACAGTGCAGCCCACAGATAATTCCAAGTTTATAAAAGTGAGCCATTTCTACCCAGGCTCCCAAACAGAACAGTCCCTTCACTTCGACTTGACATCGAATGTCTCTTAGTTCACTCACGTGTGCCAAAAGGGCATTTTCTAAATGCAGACAACGTCAACATAGGTTACACCTTGTTTCCAGCATAAGAGAAAGGACACAGCTCTAGGGGCCTATTCTCTAGGCCCTACCAAGTGTCAGCCCTCCATCCCATGCTTCTGAGTCTTCCACTGATGGTCACTGGTTTGTAGAGAAGGGGTTATGAAAGGGTGTGAAAAAAACCAGTCATTTTTATAAAGCTAAATATTATTCGCTAAAGACAGGCAAAGCTTCATGATCTAGTCCTGGTTGGCTAGGAACTCTCTAGACCAGGTTGGCCTTGAACGCACAGAGATCTGCTTGGCTCAAGTGCTATGATTAAAGAAAGGTGTGCACCACCACTCCTTGTCCCTACTCTTTCAGTATTAAAATAATCATTCTTTTTTTAATATTTATTTATTATGTATACAATATTCTGTCTGTGTCTGTCTGCAGGCCAGAAGAAGGCATCAGATCTCATTTCAGATGGTTATGAGCCATCATGTGGTTGCTGGGAATTGAACTCAAGACTTTTGGAAGAACAGGCAATGCTCTTAACCACTGAGCCATCTCTCCAGCCCCATAATCATTCTTTTGTAAGATGATATTAGCATAGGATAGTACTATTCTGTGAAAACCTTTTATCATGAAAAATTCCAAACACAAAATAGGACTACATATAACATACATTGGATTCCCACACACCCATTGAGCTTCAACAATCATCAACTTTGCTTACATTCACTGAAAAGATATTGTAAATTCGTCTTAACATGGTTTTTCTATCACCCCAAATCTTAAATCCCATAAACAATTAGCCTGGGCTATCCTATAAACTTCACCGATGGAGACAGAGAACTGTCAGAGAATAAATGACCTTGCCCAAGGCCATCAACCAATTAGAACTAGAACTGGAAAGGGTGGGTGGCCCAGGACACTACTTAAGGGCTGTTGGACTAGAATTACCTTGTCAGACTAAACTCAGCAAACCCAGAATCTGCAGGTGTGCTCCTACATCTCCGTGCAGAGTTTCCAACCATACCACTTGGGATCTGTCCCATGCACAATCAAAGAAAAACCCATTACCTGTAATTCATGATTACTTCCTCCCATCCCACAGCCATCCTTTACAACCTGAAGTCCCCAGGACAGAGTTACAAAGACGATGGAGTTTCTAGATTAGCTCCTTACCCAGTGCTTATAATCTTTACCCTCTAAAAATGTGTACAAAGCAAACCTTGGGGATGAATGTGGATTCATGAAGACCTGGTACAGGAAATGCCCAGCTCTGCATCCCTTTTCACATACCTAACCTTCAGGGGAGGAAGCCAAGCAGCAAGCAGGCACCAGGACCAGGTATTCTGCACATCCGCTGCAGCACACAGGCTTCGCAGAGGACCACAGGGAAAGTGCCAGGTGGCTTTGAAGAACATCCACATATGTCCCCGTCCCCAGGGCTTGGTAAATGAGAATGGTTTTCTATATACAGTCTTTCTTGCATTTAGTTTTAAAAGACTTACCTAAATTCTCAGTTTATGCAGTATCAGTTTCGCTGAGAAGATCCTGAGTATGAGAAGCTTCTTAGCAGCAATACCTATAAACAATAGGAGAGGCCATTAGACACAAGTACTGATTCAGAAAACGAGGTTGTGAGTAAAAAGTCTATACATTTGGTCATTTTCTCCACACTAAGAATGAAAGGAAATAACTCAGAAAGCAACGAGTCTCCCTCACACCACATGTGCTGGGAATTTGCTAGACCAACAGGGAATTGAGGTCCCAGGACACTTACGCAAGGAACAAAATTACATTACTACTGGCAAAGAGGCAGAATACTTCCCCTCTTCTCTGTGTTAGGAAGGCTTTAATGGATTTGAATTTAAACAACAACAACAAAAAAAAACAAATAAATGTGTCCTTCTTCCTGCACCATGTCTAAACCAATTTCAGACCCAGTGCCCCATACGACTCACCCTCCCCCGTGAGCAAACAAAATCCTTCTTATCTTGTCCACCTCTTTCTTACTTAGTTCCTTGGACTCAATTATCAAGCAGATCCTTCTTGTTTCATCTTTTTGTCATGTCCATTCTGAGTCCCACCCCCAAGAGCTCACCATCTGACACCTCACTCAGTAGACACCCAACAAGAGGCAGAAAAACACCATCAATTACAGATTTACCAAAACAGCCTGGTCACAGTGAATCAAACAAGGCAAGGGGAGAAGGTTCAGTGTTCATAAAAGACAGGTACATGTCATCAAGTCCAGGTAGGAATGAAAAGTGGGTTAATAAATTATGGGGATTTATTAAGTGGGGGTAGGGATTCTACAAGTCTTCTCAACTTACAAAAACATGATCTAAAATGGAATCGAATGATTACTAGGAGTATGTGCCTGAATATTTTATAATATTAGGATAACAAAGGTCTTTTGAAACATGAGAGCAAAGTCTGAAAGTATAAAAGACTAAGATATTTGTTGTCTTAGGGTTTCTATTCCTGTGACCACAGCAACTCATAAAAGAAAACATTTCATTGTGGTGGCTTGCTTAAAATTCAGAGGTTTAGTTCATTATCATCCTGGAACTGTGTAGGCAGACATGGTGCTGGAAAAGGAGCTGAGAGTTTATATCTCTTGACTAAGTCAACAGGAAGTGGTCTGAAAAACAGGGTGGCATCCTGAGCATATATGAGACCTAAGAGCTCACCACCACAGTGACAACACATCCTCCAACAAGGCCACACCTCCGATTAAGGTCACTCCCCTTGGGGTTAATTTTCTTTTACAACCAAATTTGGCTTGCTACATCAACAACAGGAAAATACTAAAGTAGCTTCTCCGCAGATAGGAATGCTTGCTGTTCTTGTAGAAGATCAGAGTTAAGATCCCAGCACCCGCATGGGGCAGGTACAACCAACCACCTGTAACTCTAGCTTCAGGGGGATCAAATACCCTCCTCTTCTAGTGGTACCCACATGCTCACGCATGTGTATGTGTGCATATGCGCGCGTGCGCGCACGCACACACACACAGATATTAATAGATGAATTACAAAAATAAGACAAAACTTTCACTGATCCTTTTGTCAAAAAAATTAATTACACACAAGACAAAAAAGTTGCTGTTCATAATTTACAAACCAATTTAAGGAAATTAATAGTGCCCTTAAGATAGATAAAGCAAGTAGTTTTCCTTAAGATGAAAAAATATAGCAGTTCATTGGAAAGGGAATATACTAAGTCCTGTGACTCTCTAGTGAAGATTAATCACCTATAATTCATCTAATGTCTGTGACCTCCAGCTAAAGTTAGCAGGCCAGCTTCGGCCTAGGATCCCACAGGCAAAGAGTGATTTCATGAAATAGGTAGAATCTTTAAAAAAAAAGTTTAGACTTATTTACTTTGTACATGCTTGAGTGTTTTACCTGCATGTTTGTATATATGAGTACCAACATGTGCATGCCTGGTACCCGCTGAGGTCAGAAGAGGGTATAGAATCCCCTGAACTGAAGTTGAGGATAGTAGTAAATCATCACATAGGGACTGGATAAGAGCAAGTCCTCTCCACGAGTCATACCTCCTCTCAACTGCACTGCCACCTCTCCAGCCTCACCTAATTTCTAATTAGCAATGAGATTTGTGAAGAAACAAATTGCATAAGAACAGAAACAAAGGAGCCATATGTATCCAGGTGAGCCAGTCCATTGTTAAAACATTCTCTAGCATAAATATGCTTCGCCACTGCACAGGTTTATCTTCATTAGATTATAATCACATATTAAATGATTTTTTTCCATTGAGATTACAAAACACAGAAATTTATTCCCACAATGGGCCCATTATGTTCACTTTACATCTGGAAAATAAATGTATTCTTTTCCTTGCTTTATTTTTAAAGATTACATATCATACAAGCATTCCTAAGATCATAATTATGAACTTGGTTAGAAAGCCATAATTCCTGGTTAGCTGTAGAGATGTCTTTAAATCATATTTCTAATTAGCCCCCTTTATCAGCTAGCTGCCCTTCTATCCCTGGAAAATGCCTGAAGAAGATAAGACAAAAGACTAGAGCTCCTCTTTTGTTTCAGAGATGAGCTGCCATGACACTTACACACAGATCAGAAAAACCCGCAGGCCACCAAAGCCAGGTAAGCCTGCCCAATGCCAAGCCAGTCTACACAGGAGCCTGAGATGTGTCAAGATTTGTGAGAGGGGTCTGGGGAAATCGCTCAGAGGTTCGAATACTTAGCATATGACTATGACCATCAGAGTTCAGAACTCCTGGAACCCTCAGGTGAGCATGGTGGCCTTTCCATAATTGCATCCTCAGAGGTGTTGACGGGGGATCCACAGAGCAAGCTGGAGAGCACGCTCTGGATCTGACTGAGAGACGATGCCTCAGTGGATAAAGAAGAGGTAGAGATGGAAGGAAGGTGATCCCTGACAATCAACCTCAGGCCTTGTGCTGGTGCAGTTATTTGCCAACTTGACACAAGCTAGAGTCATCTAGAAAGAGGAACCTCAGCTGAGAAAATGTGTCCACCAGACTGGTCCAAAAGCATTTACCCCAATAATGGGTCTCAGCCCACTGTGAGTGGTACCACCCCCAAGCAAGTGATCCAGAGTTGACTGAAAGAACAATGCCAGTGAGCCACAAGGAACAACCCAACAAGCAAAACTCCTCTGTGGTCTTTGCTTGACTTCCTCCCTCCAGGTTCCTAGGGGAGAGTTCCTATCTTGGCTTCTCTCAGTGACAGACTGTTACCATGATGTCTAAGCCAAATAAAACCCTCCCTCGTGGCCCGCTATGTGGAAGACATCATGCATGAAGCACAAAAGTTACTACCACACTCTCCCTATTATACCACAAGCAAGGGCATTGTTAGCCAGGGCTGTGTTTTATAAAGTTCCCCCCGTTTGGGGCTAAATTTGACAATTCCTGAAACCCACCAGAACTAACATGACTTGATTTTTCTAGGTTCTCTCCCTCCCCATTCTCACAGCTCATTCAGAATCAGCTCTACTGGAGGCACAGAAGATGAACTACTCATACACCGTATGGCACAGACTCTCCCCACTTCCTCCTGCCATGTAGGTCTGGACCCTTTGCAGAGACACCACCATCCTGTTATGTGTCTGCCTGTCTGTGACATTAGTAACCCAAGTATTTTGCAGCCCCAAATTAACCAGTTTGAAGGCATTAAGACTATGCAGAGGAGAAAATCCATTATAAGTAACTCAAAAAAGAGCAAAGTGCATTCTTGACTGTCATTCAAAATCACAAAATCCAAGAAGAAATGAGACAAAGATTCTTTGATAGCCCTACACAGCAATGGCAAGAATCAAAGGGAGAAAAGAAAAACTGTGTTCCAACTTTCTCCAGCTCTGTCCCTTGTCGTGCCTGCTCTTGTACTGAAATCCAGAAATATTTTCCTTTAAAGGGCAGGTCAATAAGCACAGCCCTGCTATGCTCAGTTGGAAAATGTCGGACTACACAGGGAGAGGCTGTTTCTCTATCCCGGACTTCCCCTCACTAACTTGTCCAGCCAGAGACTGGGTGCTGGTCTGAGTCAAGAGAATCTCAGCGAAGAGCTATTCTAAGGAGACTAGAAACAAAACCACCTTGTCTCTGCAAGACAAAGGGGAAAGTGAGACCCAGAAATTAGGCTCCAAAAACAATCTTCAAACAAAACAAAACAAAAAACTATTCAGGCTGGAGAGGTGGTTTCTTGATTAAGAGCACTTGCCACTCCTGCAGAGGACTTGAGTTCAGTTCCCAGCACTTGGTGCCTCACAGGTATTTACAACCCCGGTTCTGAGGAGTCTACCCTCTTCTGGCCCCTGTAGGATCTGCACATACAGTCCACCTGCTTAAAAGGAATCTTTATTGATTGCAACTTAATTTCTACATTTACAGTACGGTGATGCATTTTTCTAAGTGTCTAATCTGGAAGGACTGAGGGCAGGAATTGGGGCCTACCCTGTATTTCAAAACTCAGCTCAGTTCCTAAAACACACTAAATGGGCAATAAGTGTTTGAGAAATATACATGCACATTTTATATGGACAATGACTCCCCACAATGGGGCCTCAGGGTTAAAGGAAACAGGTCAGGATGGAGTCTTGCACAGCAAGCTTGTGTACAACAAAATCAGAGTACCAGATTCTCTGTTGAGTATCCTCACTTGTACTTCAAAGTCTCCTAATTCAGAAGCCCTACCTAAGCATTAACCAAATAAATGCTCAATCTTCTGCCACACACCCAGTGCCTTTGAAAAAGCTCTCTCCTTGTTGGTCTATCAATTAGGGAAACATGCTATTTCACATTTATGTCTTCTCTTCCATCTCCAAAAGGCTTTCTGAGATGTAACAAGAAAAGCACGGAAGACGAAGACTCTATTAAATAAGCTACTTTACCACGGAACCCTAAGAGACATTTGCCTTTGCTCTCAGCCATTCATTGATCCAAGCCTCAGCTTTGCAGTAGAATACAGAGTGGAGTAGGTGGTCACCATCCTCATGAGTCCTTCTCTTGGGAAGACAAAGTGAGAGGGTGCAATACTAAAATGCACCACTGAGTCACGTGAAACTAGTGTTTTTAATCAGAATGATGATGCTTGCACTTAGAAAATACAGATTTGATTTGATATTCATTAAATAAAACCGCAGGCAACTTATTTGTTCTGTTGATGTTGCACACAGGAAGATGTGGACAAGGCAAACAAGACTCGGGTGCCCAAATGGCCCAGGTGCGGACCTCACATGGAGTTCCTCCCCACAGAGATCATACCCAGGGGAGAAAAGCAGGGATCCGGGGGCTCAAACAGGAATATGCCATATTTTTTATATTTTAAAATATAATTGAGGTGCATTGGTTTAAATTTAAAAAATACTAAGCTCACTTTTTAAAGACTATCCAACCTATCTCTATTTTGTATTCTATCCTCGGGATAATGCTCCCCTAGATTGAGATTCTTTTTCACACGGAGAAAACATGTCCCACCCAGTCAACCTCCCATCAACACTACCATGTGAGGATGACTCTGACGTGAAAGTTGATTCACTTGGGATTACTTCATCAACTATTCTGTATGCTTGCCCAAATGGTTCTGACCACTTCTCATTATGATTTAAAGATTAAAGTATCTTTTAAAAAATCAGGAAATTTGAAGGCAAATGAATGGAACTAGAAAAAAAAATCATCCTGAGTAAGGTTACCCAGAAAGGCAAACATGGTATGTACATAAGCGGATATTAACTGTAAAGAAAAGAATAACTATGCTATAATCCACAGATCCAGAGAGGCTAGGTAACAAGGAGGGCCCAAGGGGGATGCATCCATCTCCCTGGGAAGAGGAAATAGAGGAGATCTCCTGGTTGGACTGGGGGCAGACGGGCATTTGAGGGATCCTGTCGGGAGTTGGGGGAGGGAGAGAGTACTGAGAAATTAGATTAGAAAGAGGGCAGGGCTTTAAGGAGTCAGGTAGAAGCCTAATGCTAGGGAAACTTCCACAAGTCTACAAAGATGACCCCAGTTAAGACTATTTGCAGCAGTCAATGCATAGCCTGAACTGGCCATTCCCTGTGATTAGATCAGTGACTACCCTGGTTGTCACTGAAGAGTCTTCATCCAGTGACTGATGGAGGCAGATTCAGAGACCCATAGCCAAACACTGAGCTAGGGGAGTTCTGCTGAGGAGAGGGAGGAAGAATTCTAAGAAATGGGGTGGGGACAGGACATCGTGTGGAAAACCCCACAGAAACTACTAGCCTGGTTCAGGGGAACTCACAGAGTTTGAACCAACAACCAGGGAGCCTGAAATGGGACCAACCTAGGCCCTCTGCACACATGTGACAGTTGTGTAGCTTAGTCTATATGTAGGAACCCCAGCAATGGGAGCAGGGCTGTCCTTGGTGCTTTGCTGGCTCTTGGGAACCTATTCCTTATGCTGACTTGCCTTGCCCAGCCTGAATACAGGGGAGGTGCTTGGTCTTATGGCAGCTTGATATGCCATGTCTTGCTGAAGCCCGAGGGAGGCCTGCCCTTTCTGAGCAATTACAGAGGAAGGGTAGATTAAGGGGGGAGCAGAGGAGAGAAGGAGGGAGTTGAAGGAGAGGAGGAAGGGAAGGCTGCAGTTGGGATATAAAATAAATAAATTAATTAAGAAAAAAGATTAAAGTATTCCAATAAAACAATCACAGCTACCTTGAGCATAAGACATGACATCACCACCTGGGAGATCTCTCCAGACTGTGTCAAAAAGAAATATTTAACTGCTATTCTACTTGGAAGCAATTCCCATTCCATATTCTTTTAATTTAGCAATTCCCATATGTTTCTTGTTTGGTTGTTTTATTTATTTATTTATTTATTTGTTTGTTTGTTTGTTTATCTTGCAGTCAGAATAGGATAAAAGTACACCTGACTGATGTGGACTTGGGATTTTAGATTTTCACACTATGTAGCTGGAAACAAACAAACAAAAATATTCTACCATAAGACAAGGGAGGGCTTGAGAATCCTCTAGAAAGGAGGCTGGTCACGTATCACCTTCTTCTGGCTTCCTGTGCAAGATCAAACCCACAAGATCAGCCAATAATCCAGCAGGCAACTAACTGGAACCAGTGGGTCAGCAAAAAAATAAAGGGGATGAAAGAACAAGGGAAAGGACATGAAGAAATGAAGGCAGGAGGGGGACATGAAGGAGAAGTGAGAGAGGGGCTTTGGGCGGATATGATCGCGATACGGTAAGACCCTGTCAAAGAATAAAGGGTATTTTAATCAATTAAAAGAAAATTATTGCTTTCCCAACTCCCCTAAAGAGAAGAAAAAAGAAACTGTACCTCCCTTTAGATGACTTCAGAAACCCAGATCTAGACCACTTCACTGGAACCTCCTATTTCCTGGGCCCTCTCCTTCCATTTGTAGATGTAAATATACATGAGTTGCATATTTATGTACATACAGAAATATACATATGATGTTCATGTTTGCAATGATTTTATGCCTTGATACCTCAACTAAACAAAAGGCCAACTACAAATTACATGCACACAAGTTCAGAAACTGCATTTTGTTTGTATATTTGAATGTGTTCATGAGGGGTATGTGTGTGCATAAGTGTGTGGGGAATACCTTCACGGGTATGCCCAGAGGTTGGTGTTTGCTGTCTTTTACTGCCCTATAGCTTGATTTCTGAGACAGGATCTCCCACCACTGAACCCGAACTCACCAATTGTCTAGACTTGCTGGCCAGGGAGCCCATGGGATGCCACCATTGCCTCCCAGTACAGGACTACAGACAAGGTCTACATCAGGCTATTTACACAGATGCTGGAGATAAAAACTTGGGTCTTTATGCTTGCACAACAAACATTGTATCCACTCCATCCCCTAAGCCACTAAACTGTTTCTAAAGGGCTCCCAAGCTGAACGTTCCTAAGTGAGGAAGACACCAAGCATCCAGTACGTGCAGAGTATTCTGAGAGACCTTGGAATGAGCTGATAGTCCCAGAAGAACTCAGTGGAGCTGGGAAAGCAGATGGTGTGTACCTCAAGGAGTGGGAAGGGAAACAGGCAGAAGCTTCAAACAACTTCTATTAGGATCACTTCAGCTACACTTGGTCTCAAAGCTCCTTGACCCAGGTCAAGGATGGGGCTTCTGGAAGGAGTCAAGGGTCTAGGCAGGAATCAGACAGCACCTGCCTGATTGGACTCCTGTCAGTTTCCAACATTAACCACTGTCTGTGAGCTGGTGCGGCCCCTCCTCCCAACTGTGCAGTGTTCTCATCTGTGAAAGGGATGGAGGCGCACACATCTCCCGGTTTCCCCGAGGGCTCCTTCTGTCAGTAACAGCTTCCAGGACTGGGGCAGTGCAAGACTCCACAGAAGGCTCAGAGAGCAGAGAGGCACCAAGCAAGTGGGAGATGATTCCTCTGGAAGAGAGGCGAAATGCTCTCACAGTCGGCGTTCATACCCCAGCCTCGAACATCTGCAGAGCAAGAAATGTCCTCTCTGGGAGTCTGGTCCCCAGAAGAAAAAAGGAGAGCACTCTATGAACAGCGATGCTACAGGTACCTCACGGGGAGCTCAGCACAGGTACATAGAGGCACCTACAAAGGAAGGATACATATGGGAAGAGGGTTGGGCCAAGACGATGGGTCTTCATGGGAGCTGCCATTGACCTCTAATGGTGTATCCAGAGTGTTAGGCTAAGCTGAAGGCAGAGGAGGTCACACCCCCTGCCACCTCCAAGGGCTTAAGGTAAGAGCTACAAGGGAAGCTACAATCATTCAGTGGAGACCAAATAAAAATCAAAGCGAAATCTGGATACTGAGGGAGAGGGCTGCAAGAAGCTTCTGTGGGGCAGTTGCAGTGACATCACAGCATAGTTGAAGGGTACAGTGAAGGCGGACATATCAAGACAGACTCAGTTTCTAGGGAGACCATGTCTAGCTCTGGGTTGTGTTACGAGAACTCTGAGAAGGGACCACCAGTTCCTTAGCAAGTAAGAGAGGCATCAGCTAAATGCAGAACAGTGAAAGTTGGGGCAGAGTTCCTAGGTCAAGATGGGAGGCCAAACAGCAAATCAATGAGGATGCAGATGTCAGAAGCACTGGGAAGTTGGGTTCATGCAAATATCCCTCCCAGTCCAGCCAGGCCAACAGTGAACAAGGAAAAGACACAGCCTTTAAAATCATCTAGGGGTAATATGAACTCTGGTTTGGTCTGTTCTTAGCTGAAACACAGACCCAGAGATGCAACACTGTGACAAACATGTCTGAGGCCACTGGAAAGTTTGATACCACTGATTAAAAAGTGGTATCTCCTGTAAGGGGTGGAGACCAGACAGCAACCTGCTAAGGGCAGGCACTGGGAAAAGAGCCATCAAGCAAGCAGAGGCACCTAACGGTTGACCATTTTCCTTAAGAGAAGGCTGGGCCTTGTGTCAAGCCAGAGAATTTAGCAGCAAGAACATAAGAGAATAAGCAGGAGATCAGATCAAGAAAGACCCCATCTGGGGTGCAGTACCTTCACCTGTTAGCACATGAGAGGCAAGGAGAATGAAAGATGACTTCCAGTATCCCTCCAGCAGGAGCCTTGGTTAGATACAGAGGGGAGACACTATGAGAGGCCTGAAGGACAGACAGACAAAATGCAGTGACAATTAAACTGAAGAAAAGAGCCTCAATCTTCTGTAGCTGCTCCCTGAAACACAGACAGAATGCTGTGGCACACAGGTTCAGCTTCAAAATTATCAGTTGAGTGGGGGCTCTAGATCAAACAAGAAGGTCATGCGTGGATAATCAACGCAGAGTACACATGGGATTATCATATAGTCTATTTGAAATTTCCAAGGAAAAGCTAACATCAAGAAAACAATGGAGGCAATAGACAAATGGAAGTCATTATTATTTAGTCATGTGTATATGGAATTTGCATGTGTGTGGGTACATGTCTGTGTGGGTATGCTTACAGGTGTATGTGTACATGCATGTGGAGGTAAGAGGTTGATGCCTGGTGTTCTCTCTAGTATCACTCCATTTTATTTACTGAGGCAGGGTCTCTTACCAAACATAGTAGTGTTTACTGATTCTGCCAGTTAAACTGTCCAGCTTGCCCAGAGGAATCCTGTCTCTGCCTCCCAAGGCTTTGNGGGTTACAGTGGCAGCCAACACAACCACCAGCTTTTTTTTATGTGGGTACCAGGGGTCTGGACTTCATTCCTCATACCTGCATGGCAACTGTTTTACCCAGTGAACCATTTCCTCAGCCCAGAAATTCTTTATTTTTAAGTAACTGAGGCAGAGAGAAATTTTTGTGACAACTTTAGACTCTAAGAAGACTTTTTTTTTTTTTAAGGAATACAATGCTCAAGTCTTAAAGGCAGATTGGCAGTTCCTTTAGGACAGAGCCTTTTCTTCATATTTCTAAAGCAGCAAGACTGCCTGGTGGAATATATGTGTAGTCATGTTTGAGAAGGCCCAGGAACTACATCTGCCCAAACACAGTAACATTCTGCCATCTAAGGTCAGCGCCTTGGCCTCCAGTGACATAAAGTCTTACTGATTCACAGGCATGATGGGCAATAGACTCCTGTCGTGCTTTGCTGGCCAGCTGAGGGATCTGCCCCTGGAGGTGCTAAGTGCTAAGTGTCAGGCTCATCTCTGGAGCATCCTCCTTGTGATTGGCATGCCCTGTTTAAAACTATCACAGAAAGGCAAGAAGCCTCGAGGGGGGAAACAGCACACGCCTGCCCTGAAAGGCAATGGCTAACATTATCACTAACCACCCATGCTTCTGTGAGAGTCACATCACAGCCAAGTTCACTGCTGCTAGGATAAAAGCTGACTCTCAACAGGAGTCAAGTTTGAGAGACTCAGACTACCCCCCCCCATGCCGTGATCCACCAACCATCACCAACCTCAGGCCTTCCATGCCACTGGGATCACACTGACCACTGTGAGGAGGGCCACCTTAAGTTGGGGTGCCTAAACAAGGGTAGTACCCTCTCCCCAGGGATATCTGGGGACATTCTGGAATTCTGAAAGCTGAAACTGGGGAAGGGTATTATTACAGGCATCAGTAGAGTAGAGGGTAAGGTCAGCTCCAAGTACCACCCACTGCACAGTATGCTCCCACACAACAAAGACTGAGCAAGACTCAAATGCCAACAGGGTAAAGTTAAGAAGCCCCAGTTAAGCCACTGAGATGAAAGAGGAAAAAGAAAAGATAGAGAGCTGCTAGGGTGGATGTGGATAGAAAGAAAAAGAAAGAAGCAGGTGGCAGAAAGGGATAT
>LOEQ01000142.1:523039-546275 GCA_001685075.1 Bramus lutescens | reverse complement strand
AGAAAGAAAGAAAGAAAGAAAGAAAGAAAGAAAGAAAGAAAGAAAGAAAGAAAGAAAGGAAGATAGTTAGATGTAACCCTGAGCTATGGCATGTTGTGGGGATGAACAGAACAAGAGGGAACAAGAGGAGGCAAACAACTCCGAGGGGAATTATGTTTAATTCCGAAGACTGAGGAGAAAAGACAGAAAGGCAGTTGGACTCAGCAAGAGGAAAATCAAGAAAAAGAATGCCTGAGGGATCAAGCTGGGAAGGCAGAGCCCAGGGAATCCCCAAGGAGGCAAAGTGGCTGGCTGAGCATCAAAAACCTCAGGGCATCAGGTAGCTGCCAGGCAAGGGTACAGAAAACGATACCCTCTTTGCACAAGCATGATTTCCTCTGCTTCTTGGAAAGCACCCTGCCCACCAGGGCTTAGAAATGTTCAATACTGTTACTGGTATGTCCGAGGCCTACATTCACTTTCTGTTCTGTATTCAGAAGACTGAAGAACCTAACCCACACTGTATAGGTCCCTAGTGGACTTTAACATAAGGTCCACTCACCTGTCAAGTGGTCCCAAGGCAAAGAGCCTAAGGCAGGCATCTTAGGGATCCCCACATTAGGCCCTCAGTTCCTCTGACAGTCCCAACAGTTAAGGAGAGGGCTAGAGGAAGTGAGGACACACCCTCTAAGGAGGGGCCTTGGACATGGGGTGTGTTGCATTCCTGGAAAACAGGGCCCCTGCTGTAATGTGTGCAATCAGCCCAGAGATTGGACTGCAGAACTCTGCTTCCCATTTATTACAATATCACACTCCTACCCAGGAAACCCCACCCGAGTGTTTGTTTGGCAAGCCTTTCCTTGATTAGGTGTAAATCTTACTATTCCTGCCACTCAAAAAAAATAACACATGTGCCTAATGAAGTTGTAACACAGAGCCCAGGCCAAGCCCTGGCTTCCCTGAACCAGGCCCAGCCAATTGCTACTCTCTCATTTCAGGATGGTGATTTCTTTTTCCTTTCCTACTCTACAGGACGAGTGGGAAGTGGGAACATTCTGTACACAGGGAAAAGCAAACTGCTGTTCCCTGCTGGAAAGAACTGGGGCGGTAGTCACCTTCCCTCCTGGCCTCTGGGCTTCAGCTGCCACTCAGCTTGTGGGAAGGGCTGACGAGGACTTCAAATCTCATCATGCTTAAAAACAATACAAACACTGCTCCTGACAGAACTGTCCTCATTCCCTGCTTCCAAATGCCATGCCATTTGATTGCCTTTGGTCTGCAATTCAGCAGGGGTCCCCCAAAAGCAGGGCGGAGGAGTAGGGCAGGACCAAGTCCCACACTGGAAATGCATCCTCTAGAGTGCTTGTAGTTTCTGATAACTCAAACAAACTGGGTGCAGGGCAATCTTACTTCCAAACAATGAATGTTTGAGCCAGGAAAAGGCCCAGTCGTTTTACCTAGTAAACACATGAACATTCAATACGGGGGTGGTGGGCTTTCCAGGCCAAAGGGCTCCCATACTACCTGAATACCTGCCCTATCTCCACCAAAGCTATGCAGGAAATGAGGCGGTCCTGACCCTAAAACAGTTCATCTAATTCCAAGCCAAGGAACCTAACACTAAACTGGGATGGCAATAAAGGTTACGGAGCATTGGAAAGAAACCTTGTGACTCCATCTGTAGAATGAGAGGAAGAATACAGGGCAGTGAGCAGGCTGAGGAGCCAGAAGCTCACTGTGGCAATCTCAGTCCAGCTCACAATCCAGGGGCCTTTTGCTTCCAAGGACAAACTTCAACCCTCCCCATGTACCCAATGGTATCACAGTGGGCTTCCAATGCCCCAAAGACACTTGACCAAAACAGGCATACAGTGTGTGTCAGTCATGTGACAACAGTGCGGTCTCAGAGACAGTGGCAGAGACAGGATGTCACATTGGAAAACTCATGAGCACGGCAGCAGGTGAAGCTGGGGGCTAGGGATGAAATATAATGGGTCTAGTGACGCCAAGAAGGGTGAAATCTTCCAGAGAGCTCCTCAGAAGAGACAGGTCTCCAACATGGCTACAGATAGTAGGAAGGATGTAGCTGAACCCAGAGGATAAGGTGGACAGTCCCACTGCAAAGCAAAGCTTCCTCTGGGAATTCTTCTAGGCCCTGTTCACATCCGTTGGCCTCTATTACATAGACCACAGCCCACGGAGACTTGAGGGAAGCTCCCTTGGCAAACTCCTGCCTCCAATTCTGGTGATCCTAGTCAGAGCAATCCCCAGGGAAATCCTCTGAAGCTCTTAGCAGCCTGCTGATGGACAGGAGAGTTGCTGGAGGACTCCTCCCCCAAAAGGCCTCCTTCCCTAGAGGGGTAACATTCGAAACAGAAAGGTGATGCTCAGTCAGAAGGTTTTAAACAAGATCCAGAATGGGAGGCCTCAGAATATGCCAGATTGTCAAGGATAGCAGTGCCCCTGAGGGCTAGGTCCTCCCGCATCAACCAGCAATCTAGAAAACGCTTCAAAGATATGCTAAAGGACAATCTGATGGAGGAAAGTCTTCACTTGAGGGTCCCTCTTCCCAAGAGCAGCTGTCACATCCACTAACACTGTTTTTCTTTTGTCTTTCATTCCAGGGCTCCATTCTTACTAAGAACCTCTGAGGGGTGAAGAAATAAATTCCTTTCTTTTTCGACAGGAAAGACATCCTAAACTTAGTGATAAGGCATTGGAGGATGGGGTGGTGCAAAATAAAGGAACAGGTGGCTCCTTAAGGGGCTTAGAATTCATCAAAATAAATATAACATGCTTATAGTTGGCCCAATCAAATGTTTGTGTGCTCCAGGGTTCTGCAGTAGCTAGCTGGATGGGAAAATGGTTTCTAAATGCCTCGTGCAGGGGAATTCTCCTTGAGAAATGCAAATGCCTACAGCTCTATAAACAAGTTCAATGCCAGTTAAGGAGGAGGACTGAAATTAGTGAGCAAATTCCAGCAGTGGCTCCCACAGTTTTAGCAGGCGTCTCTTCTGCAGAGGTAACTGTTTGGAGCCTGGTAGGCAGCAGGTTCCTACAGAAAGCATTCCAGGCGGAACAGAACCTGGCACCCACAGCTCAGCAGGTCTAGGATGTCTCTACAGGACACTGGGGGCTGCACTCAGAGCATTTGGCCATAAAAAGAACCTGAAACTGGCCAAATAAAAGCAATTCCAGACAGTAGAGTCTATTGGTGAAAAAGACTACTTTCAAGGTATTGAGGTTATAATTTAAGCCTTGGGTTCTGACCAAACCAGCCCCTCTAGGATAATCCACATGGCTACCCCATGATATCAAGGTCCCAGAGCCTTGGGGTGTCACGGGACTGTGTGCTATTTTCTTCCTTTGTATCTGGTTCTTCTTAACTGCAGTTCCATTCCTTTCACTAAGCAACCCAACTCCCTTCAGAGGAGTGGAGGAATGGCTCAGAAGTATGTGCAAGCATGAGGACCTGGGTTCAAAACCCCAGAATACAAACAGGAATCAAGGTATGGTGGCATATGTGCCCCTAAACATAGCGCCATGGGCAAGGTGCAGTGGGTCAGAGAGGAAAATTGTTGGGACCTGCTGACTTGATTGAGGGCCTAGGTTCAGTGAGAGACCCTGTTTCAAGGAAAATACAACACACACACACACACATACATAGAGAGAGAGAGAGAGAGAGAGAGAGAGAGAGAGAGAGAGAGCGCACGCATCTGCCATCATCCTCTGCACATACACAAACAATACACATGTACACATGGACACGCACACATAAAACTTCCCTTGGAATTGACCATTAGATATTTTGAGCCTCGACCCAGCAAACTGGAATGCAACTTCATTTATTCCCAGAGAACATGAATGACTTACACATCCCAAGATTCTAACCCAGCGTTTCCTTCAGAAAAATCAGACAACACATCAGGTGCTTATACTCCCAGCATCCTTCAGAGCACACAAGTTCCCATGTATCCTTAGATGCTTCAGCAGGTTCCAAATCACCAAATTCCTCAGAGAAAAGGCCAACAGGAGAGTCTCCAACTAGACTATTTGTATTTCTTTCTACATTCCACGCCCCTGCTGAATCCTAGGAGAAATGAAAAAATGAGAACTATTTTCCCCAACTATAGATCATTTGATACTTGATTCTTAAAAGCAACAAACGTTCCTTGGAGAAAAAAGCATGAGGAAATGATGGATCACCAATGCCCCATTAATAGTAAGCACCCCATTAATGTCAGGAAGGCGAGCATGGCCACTGCTTACGTCCAGCGCTTTGCTTTGCTGGCAGCAACAAAAGCAGAAAAACAAAGTAAGATAAAATGCAAAGGCACAAAAGCTTTTACTATTTATACTGGAAATGCCTGTCTGCCTAGAGTCAAGTGGATTATAGACAGGCAAATAGGCAAATAGATAATGGAAACTTTTTTAAAGTCCCACTCATAAATAATGAGAAAGGATGGAATAAA
This sequence comes from Bramus lutescens, assembly GCA_001685075.1. Classification (NCBI taxonomy): domain Eukaryota; kingdom Metazoa; phylum Chordata; class Mammalia; order Rodentia; family Cricetidae; genus Bramus; species Bramus lutescens. The sequence goes on along the minus strand of LOEQ01000142.1, from coordinate 541,824 downwards.
GATAGGGAGGAAAACAGAGGGGGGTGTTTTTTTCTTTATTTCGTTCTGATTTTTCATTTTTGTGAAGACAAAAGGATGCCTAAAATAAAGTTACATATAAATACACCAAACCAACATTATTTTAAATTTTATTGAAGAGCATAAAATAAATTGTTTATTTTTGAGGCTAAAGAGATGATGGTTCAATAGTTAAGAGTATATATTGATTGTTCTTGCAGAGGACCTAAGTCTGGTTCTTGGCACTCATGTTACATGGCTAACATCCTTCTGTAACTCCTGCTCTAGAGCATATGATGTGCTGGTAACCACAGAAATCTGCATTCATATGAACATACATGCAAACTCCATGCCAGGAGCAAACTCAGAATCTCATGGGAAAGAGATGACTTCATTCCTAACCTAAGGGAATGGTCTGATTTTTCTTAGTCAGAACTTACCAACTCAAATGCACTTACATTTAGCAAATACAATGTGGAAAACTTTTCAGAATCAGGGAGATGGCTCATTGATTAGGGTGCATTCATGCAAGCATGAAGACCAATGTCCCAGCCTCCAGAACACACATAAATGCTCTAGAGAGCCTGCAGTCTTCTTGTAGTTCCTAAAGAGAGTGGGTCCCAAGAGCAAGGTGATTAGGAGACTAGCAGAAATGGCTAGCTCCAGGTTCAATTGAGAGATCCTGATTTGACTAATAAGGTGCAGAGTGATCAATGAAGACTCATGACATAAACCTGGGGCCTTCACATGCATGCCCGCACACACACACATCACACATGAATGCACACTACACATACACGAGAAAGAAAAGAGATTATTTTTTCAAACCACCTCTCTACTGGACCCTTCAGCATCCTCAACACCTATGCAAAGAACTTCTGGACCCGTGCTAGGATGTTAAACGAAGGATCAGCATACCAGGTTATCAAGTCCAAGATACCCCCCAGCGGACCTTAGCCTTCCAGGCCCATCTCATCAGAGAAAGAAATCAATGAGGTTTCTTCTTGCAGAGAAGGCTGCTCAGCAAACAATTTCCTTAGCTCAGTTAAAGGCTCACCACAATCTTCTTGTCATTTTCAGACAATTCCTTCCTGGCTTGTCTCTAAATGGTGAACAGATAACCCAAGCTTGTTCTAACTTCTCATCCTACCAGGCTAGAACAACCAACCTTCTCACTGGCGTCAAGGGCTAAGACTCTCCGAGTTTATTGTGGATCACACCTAGTAGCATTTTCAGCTCTTTCCCGGGGCACTGTTATTATCTATCTCTAAGTTACCCCATTAAAATGGTAAGTCTGATCTCTAAGTAGAGCTTAAGACTCAATTAACATTTTGCATGTAGTGTTGACAGCTGGTGCAAGACCTAATTTCCTCACGCCAGACCATGGATATCTATCTCATAAGCAGGAATTCTTACTAAGTTTACACCAGTCCCAGGGTTGTCAGACACACACGAGAGAGCAGCCCGGTGACCTCTTCTCTTGGGCAACAGCGCACTAATTGAGATCAAGCATGCCCCTAGATCGTGTTTACTCACTGGACCCATCCATTTCACTACTTTTCTACTCAAACAGTGAATTCTTACCATCCTATGTCAAGTCTAGAGAGGAGGAAAAAACTCATGAAGAAAGGGGATATGCTAATATTTTATAGCTGTAGCAAAAATAAAAACAAAAAAAATCAGACTAAAACATATCTATTACACGGGGCTAGAAAGCTTTCACAGAGGACCAGGGCTTGATTCCCACATGTAGCTCACTCTAGGCTCAGGGGCTCCAACACCCTTGCTTGGCCCTCTTAGAGCACCAGCCAGGCAGAAACACACACAGAGGCAATGTATCCATAGACATCTANAAAGTTAAATATGTGGGAAGGGCATTTGATTCACAATTCCAGGTGACAGTTCATCGCTGAGAGGAAACCACTCAAGGCAGGAACTCAAGTAGCAAGTCACATGACAGCCACAGTCAAGAGCAAAGAGGTCATAGATCCTTATGTGCTTGCTTGCTGCTGTCAGCTAGCTGTCTCCAGTCCTGCACAGACAAGGGCAAGCCCACCAAATGGTAAACTCACAATGAGCAGCTTCTAACTACATCAGGACCCTCTCCTACAGACATACCTTCAGGCCCAGAAGATTTAGATAATTCTCCAACTGAGGTGGCCTTTCAGGTATTTCTAGGTTATGCCACGCTGACAATTAAAAAGAGCCAGCACAGAATCATTGCTGAACCTTACTTAGCGCGGGTCAACTGGACTTGTCAGAGCTGCACAGGTCCTCAGAGGCTCACAGGTATGCCACAGCTAGTGATGGATAAATTCTCAAACACAGAGTCTGTGAGTGAGAATTAACTCTGTGTTAAATTTATTGACCATAATCCTCAAATGATAGGCCAAAGGCAGCAGCATAAAACCACAGGCCATAAAAATGTTTGTCTCTGCTAAATAAGCAGTTCTTAACCACAAGTCATTTCACTCCCCCGGGGACCTTTGGCAACGTCTGGTGACATTTGTTTACTGTCAAAGATGAGTCTGGTACATGGAGCTGAGGTGCTACAGTGCACTCAACAACAAAGAATTATCTAGCTGAAAATGTCACCAGTAAGAGATTTGGGAGCCACTGCAATAACTGTCCCACTAATGTCAATTTTTAAAAAGCGTAGCTTTGTGGATTGAAGAGATGGCTCAATAGCTAAGAGCATTTACTACTCTTGCAGAGGACCCAGGTTCAGTTCCCAGCAGTGCCCACACAGTAGCTCACAATCACCTGTAACTCCATTTCCAGGAATCTGATACCCTCTAACCTCTGTGGACACCTGCATGCACAAAGTGCACATAAATTCATGCAGGCACACACATATACATACATAAAAAGCAAATCTTTTTTAAAAGTGCGTATTTTGGTATCTTCTATCAACATACACTGTGCTTCCTAAAAATAACCAATAATATCCAGGATGAAATGAGTCATGTCATTGCTTGGTGACCATGTACCTTCATGTTATGTTAATGAAATTAGCAGATTTATCAAAGGCACAAAACAGTTATAAACTACCCTGAAGGGACTGGACAGGTGGTTCAGTAGTTAAGAGTCTGCACTGCTCTTGCAGAGGACCCTGGTTCAGTACCCAGTACCCAAACTGGGCAACTCACAATTGCCTGTAACTCTAGCCCCACCCAGGGGTGGGAGGAGGATCTGACCTCCAAAAGTACCTGCTCTCTCTCCACTCACATATTATATATCATATTATATATAACTTAAAATAAATATATAATGTGTGTTCTATTATATAACATGATATATATACATAATTAAAAATAAAATCTTTTTTAAAGATATATGGAAACATGTGGGGCTGGGGATGCAGCTTAGTTAGTAGAGCATTGACCTGACATGCACTAAGCTTAGACAAGCAGATATGGTGGTACAGGCCTGTAACCCCAGCACTTGGGAGGTAGAGAACATAGGATCAGCAGTTCAAGGGCATTATCAGCTACAGAGCAAGTTAGAGGCAAGCCTGAATTACAAGAGACTCTGGAGAGGAAGTGAGAAAAGAGGGGGAGAAGAAGGAGGGCAGGAGGAGGGAGGGGCGAGAGACTTCATTATTATATATATATATTCATTATTATATTATATATATTCATTATTATATTAATTACTATATATTATATATTCATTATAACTCAGTCATTTCCACTGAGTTATAACAGAGACTGAGTAATTCCAACCATGATATAATGAATCAGTCTAAATTTAGTTCTTTCTTTCTTTTACTATCAAGTAAATAAAAATTACCATGGAATAGAAAATACACAGTGTTGTCTACTGTATACTGTCTCCAAGCTAGAGAACCCAGCTCATTCCTAAGAAAGTTTGAAAGTAAGTCAAAAACAGTTAAAGAGCCCCAAGGCTACACTTCCTGAAGTGGTAAACTAAAAATGTCTTGCTAAGTCTGTGCAGAGGTACAATTTAAGCTCCTCCCCCCATTTCTTAATTGCAAACATGCTCACCATCCCCACCATTGCTCCCTTGTGCAGATCCAGGATGTCACACTTATGCACGTCTGAATCTATCATATTTCCAAAATATTGAGTCAAGCAATTTATAGAGTAGCTTCCAAGCTTCCTCAAGAGAATTCCAAACTCCCTGAGCTAAGCTAATCAGGGTAAATCATCCCCACTGGAAGGCAGACTGGCAAGGAGCTACACTTGAGGCTTGAACCCGAATTCTTGGCTATATGAGATGAGCCAAGTCATTATGTTCAGAGCCATTTTTTTCCTTAAAAGATATCTTAGTTCAACAATAAAAATATCCATATGATATCACTCTCCGTTTTAAGTATGTTCTGCTAGAAATTAGATACTCTGAGCTCATGTCTTCAGTTTCTGCAAGGTCCTATCGGCCACATGCGACCTGTCCTCCTCTACCCTTCCTGCTGCTCTGGCCATTTTCTCCAGTTCCTGAGTTCCTCTGTGCAGTGTACATTTTCAGCCTAGTCCCTCAACCGTGCTAGGTCCATACCTGAGTTCAGCACTAAAGACTTCAAACATATGAGAGCATCATCAACCTGAGCTACACAGTTGAGAGCAAAACAATTCACACACCGTATTCCCAACATACTGATCAGGAGCACAGGGGGATGGTTGGAGAAACTGCACCCCCCCCATTTTCTAATAACTGTAGTCTTAGCTTGGAATAACAGCCAGGCCTTCCTAGAACTGACTCTTGGTATTCTTGATTCACTATCATCCGACCTCTGTTTTACATGTCTGTCTAGTGTCCCACCCCATCCTTTTCTAACCATTTAAAACATCACCTAAACTAGGAAATGCTACCCACTAGTATCTCCTAGTCAGACAAATGCCTCTTCTCGGAACTTCTACGGCATGAAACATGTAACATACCACATATTTCACATACTCATAAGTTTAGAGCCTTGGGGATGCAGTTCAATTGGTACAGTGTCTGCCGAGCACACAGGAAACCATCGCATAAAATCAAGTCTGATAATGCACACATACAATCCCAGCACCAGGAGGAGAAGGAGTAGAATCACAAGTTCAGCGTCACTGACTGCTACAAGCCTGGGCTACTTGTAACCCTCTCACAAACAAACGAACAATACTACTGAAGCATTGTCAGAGCCCCCAGCCAGGCTGGGCATTCAAGCTTAGGGCTCACGCGCCACAGGAGGACTTATCTTCAGAGGCCAGTATAGTTTCTGACTCACTAACAGTGGCTTACTGGTAGGAAGGTGGGTGGGTGCATGAATGAATGGCTTTTAGGAAAGTTAAGCAATTAGACACTATTTGTTGTTATTGTGAATCAGTGAAAGATTCTCTATAGGTCTCAGGAAAGAAATCCAGCTCTGACTAAGCCTGCACAGCACCAACAGGGATATGAAAGAGGTAATGAAGACAAAAGAGAAAAACTAGTTACCAAAGCGTTCTTCCGCCTTAACAGACACAGTTAAGGTGATTTTCCATTCTTATTCTCAAGGCCTTAAACAACACTATAATAGGCTGAACTAGCTGTCTTATAGAATGACCTCTCTACTTACCAAAGATCACTTATCCTAGGATTAAAATTCACTCATAATTTGGCCGTTGAGTGGACATTTTTCATTGGTATACTATCCTCTCTGCCATTCCTTTCTGTTGTTCTAGACTTTCTTTGGGAAAGTCATATATACGTAGCAGCTTCAAGACAGTCTGTGCTATTGGTTCCAAACTGAATATGATGATGAGATTACCAGCATGACCTAGAATCACTGGGAAGAGATTCTTGATGAGGGACTGTCTACATGGGCTGGCCTGTAGGCACATTTGCGGTGTACTGCCTTACTACAGTCAATTAATGAGGGAATACTCAGCTCACTGTGGGCAGCACCATTCCATAGACAGAGGGTCCTGAACTGTATAAAGGTAGAGAAATGCAGAGGAGCACAAGCAAGCATGCTCACATTCATTTCCTTCTGCTCTTGACTGTGGGTAGGACTGACCAACTGTCTCACGCTCCTGCTACTGGACCCGACAATCATGAGCTAAAATAAACCCTGTCTCCAATTAAGCTGCTATTAGTTAAGGGTGTTTGGTCGCAGCAACAGAAATGAAACTGCAACAGTGAGATACGGAGGTAAAACATCATTGCCACAAGCCCTTCCCTTCTGGCCACTTGCAAGATGAACAAATCAGACCTTCAGCACAGGTCTAAACATGTGTCATTCCCGTGGCCACTATGGTGTGCCTCCCAGAACAAAGCTCGGGTCTTTTGCTAGATGGCTGTAGATGTGACCAAGCAGCACTGGAGCCCCGACAAACACTAACCAGCACTTTGTGAACATAAGGGAAAAGTGCTGCCTAACCTTGATTGTCAAGGTAACCAGATTTAACATCACCATGGAAACAAACCTATCTGTGAGGAAGTTTCTACAAAGGGTTAATTGAGGGGGAAGGCCCGGCCTAAGAAAGGTCACACAGTTCCATGGCCTGAACTGAGTAAAAAGAGAAAAGTGGGCTGGGTACTGGCAGTCTTCATAGCTCTTTGCTTCCTGGCTGACAAGGCACTGTGACTAGCTGTTCACACTCCTGTCACCATGATCTGCCCACCATGATGGTCTGTAACCTTGGACTGTGAGCCAAGAAAATCCCTTCTCCCTGTAAGCTGTAAGGTATTTTATCTCAAGTAACTAATACAGAAACCTAGAGAGAATTTGAGAAAGAATGGCCCCCTTAGGTTCATATATTTGAATGTTTGGTCATCAGGGAGTGGCATTCGGCATTAGGAGGTGTGGCCTTGTTGGGGGGAAGTGTACCACTGGGGGTGGGTTTGGGGGTTTAAAAAGCCCAAGCTAGGGCAGCCATCTTTTAATAACTCTCCAAAATGACAACACAAAGGGAAAGAGGAGGGGCACTTGCTATGTTCTCTAGGCCCTTAGGAAACATGGAGTTGTTCCTTTGGCCATGTACATGCGAATCTACAAGAATTGTAGACATCAAAGGAATGGGCACCATTCAAAAAGAAATGCCCCGTAAATACTACCATGGCAAAACCGGAAAAGTCTACAGTGTCACCCAGTATGCTATGGGCATCACTGCAAATAAGCAAGTTAAGGGCAAGATTCTTGCCAAGAGAATCAGTGTGCGGATTGAACACATCAAGCACTCAAAGAGCAGAGACAGCTTCCTGAAGCGGGTGAAGGAGAAAGACCAGAAGAAAAAGGAAGCCAAGGGCACCTGGGTTCAGCTGAAGCGCCAGCCTGCTCCACCCAGAGAAGCACACTTTGTGAGGACTAATGGGAAGGAGCCTGAGCTGCTGGAGCCCATTCCGTACGAATTCCTGGCCTGATGTACAAAAAGAAATAAAAGACCTGGACTTTAAAGGGTTAAAAAAGAAGCCCAAGCTAGTTCCAGTGCCTCTCTGCCTGCTTCCTGTCCATCTAGATGAAGAACTCTCAGCTACTCTCCAGTATCATGTCTGCCTGTGTATAGCCTTGCTCCCCACCATGATAACAATGGGTTAAGCCTCTGAAATTGTAAGCCAGCCCCTGTTAAATGTTTTCTTTCTTTCTTTCTTTCTTTTTTCTTTTTTTTAACAAGAGTTTCTGTGGTCATGTTATCTCTTCACAGCAATAGCACACTGACTACAATACATGTCTACAACTTGAGAAACTGACCTTTTTTCAATTATTGGGCCAATGCATTGCTTACTGATTAAGTCAGTTTGGGATGCCTGCCTATTTCAGTGTGTGTGTGTGTTTGCAAGCATGAATGTGTATGTGGATTGTGTTGTAAAGAGTGTATGTGTGTAAATGAGCATGTAGGGGTGTGTGTGTCCATGCACGCACATGCAGAGACCAGAGGAGGACACTGGGTATCCTCTCTCACTCTCCTCCTTATTGCTTCCCTACAGGATCTATCGCTTAACCAGAAACTGACAACTTCAGCTAGGTTGGTAAGTCAGCAAGCATTCATAGTCTGCCTGTTTCCCACACCAACTCTGGGTTGTAGGGAGGGCAGCCATGCCCAGTTCTTTTGCACAGATGCTGGGGATTTGAATTTAGGTCCTCACGCTTGCACAGCAAGTACTCTTAACCACTGACTCAAATCTCTTGTTGTACATTATACACATACCCTTTCTGGTATGTGCTTTCCCTATTCTCTCAGAACCTATGTAAAGTTCATGCTCCAAGAGTTTGTATGCTGTTCCCAGACATCCCCTATCTGTTCCCAGCTCTACAACAGTGTGTCTAATGCAGCCTGACACAGTCTTTTTTCCCTTAGTCTTTCCATCACCCAAATCCTGCCTGGGCTGGAGTCCTAATTTTCTGAGGGCAGGCATCCAGGACTGTGGTCTTCTGGTCCTCTCTGAGGTCTGACCTAAAGAACATCCTCAGCACTAGCTGCCATCTCTCAATCATCCTGGGGTTGAGTCCAGCCCCAAACTGGAATTGTGTAACCCAAATGCAAATGATCACTGGTGTAATGTCTTGCAATTAGCAGAAAAACCATAAATCCTGTTTAGACAAATTCAAACTGTGGCTTCGAGGCCCCTGATCCCTGCCAGTCATTCCCTCTTCCTTTGAATATCAACACAGAAGGTGGAAAGTCATTTTTAGATGCAGCGTATTTCAACATCACACTTCTGGCTATGGCCTTGCCACATTTCACAACTGGACTGGCAGTAAGAGCTAGAGGAGGAGCAGACATTGATCAGGCTACTTTCCCATATGCAGATTGCTGAAGTCCTTCCAATGAAGAGGCAGAATAACTTGGTGTGATCTACAACCAAAGACACACAGTTTTCCAACATCTGCACAGAATCATCCTAGAGTAACAGCAGGGAATAGGAGGTTGCAACGAGAAAACCGCCCAGGGCATCCACAGTACAGCAGGCAACACTTCTGAGGTGGTTTTTTATCCCCTTTCCTAAACAGAGTTTCAGTTTCTTCAGAGTTTAGAGGGTGAAAAGGGTTTGCAGAACACATTCCTGTGAGAGATAAGTGAGGGACACAAAATGTGGTCATAGCAGAAATGGTCAGTAGACAGCGATTGAGTCCTGATGAGACTTTCTTCTCCAGGTCTCCCTCCCTCCTCTCTTTCCTCTCTTTTTCTTCCTTCCTTCCTTCCTTCCTTCTTTTCTTCCTTTCTTTCTCACAAATCCCTTGGCAGTTCACAAACCATGGGATAAGAAATGAAATTAATGTGGCAAAAAGAGCAGATTGAAGTCAACAGCTGCAAACCATCCAAGCACCACCACCAAAACCTCCAATCACACTCTCTGTTCGTTCAGGAATCCAGACCCAGCAAATCAGCCATGCCCTGGTGCACCTGTCCGGCTGCTTCTTATGCAAATCCTCACCAAGAACCGATTCTCATAAAGCCACATGGTGTGCCACATTTTCTCCTGTCACCAAAAAAACCACAAAGAGCTCCTTCTATAGAAGCAGAAGGGGTGACATCTGTACTCCCCACTTCCACAGGGCCTGCCACACCAAGTCACTGCCTATGCCTTGGTCTCCCCTCAAGCAACAAAAACAGTTACTCCTCCCACACAAGGTTTTCACTTTTCTAGAATGTTCAATTCTTCCAAATATCCTGCTCATCTGGTTGTACTGCTTTGTAGATCCTACTGAGTATAGGAAGGACGTGATGTTCAAAGCCTGGGGTTGGTTGGACATGGCTCCCCAGGCTGTTTTCCAAGTCACATTTACAGCATTGACAGAACCAGTCTAGGATACATAAGCCCTCATGTGGGTGGGTATCCTGGGTCCCCATTTTACAAGTATTGACTAAGTGTTCCACCAGAACACTGCTTTGTCTGCAAGCCAGCCAGGTGAGGTTCCCGTGAGAGGGCTGGGATGATGAAATTGCTCAGTGCATAGGGGAGATATACAGTTCAGGCCACTGTCCAAGAACAGGCAACAATGGCTCATTATTGACTGGGTTGAGCATAAAAGGGATATGCAAATTTGTGAAAGATTTGTAGCTCTGCTATGCCTGGAACCCATCCAGAAAACTCTGGAAGGAACACGATCACACACAGAGAGAGTTGGGGGAGAGACGCCATGCAAATGAAAGGTTAAAAAGATGTGGCCTGTCCTGGGAGGAAATGTTCCGTTTCCCGTTGACCTACTTTTCCCCTCTCCACTTTCTAATCTTTCCTCTTTCACAGAAAAAAAAAATGTAGATTTTTTTTTCTTTCCCATAACTTGACAAACAATTTCCATGGCAACAAGCAATTTCTTGAGGGTGGGAAGAAAGCTCCTGGTGATGTTTAGCTTTCCTCGGCAATTTGACACCACCTAGCATCACCCTAAAGTGAGGTTCTGGGAAAGATGATCTACAACAGGCTGTCCTATGGGCATAACTGTGGGGGACTGGCTCGATTATGGTCATGGATGTTAGCAGCAGCAGCTGATGGGGAGTGCCACCATCCTCAGGGTTAGGTACTGGATTCTATGCTAAGTCTGGGAATTGGGGGAAATTTTAATTTGTTTTTGGTTTTTTGTTTTTTAATTTTTGGTTTTTTTTCGAGACTGGGCTTCTCTGTGAAGCCCTGGCTGTCCTGGAACTCGCTTTGTAGATCAGGCTAGCCTCAAACTCTCTGAGATCCACCAGCCTCTGCCTCCCAACTGCTGGGATTAGAAGCATGTGCCACCACCACACAGCTTAAACAATTTAATTGGAGGTATCATTTATTTTAAGGGAGTGTCTTACCTAATGTCTAGACTTCACAATTTTAAATAAATATTCTTTGCTTCTTACAATTCACAGGTGGGGTCTGTCTAAGGGTTTCTGTTGCTGTGATAAAACACCAGGGCCAAAAGCAACCTAGGGCTGAAAGCGTTTATTCCAGTTGATGGTTCCACATCACAGCCCATCACTGAAGGAACTAACAGGTAATGTTAACTGAATGTAAAGAGCAAAGGCAGTGCCAGTTGGTTAACAGGGAGCACACAGGGAAGCTTTCTCCACCAGGGCAAACTTCTTACCTGGCAGATGCTCCAGATGTAAAGAGGTCCCTGCGTAAGTTGCCCTCATGAGCTGGACCAGCCTCTTTGTGGCTTCCAAGATGTCGCACTAATTTCAGTGCTCAGGTATTTGATAGACAAGCAATTGCTCTGGCTCATACACTTCACAATGATGGTGACACTAATCACACCTTCTGTCCGCCACTATCTGAACTGACTACAGACTCAAACCCTGGTGCTGTTCTGCTACACAGAAGGTACACTGACCCCCAACTTTTGTTTGCTGTCTTACTATGAACCTATGCCCTCTCAGTCACGAAGTTACAAGAAATGTCACCATGAATGGGGCTAGAGATGGTTTAGCAGTTAAAGGTGCTGCTATTCCCACAGCAGATCAGAATCTAGCATCCACAAATAAATAGATCTTTTGTTTAAAAAGACCACCCAAAGCCTGTGCATGGAGAGACCAGTCCCATCTACCACCCAATCTTGGCACACAGACCATTTACCAGGGCAGTTCTCTGCTACCTTCAACACTGTACGCATGCAAAAATGCGAATGTTTCCATGAGGGCTGGTCCCATTCTACCACAGTGCCTTAGGATGCTAGTTAGTGCCTACCTAAAGTACACACTCATAACTTAAATACCAACAGAGGGTGGGCATATTACCAACACTTAATCATCCCTGCAAAAACTAAGCTTTCGCCTTCACAGTTGGCCCTTGGAAATGTCCACTGGTGTCCTCCTTTGGCTAACGACATTCAGCCTGGCCCCCTACCAGGGACTAGCAACAGAAAGAATACCGTTCCAGACACTGTGACTTCATGCTCCTCTGAAGGACACAGATGTTTTATTATAGTAATCCACAGATCATAAAGCCTTATCCTCTTTCCACTGTTAATCAAATTGATATTTTTTCTACTATCTATTTTTTCAAGCATTCTATTTGTTCTTAGGACTTGGAGCATTTTTCAGAATGATAGTTTGCATAGTGCCTCGCAAATGGCCCACATCTGTGGGTGCAGGCGTGCACTTCCCACATAGAAGGCAGTCAAAGGCAAAGATTTCACATTCTAGCTTATAGGCAGAACTAACTACTCCCTGCCTCTCAGAAAGCACACACTGAAACCTATGGATGCATGTACCTCAAACTCCAAAGCTAAAACTCAGGAGGAGGCATGTCCTAAAGGAGCCCTCTGAATGACCTCTCAGGGACACAATGCGCTTATTTTAACAAATGCATGCCCTGGAATTCACTTTTCCACTAAACAGTTGAGAAATAATTTATTCATCTTCCCAGTTAAGCTACAGTCTGAGCTCTGGGACTTTGGTGAGTTGTGTTACCTCTACAACAAGTCATTGACAGCCACACTTTGCAGCTGCACAGTGGGAATTAAAGCTAATGGAGCAGGGGGCTAATAGGGGCAAAAAAAAATACCCAATGGCTGTCACCACAGGATTCTTCAACTTGGAACGAACAGTAGAGAGAACAAAGTGGCGAGAACTGAGGTACAACTGGTGCTCTCCAGACAGCCAAGGAGGAGGCAAGGGTTGGGCATAACAAGGAGGAAAAGCCCTTTGGGGACTTACCTCTTACGCACTGTGTGTTGGGAACGGAAATGGTGCCTATCTACTTGCCTGAACTAGATCCTTTGAACAGAAAATTTCCTTGAAAAAATGAGGAGCCAGATAACCATCAGTTTGGAATTTAATAAACTACCATTCTTAAGCTTATTCTTTCATCTTCTCATCTTTCATCTGGCCTCTTGGATGAACCCAAACTGTCAAGTAAAGAATCCAAGGCTTTGGACCAAAAGAATCAGCTAAGTGACTGGGCAAGTTGGTGTCTTATCCACAAAATGGGTTTGTCCTAACCACCAAAGAAGGTTGTCTGTATAGTACTTTAGACACTTTATAGAGATAGACTGTTCAGATATAAACTGAATATTCCTCAAAGTTAGTGAGTTAGAAGTTTGTTCCCTAATGAGGCAATGTGGGAGCAGATGGAATGTCTGTGGGGTCTACAGTGAAAGAACACTGGGGAATGGGAACAGACTTCTTCCTGGAAGGAGTACTGGTCTCCGGAAGTGAGTACCAAAGCGTGATTTACTACAGAAGTTGATCCTGACAAGTTGGTCTCTAGCTTCTTGTTTTGAGATGTGCCTTCTCCTCCAAGCTTCCATGATGTGGAGGATGTGATAAGGGTGAACCAAAAAGACGCCTTCCCTGGGCAGCTTCAGCTAACAACCGGATAGGGCCTAGAGTGACCCAAGAGAATTTCAATGGGGGTGGGTGGGGGTGGGTGTAGGAGGTGAGGGGGTAGGGGTGGGACACAGAGACAGGACTGCCTTGCTCAGATTGTCCTGTGGGCATATCTGAGAAGCATTTTCTTGGTTGCTAACTGATGTGGGAGGCCCAGACCACTGTCCCAATGCCTGAGTCCTGAAAGATGTAAGAAGAGTAGCTGAATAACTTCCCTCCATAGTTCCCGTCCTTGCTCCTGTTTGCATCCCTTTTCTGTCTCTTGGGTATCTGAAAGGGTATGCTGAAACTAACCCTTTCTTTTCCTAAATTACTTTTGGTCAGAGTTTTTAACACAGCAATGAGAAAGCAAACTGGGATACCACCTAACTGGAGACTTTGAGCATTCCAAAACAGGTACTAAAAAAACTTTTTTTTTTCCAATAATAATGTTAGCCTGTCTGGGACACTTTGTCATAGTAATATCAAGCTGACTAATGCAATGAATGATACCAATCTTCCTTGGGTGGAGCACCTTTTGGCAAGCTGGTTCTAGATTAAGTGCTAGAATATCACTGGGACTGTGCCATGCGACAGTCCTCAGATAATCCAACTGTGATCTGCTATAGTACCAGGCTGCTGAAGATGGTACGTGAAACAGATGAAAGACAAAAGAGTTGTATTGTGGCAACTGGCAAATCCCACTANNNNGGGGGGGGCACAAAAATACAAATACTCATCAGAATGCAACGTCAAAGATTAGTATGCATGAATCAGTCTTTTTGATTAGTTCTCCTTTAAAAAAAAAATCCAAACTGGGGCAGGAGAATGGCTGAGCAGTTAAGAACATGTACTAATCTTTCAAAGGACTTGAGTTTGCAGCTCATTGCCTAGAATATCAGCTCCAGGAGTTCTGATGCCCTCTTTTGGCCTCCATACGCATAATCCCACAGGGATGGATGGACACACAGATGGGGACACACACACACAAAATTAAAAATGAAAATAAGGTCTGCAGAGATGGTTAAGCAGTTTAGACAACTGCTATAGCTGCTGGGATCTGGCTTGATTCCCAGCACCCATGTGGTTTCAGCTACAAGAAATCTAATGCCCTCTTCAGGCCTCTGCATGAATGTGGTACACATTGCATATATATGTATATATGTACACACATACACACACATGCATACACATATGTGCTATATATGTGCAATATATATGATAGGTAGATAATATATATATGATCACACACACATACATATACATGAAAATACCTATACACGTGAAATAAAAACACTTTGAGAAAAAGAAAAAAAAAACAACACTGACACTGATGGACAATATTAAAGAACAGTCATGTATTTGTTTTTCAAGACTCCAAAAATGCACTTGTGACAACTGAATGCTAGTTATGATAAATGAAGCAGTAGCTGCAAGGCTCTTTACAGCTGTAGCCGCTGACAGAACTGTTGATACATATACAAAACAAGAGTGACCATATGGGAGCTTAAACTAACTAGCAACACACAAGGGGGAAAAGAGTCCCAAGATGATTCAAGCAAACAACTCTCCATCTTAGCTGAGTGCTAGAATCTCCCAGGGAGTGTTTAAAAATCCCGATGCCCAGGCTGCAGGTTTATTACATCAAACTGAGGAGGGCAGGTCGAAGCTTCTATAGCTTTTAATGTGCCCCAGTTGATTCCAATGGTGGCCATGTGACTCTCCTTGTGGGGCGGTGGGCAGCATGCCAGTCATATGACTTCATCTACACTAGAGTCACATCTAATCCCACCTCCCACTCACCCATGGACCTTCACTAAAATCCATGCAGGTTTCTGAATGTCTTATTTTTCTCCAACTTGCACCTGGCTTCAAGACATTGGCATGACCCATAATCCAAACAGGAAAACCCCCTGCTACGCACCAACAACACAGAGAAGTGGTTCTTAAACACAGGAATCCCAGAGGTCAGGCTGGACCCCAAATCTGCACTTCTGACAGTTTCCTTGATGCTTCTGCTTGGAAGGGAGACATTCTACTGGAGAGTGAGCTAAATTAAAAGCAGACTACTGGTCAGTCCCAATGACAAGCTGCTATTCCCAAACTAATTTAGGGAGATGGCTCAGTGGGTGAAGTACTTGCCACACATTATGAGAAACTGAATGCTGATCCCAAAACCCACATAAAAACCAGGTATGGCAGTGCATCTGTACCCTCAGTGCTTGAGAGCTCACTGAAGCCAGCCCAGCTGAACTGGTGAGCTCCATGTTCAATAAGAGACTGTGTCTCAAAAACTAAGACGGAAAATGATTGAAGACACCCTATACCAAGCTCTGAGTCCACACCCATAATGACACACATGTATGCATACCACACACATCACCACAAAGACAAACTAATATGAGGAAGAAGCATAGAAGTTTCTGTCAATTATAGAATAGTTTATCTCATCTAGAAATATTCAATGTACAGGCTGCAAAAGGCAGGGTTTCACACCCAGAACTTGGTAGAATTGCACAATCTCAGGCCCACCTCAAATCTACTGGGTCAGAATTTCTCTTCCAGGATCTCTATGTGACGCAATTGTACATCACCATTGAAGAAGCCTGGGCCTCAACCAGTTCCCTCACTGGTGTAGCACATGGTTACCGAGCACACACTGAATACAGAATCTGTTCATCTTAATGAACATCAAAGAGGATAGATAGGATCTCCACCCTCACAGAGATGAGACAGAGCAAAAGCCCAGAGCTGTGGCACCTGCCCATTTTCACAGAGTCAATCAGTAGCCAGAACAGACTTAGACCCCATGCTCCTAATTTCTTGTAGGGTAACAGAAAGAATACAGACAAGTGCATGGATATCACAAACACATACCTAGTCCTCCTGGTTTCTCAGCACATGGTTCCCCAAACCCTAAGCCTCTGCAGAATGGTAAGACTGTCTCTGGCATACTAATGAGGGAGCTGACAGTGGGAACCGCTACATAGCTAGAGCTGACCCCCTGAATCATCCAGACCCAAAGCCATGATTGGGCCATTTGGTTCCATTCCCCAAACTCTGGGAGGGAGAAGGGCTAAAGACTAACTCCTGAATGCCATTGATTAGGTCAGTCATGCCTGAGCAAGGAAGCTGCACAAACACTGGTTCAATGAATTCCCAGTGAATAGACCTGGGGAACTCCCTGAAGGGGGCGGGGTGCCCAGAAAAGACTCGGAAGCTCCAAGACCCATGCTCTACATCTTGTCCGATTTATCTCTTTTGTGTGTGTTTTCCTGAGTTACATGAGATGCTGCAGCAAATTATGAACCCATGGAGTGTGTCATGGCAGTTCCAATCTATGACCTGCTGGCCTGGAACCTGGGCCAGGGGCAGTCTTGTGAGACGGAGTCCTGAACCAATGGGATCTGACATTGTGTCCAGGTAGACCTCACACAAACAGGATTAAACTGGATGATATTTATCTACAGAATGGCTCGTGCATTGATGGGAAGAAATATCAAAGGTTCTAGAAGTCTTCTGAACTGGATATTATGAGAATCCAGAAGAAGAATGTGCCTATAGCCTTACATACCTCCATCAAAAACAAAACACCCCTCAAAAAGAGGTCACTAAAAACAAAACAAGGAGGGACCAGAGATGGCTCTAAGATTAAGAGCACATACTGCTCTTTCAGAGGACCTGTATTCCCAGTACCCATGTCAAGCAATTCACAACTGCCTATAACTCCAGCTCCAGAAGATCTGATGCCTCTGGTCTCCACAGAACACCTGCACTCAGGTACACATATCCACACACAAATACATACATAATTTAAAATAATTTTTAAGAAAACTTAACAAAAAAAATCAAGGGACCAGCAAGGTAGCTCGGTTAGATAGTTCAGTGTATAAAATGTATCTATCACCAAGATGGCTGACCAGAGTTTGATAACCACGACCTGCATGGTAGAAGGGAAAAGTTGACCCCTTCATGTTGTTTTCTGCCATCACAAGCACACCCACGCCCACCTTCCTCCCCCCCCCACAAGCATGCAAATGCACACATGCAAACATGCAAAAATAAAATCTAATTAATAATTAAAAAATAAATGAGCAATTTCTCATATCAAGTTAGAAAACTTGACAACATAAAAATCAGTCCTCACCAACTTCTTAAACCACACCAGCATGGCTAGATGGTATCAGCCAACAGAGTCCACGTGTGTATGGAAGTATTTGTTGTGAGGATCGAATGGAATGGATAAACTGTGAAGAGGGAGCACACTAACTTCGGGTCTCATCTCATATTGAAATGGGTCCTCCCATGCTTTGGAAAGTGCATTCGGTGGGTTCTTCTATTGATCTGTTCAGGACGGACTGGCACAACACATTTTGACCATGACCCAATTTCTGTCTAGTTGAAGGAGTAGTAACGTTTATCTAGATCTGCACTTTTTATGGGTCATCCAATTCAGTCACATTGTCCTGTCACAGAAAGAAGAAAATAGCCTAAGCATGAAAGTCACATGAGGCAGCACAGCTTGAAGTGGCAGAGCCAAGCTGGTCATCTAGGCTCGCCTGCCTGACTCGGCACAGATTTCCACCTGGGAGCTTATAGGAGATGCAGGCATCGGGTTCCAGTCTCAACCTGCAGAGTCAGAGCCAGGAGTGAAGCCCTGGTGACTAATGTCCACAGTGACATTTGGAGGAAAGGCCATCTGAGGACCCAGTGTCCGCCTCTCATTGATTAAGACAGCTGGCAAAAAGCTGCTGTTCACACCAGAAGCAAACACTAGTGGATTGCCTGAGCTCTGAGGCCTCTGGGATGAGGTTTTGTTCCATTACCAAATCACAGTCATCCACAGGGCTTGCTGCAGGGGCCTTCTCATCAACTACCCACAGGTTGCTGAACAAAAATACGAATATCTGTCCCAGGGTAAAGTTCCAAGACAGCCTGTGGTATAGGCGCCAATCTCTATGAACATGCATGAGCCATCTAAACACCACTGTGATTCATGCGTCCTTCTGGAATTATTATTATTATATAAACACATGAGGAAACCTCTTAGTAACTGATGAGGAATAAATGAGGAACACCACTGTACTCAGATCAAACAACAACTCATCATTTATGTATCTGTTGATCTATCTCTCATATAGCCACCTTCAGCTATCCAAATGGATACGGTCTTTAGAGTCTAAATGCTTGGATTGGGGTCCTTCCTACTAAAGTTGAGTCCAAGCAGATCACTTTAGGTAAAGGGCAAACAGATGGGAGAATGCCATAAAGGAATGCAACCACACCACCAACTTTCCTGAGTCTCACTCAAGCTTCTCAAAATGTAGATCACAAGCAACCTGCCTGAGAATCATTTAAAAGGCACCCCCCTTTTTTTCTCTTTTTTTTTTCTTCTTGGGATGCAGTTTCTCTGTGAAGCCCTGACTGTGTTGAAACTCACTCTGTAGACCATGATGACTTCAAACTCAGAGATCCACCTGCTTCTACCTCGCAAGTGCTGGGATTAAAAGTGTGCACTGCCACCACCTGGCAGGACCTTTTAAAACACACACACACACACACACACACACACACACA
>LOEQ01000142.1:506169-518029 GCA_001685075.1 Bramus lutescens | reverse complement strand
CGGTACACAGTGCCTAGTTCAGACGAGCTCAGTCAGCCAATATCCTGCCAAGCTAACCTATCACATTCATGAGAATTTGATTGACAACCTCTGGAAGAACCAATTGTACAATTTGCTGAACCCCAATAAGCATTTTTACAGGAGGTTCTTATATCAACTCCCTATTTCCTGTCCCCTCCTTTTATGCTTTGAATGGGAAATGTCCTACCTAGGCCTTTAGGTCTGAATATATGGTCCCTGAAAGCTGGTGCTATTTAGAAAGATGGCGGAACCTTGAGAATGTGGGGCTGTACTAGAAGAAATGAATCCCTCCGCTTTCTGACCCACTGAGATGTAAGCAGGACACATCCATCCTCATCCATCTTCCCATTGCCACAGACTCACCTGCAGCCTTGCATTCACCACCATGATTGACCACACCCCTTAAACTGTGAGCCAATGTAGAGCCCTTCCCCCCTCTAAGTTGCTTCCCGTCAGGTATTCGGTCGTAGTAATAACAAGACTTAGAAATGCATCTCTCCTGGACAATATAAAGGGAGCTGGGCATGCTCGCACACATTTGCAATCTCAGCAGCTGGAAGACAGGAGGGTGGTGAGTTTGAATCCAGAGTAAAATCCAGGTCAGCTGGACACACACTGTAAAGCCTTGTCTCACAGATAAGCAATAATTTAACAAACAGAATAAAATAAAGCAAAAGGGAGACAAGGGCCGATACCAATGAGCCCTGCTCTCTTATCCTTTACAGTCAGCCACCATTTTGTCAGAGATCATCTGTCCACAGCAACACTAGCACCACTAGTGTCTGCCTCAAGCACCATGTCAAAAGTTCACCCCAGGGAAAGAGCAGGGTGCGCTGCAGCACAGTCAGTCGCAGAAACAGCCCTTCTCAGCCTTTGAGCTTTAGAATCGCAGTTTAAGGACATTCAACCTAGAACTCAAAGTACTGGACATGTTCACCCTCTGCATGAGAAAGCCAAAGGAACAAGACCCTAAAAAGAAAGAGAGAGACACTTAAGGCTCTCTCTTCCACTGCAGCCAAAACCACATGCAACAGTGTAGAGAGTTAGTTCAAGGTCATTACTTCAAGTCCTCACCCTACGAGAGATGTATGTGTTCACACTTACATGAGTGTGAACACACACGTATTTCCAAAATACATCAAGTGCATACAAATTAAAACAGAGACAGTGTTTTGCCATTAGTGCATTCCTAGCAGCAGAACTTCCAAAGAGGTAGATACATACTTGATTAAATAATATTGAACACCCTAGATCGGCAGCCTGGAGCTTCTACTCTGGTTAACAGCACAGAGTATCATGTTCCTGTTCACCTTCCACAGTCTCTTGGCTGTGGCTATGAGCTCCTACTTCAAGCAAAGAAGAGAAGGTTGACTTATTGATCCTCTGCCAGTAAAGGAGTAGAAATAAGACCTACTCACAATTTGTATTTCCAAAACATTGATGATGTTGGCTAGGAAGCTACCCTTTCCATCTTCTTCAAAGAGGTTTGTGTACCTGTACACACACGCATGCACACGTACGTGTATCCAATCATCATTCACTTCTTAGGGCTTTAACAAACTTCAGGGGGGTAAATTCCAGACTTTTCAAAAAGCAGGGAAATGAATATACAGATTGTGTTGCCCTAAACTATGGGCAGTTTAGGAACACAAGTTCAGAGAACCTAGAATTCTACAACAATAAAGGGTTCAGATACTGTTGGGTGTATGGAGGCGGGGGGAATGGTACACACCTTTAATGCCAGCACTAAGGAAGCAGAGGCAGCTGAATCTCTGTGAGATTGAGGCCAGCCTGGTCTGCCTAGTTCCAAGATAACTAGGATCACACAGTGTGACCCCCATGTCAAAGTTTAAAAAAATAAAATAAAATTAAGATGACCATGAAAGTATATAATCCTCGGGTCTTGGCCCAATTTCCTTTGGATCCTAACTTACACTAATAGAAAAAACGTCACAAACATTTTCCTAGAAATGGATTCTCAGTTCCAGAGGGATATGATACTCTTTTCTGGAGTCTGGGCTTTGCTGACAATTGTAAATATGGTCAGACATTAAGAGTGGTCAACTACTGAACAGAAATGAGTTGCCACAGAGCATGTGGAGAGACAACTCAGTGAATAAAGTGTTCGCTGCACAAGCCCGAGGATCTGACTTCAGTCACCAGACCGAAGTGTGGTTTCTAGCAACCACATCAGGAGACTCACATCTGCCAGTAACTCCAACTCCTGGGTAGCTCACACCTCTGGACTCAGATGGAGCCTGCACTCACATGGCTGGGCCCACACATACACATAACTAAAAATAATTTCAAAATTAATTTTTAAAAGGTAGACATCAATTGAAGACATTTAACATCGATCTCTGGCTTTCACAGAGACAAGCAGACAGATACATGGACACAGATGTCTAGAAATCAGCTTGCCTCAAGTTGACAATCCTTGCTACGCTGCTTCTTGGATCCCTCTCTCTGTCTGGCTGCTGTCTGGCCAGCTCCAGTGCCTAGCATCACCCACATTCACCACCAAAAAGAGGAGAGACAACCAAAGTCATCAATTCACTGCTCTCCACTTGGCAAAGAGGCAGAACGTCAAGGTTGGGCTTATTTAATGTGTCCTCATCATCTCATGCTAATGATCTAAATTGAAAAGGTACAGAAAGTGAATTCCCTGAGTGTTTCTTTATGAGCTATGAAGGATGTGGATTAAAATAAGGGTATGAAAAATAACAACATCGACAAAAATTCAACATAGCTTGAGCCAAATCATCTCTGACATGGAGCCATTAATATTAATAAAATGTTTATTAATGTATGTTAAGGAAATGTTTATTAATGTATATTAAGAAATAGTTAACACCTCTAGCCAAAGTGCTAGATGTGAAGCCTAGAAGGAATATTATACTAGAGTCCCCTTTTAGCCTCCAGCTTCCAAGTCACCCACAGAGAGAAGTGTTCTCCTCCATAGCGCATTTCCCAGCCATGATGCTTTGCTGAAGCACACAGGACCAATGCAAGGCACCATGACTGAACCCTCCAAAACAGTAAGTTAAATAATTCTTTTAGGTGGTTTCTTTCAGGTATCAGATCACAGAAGCCACAAAGCAGACTAATCCACAGGGACAGGAAGAAAGGGACCACTTGATTAGAAAGTACAAATTCTGTATTATACTGTGGGTTCCAGATCGCAAAGACTACATTTATTCAGATCTGGAACTTGCAGATTCATGACCTAGG
Source organism: Bramus lutescens (assembly GCA_001685075.1). Classification (NCBI taxonomy): domain Eukaryota; kingdom Metazoa; phylum Chordata; class Mammalia; order Rodentia; family Cricetidae; genus Bramus; species Bramus lutescens. The sequence continues at coordinate 514,777 of LOEQ01000142.1, read as the reverse complement.
CCAAGATGCGTAACCACATAGAATCTTGTTTCTCCATCTGGGGAAATGAGAATGACAGGGACAACCACTTCTTAGCACTGTCACAGAACTTTAACAAGTTATTTTTATGTTCAGTAGCACTTGAAATTCTATGAGGCTATTTAACTGTTTCAAAGATCATAATTAACACTATACATTCTGCATCTATGTGCATCTGTTATGTAGGTGTGTGTGCACGCACATGTGCATTCATAGGTGCATACATGTAGATGCCGCCGCCACCACCGCTGCCTGCTGACATAATCACTCACTGGCCTGAGCTCTATAACTGGGCTAGCCGGCTAGCTATCAGGCCCCAGGCATCACCTGTGCCCACTTCCCTGAAGCTGGGATTACAAGCATATCTACCATGCCTGGCTTTTTATCAGAAAAGCTATGGGGATCTGAACCCAGGTCCTCAGGCTTGTGCAGCAAGCATGGTACCGAGTCACCTGTCCAGTGGCTCACTATCTATTCTTTCACCAAACTACTGCTGTCTTAGCCTGGAAAGGCATCGTTCAGTTCCTAGCTCTCCTCTATACTCCCCTTTGTACATGTCACTCCATGAAGTCCTCATACTGCTCTGACAAAGCAGACAAGGATTTGATTTTCCTTGGCTGAAAATGCAAAGCTCTGAGCAGTTTAAAAGCTCACCAGCAAGGCCAGTGCTCTGCTTCCTCTGCTTCCGAGAAATGCAACAGCAAAGGGCTGCAGCTAGCCAGACTTCCTGAGGATGTATTAAGTCCTGGGACTGACATAAACACTTTCTATACCCTCTCACTCCACAGGACAACCCTATGGGTAGATGACATTACTCCCACTTTGCAGATGAGAAAACTGAGGCTTAAGTGGCTGAAACAACATACCAAAGATTAGCAAGTCAGGGGTAGTGGTGAAGGATAAAAATCTCATTCTGGTTTCATTTAAGAATAAAGAGATTTTCCTAAAGGACTGAGGAAACCTGTGTAGGGGTAGCAGGGCTGTTTGATTTCTGCACCAGTGGGGTACTAGGCCAATAAACACCAATACTCCTGCAATACTGGCCACATGGCTGTCATTTAAAGAAATGGAGACAAATTCAGGCAGTGACAGTGGTGGTGCATGCCTTTAATCCCAATACTTCAGAGGCAGAGGCAGGAGGTTCTCTGAGTTCAAGGCCAGCATGGTCTACAGAATGAGTTCAGGACAGCCAGGGCTACACAGAGAAACCCTATTGAAAATAACAGCAGCAGCAGCAACAAATACCAGGAGGCAAGCTGGGTCTAGTGGAAGAGTCCTACGACCCCGGCAACATGGAGGGACAGGGCAGAAGTACAAAGAGAGGCCTGCCTGGGCTGCAGAGTGATTTCAAGGCCAGTGCGGACAACAAAGGAGATACTAATTTAAAATAAAAAGTGGTCTGTGGTAGGATGCTTCAGCGGATGCACAAAGCTCTAGGTTTGGTTACCCAGTGTATTAGCTACTTTTCTATTGCTGTGAGAAAACACCATGACAAAAAGCAGCTTACAGAAGGATGAGTTTGTTTTGACTTAGGGTTCCAGAGGTTTACCATGGTGGGAAAGTATGAAAGCAGACAGGTGTTAACAAGAGCAGGAAGCTGAGAGCTCAGATCTTGAACCACAGTGTGTGGAAGAGAGAACTAACTTTCTTCAGTAAGGCTGTACCTTCTAACTCGCCCCAACTGCACCATCAAGAGTATGAACAGGGACCAAGGACAACACAAGGTGAGTTACATCAGCAAAAGCCCACCGCAGCATGGGTGAACACTCATGAAATGAGGAACCTGGAGCTCTTGGCATGACTTGTAAAAACAGCGCAAAGGGCCAGAGTCCCCTCTCCTCAGGAGCCCTGACTTATTGCTTACATAACCTTAGAGAAGAAAAGGCCTTGTGAGTTCCAGGAACTTCCTGAGATTTGTAAGTTGTTCATAGTTTGTTGTTTTGTTTTAAAGAAAGGCGTTCACTCCATGGCCCTGGCTATATAGCCCTATAACTCACTATGTAAACCAAGCTGACCTGAAACTCACAGATACCATGTTGCTTCTGCCTCCCATGGGCTAGGATTAAAGGTATGCATGTGTACTGTACTCAGCTACTTTCTGAGTCTTAAGGAGCCTTTCTGATGGGGGATTCCCCTCTGTATGCTATGAATATGTTTTATTACCATTGGTTAATAAGGAAGCTGCAGGGCAGAATATAGGTAGGCAGGAAAACTAAACCGAATACAGGGAGAAAGATGGCAGAGTCAGGCAGATGCTATGTAGCTGCCGAAGGAGAAAGACACTGGAACCTTACTGGTAAGCCACAGCCTTGTGGAGATACACAGATTAATAAAAATGGGTTAATTTAAGATATAAGAGCTAGCTAGAAATACGCCTGAGCCATCAGCCAAGCAGTATTGTAATTAATTAGTTTTGTATGATTATTCGGGTCTGGGCGGCTGGGAAACAATCAAGCAGTTTCCGGTTACACCTTTCACTAGAACTTTCCGAATCTTCGTGATTTTTCCCGCCAAGAAAGAATGTGTCATTTTCACAGGGACTTGATAGACGCCTCTCCGTGTATGATTTGAAAACAAATACATGGATACACATGAGTATATGTGTATGTGTGCACACACAAACACAAAATGTACCTTCCAAATAAAAAGAAACCTATGAGATCATTAATTGCATTCACCCATCTCCAACAAAGAAAACAAGGAGGTGTCCACACCAGGAAGGAACAGGGGGCTCTCTACAACCTCATACTAACATCACACTCCAGGCATACCACAGCACAGACCACCACCCCACACCCTTCCCTTTCAACCTCAACTTCCAACTCTGCAATAAAGCTTGGGACCAAGTTTATCAAAACACAAGTCTCCATCATGACTTGCAGGAAAATCTACATGAGCTCCTAAAGAAAACTGCTCGAAACAAAATCTTCTTACCATCCAAATGGGGTATGAGGCAAGCTGATACAGAGATTGCACAGCATCCAGCCCATGGGTGCAGCTATGACCTATCACTTGCCTCCCGGAACTGCTGTCTAATTAAGCTGCATGGGCTGAAGCTGACAATATCTAAAGCAGAGACACATTGGGGCTTCAGTCATGAATGAAAAGCCTTTTGTGGCTGTAGCAGCTGTCTAGAAGCAAGTGTGCACCCAAAGATGAAATCAAAGGACCTAAGACAATGAGGGGACGACCAAGACATATAGTGAATCCCATCTCTTGCCTGCCAGGGAAATTTTGTCTTATATGTAGTCGAAAAAAAACCCCAGTGAAGTTCAGAATTCTTCAGGCAGAACAGCAAAACTCCAAACTAGATGTCAGCGTAAACGAAGCTAGTACCAAAATAACCCAGCAACCCACATAAAATGCAGACATAAACTCAGAAGGGAAGGACACCATGTGTCTTCTGCACAGGAAAGAGAAGAAATTCACAGGGCTCTGAAGCCACTCTGGTGGCGCTAGCCCTGCCAATAAATTTCCAGCATTCTTTTGATATGGCCCAGTCCTCAATCAGTAAAGAATTTCAGACAAGATGTAACACAAAGGCAGGAAGAGATTCCACCCTAACAAAGCTCTGTCAGCCTGAAATTCACATCTCCATCTTCAGGAAGAAATGGCTGCATCTGGTTATCTGTAAGGCATCAGTCAAACAAGCTAGATTTGAGGATTTCTCTTCATGCCTGATTTACAATTCCTTAGAGTCAGGACCATATACCCTGGTGCCATTCCTCTCTATCCCAAAACGTGTATGGGCACGGGTGTGCGGAATACTGTGGTCTATCTCAGAGGCTGTCTGTCTCTACCTCCCCAGAAGTAGGATTACAAGCAGGTGTTATGACACCCAGCTTTTTAATCTATCTTCTGGGGATCAAACTCAGGTCCTCATACTTCCATGGCAAGCACTTTACCAATCAAGCTACCTTCTCGGCCCTTCCATACCAGTCTTGTTTGAAAAGGAGTGTGAGGGCTGGGTTGCAATGAGGCATGTATGGAAGGGGAATGGCATCCAACATGACTGGTATGCGACTAGCTACACACACACACACACACACACACACACAGGAAAGGTCAGGGATGCCTAACAAGACAATGCCAAACATTCTGTGAGATTATTTTAGACTCAGCAGCCTATCCACTGCAAATTCTTATTCACATGGCTCTGACATGAAAACACATTAAGAACAAAGATAAACAATAAATAAAAATTCAACCATGTACACAAAGCAGTTAAAACAAAACTAAATGGCAATCCCAGATGCAGCATGCTAGTTTCCACTGCTGCACTGTTCACTAAAGGAAGCACCAATATTAAGGATAATTTTTCCTATATAAATAGCATTGCACCAACCCTTCTAGCATGTACACTTCATGGGACTATACACATCACACAGATTACAAAACAGATTCACAAACAGGGAGCTGTGTGGTAACCATGCTGCAAAGACTTGAAAGAATAGCTTTGATTCCTGCCTAGGTGAGCCACAAAGCAAGACACAGTCCTTAGCTCGCGAGTCAACTAGACATTCAGACTTCCAAACAGAATTGTATTTTACTGCTGCAACGGAGGAAGTTTTATGATGGTTTTTACACACTAGTGTCATAATAAATACATTTGTATACACAATACATCCATTTCCTCTGAGTGTAACGTTGGATAAATTGTAATGTATACACAGTGGATTGCTATGATGCAGTGAAAATAAATTAGCATTACAAACAATAAAGTTAGAACTTCCTGAGATAACACTGAGCTGATGGTTAGCAACAGCTAAACTAAAAGTACCTTAAAGGAGATTAAAATTATACTGGCGAGGAGCTGGAGAGATAGATCAGTGATTAATGTACTATCTGCCCTTGCAGAGGCCCCAGGTGCAGTTCCCAGCAACTTACTCTAGTTCTAGGGGATCCAATGCCCTCTTCTTACCACTAAGGGAAGTAGGAAAGCACACGATGCACGGACATCTATGAAAGCAACATACCACACAATAAAATTATATATATATAAAATATATACATACTATATATTATCTATATGTTATATAATATATATATATATGGAAATAACTTGGGCCAGGTATCCACTGCATAGATTTAAATAGTACAACCTCCCAAATATCAGAACTATAAATAAACTCTTAGAATTAAAATTGCCTTAGATTGGTGGCTGAACCCATCTTCTTGGAGTACATGAAGACTGTGGCCCCCAACTTCAGTAACATATCTGCTTTCTTCTGGGAAAGTCTCACTCCCCAGGTCTGTTCATTCCACATCCCAGCAGGATAGAGATAGAACTCTTCTCACTGGAGGAACCAATTAGTTAGAACCTGCACATCAGGACTGCAGAGGGATCAGACACAACTCACAACTCGCCAGGTCTCTAGCGCTTCAATTACAATCCCAGCCTTGCACAAAGTGCATTTCCATGTATTACGGTACATATCAAACCCAGTATTTGACTCTCCTCCACTATCAAAAGTCATAGCTCAGGAAGTACACAATCCACGGCTGAAGGTCAGATCATGGGTACACACTGATGAACACACTGACTTAATAAAACAAGCTCATCCACTTAACACAGGTATAAGATCTGTCAGAGTAAAAAGCCAATTCAATGCCTTCTTCCAAACACACCAAACATACTTTTCAAGGGATTTTGTTTCATTGAAAACACTAGACATTTGGACGTCTGAGGAGAATGATACCCCATTTCCAGAGCAGAAAAGTTTTTGTGGAGATTTCTATTTCATAATGCCAGGGCATGCCGCAAACAGGCAAGATCAGTCTATTCAAAAGTTTTGTTCTTGAGGAGGAGCAAATTCAGAAAACCCATTCCAACAGGAAAGCAAGGATGTGTGTGGACAAAGCCAGTCACCCTTGAGAGACACTGAGGGCTGAGGAATGAAGGGTTCTGCTGGGAAAGACTGGCTACAGAGGCACGATAACCTGAGTTTGTTACCCATGTGTATATGCCTGCCTGTAACCCCAGTACTTCAGAGGTGGAAACAGGATCCCTGGGGAAAGGAGGCTACTGAGACAGGCCAAGTGGGTAAGCTTTATGTTTAAGTGATAGGCTGTGTCTCAATAAATTAGGTGGGGGCTCCAGAGACTGTTCCACAATTAAAAGTCCATGCTACTCTTCCAGAGGACCAAGAATTGGGTTCACAGAATCCATACCAGGAAGTTCATAACCACCTGAAACTCCACCCCCAGAAGGCCTAACCCCACACCTACGCTCAGATACACACACGTACATGCACACATGCAAACACATACACACACACACTCACTAAAAGTAATTCATAAAAAAAGAAAAAATAAAGTAAAATAATGAAGAAAGCAATCACAAGACAATGCCAATCTCTGGCCTCGGCACGCACGCAAGACATACACGCATACACAGAGAGGGCAGATAATCACAAGATAATTATGTGTGCTATCACACAATAGAGTGCAGAGACAAGATCAGTAACAGCAAAGGGAGCATTGGGGTTTCTGCCTGAGCTCTAACATACTCTTTCTCTCTTCCTTGCTTTGCTGAGTGGAGAGAAGAGGGGTCAGTATGAAAAAGTTCTGGAACATTCTCTGTCCCTAGTAAAGATCAAAATAAGTGAAATGGAGCCAGGGTTGTAACTCTGACAGACAGGGTTCCAGGCCCTCATCCCTACATTGCCTGTGGCTGAGTGATACTGGCGGGAGCATCAGTACCTATTCAACACCATCTGTACCTTGAACTGCCCCCCCACCCGCAGCCCCCTGACTGGAGTGCAGACTAGGGACAGAACTGGCATTTATTCAGGGTTCCTCGTGTGCCAGGTACTCCTGCCAGACCCCGTGGGGTCTGTCACACTGTATTCTAGCACTGGCCCAATACAGGAGGAATGACAGGTCATAGCAGAGGGGGAGAAAGTGCAGGCCACGTGACTTGTCTAAGCGCACAGAGCTCATTGACAGAAGCAAGAAAAACACCTAGATCTCCTTCACTGCCCCCCAAAGTACAGGAGGATGACAAAAATCCTGCATTTACAAGAGATTAGGAAGGACAGAAGCACTGTGGCTGTAGGAACACAGAAAATCTCAAACAGTCAAAATGTACAGACATATCCTCTCACCTGGCAGACAGGCAGAGGCTTCACAGAAAATAAAACTGATAGATTCTGGTTATTAAGCCACCATGGTGGGTAACCAGCAGAAAGTCCACCATAAAACAAACAGAAAACCACCATGGCAAAGGCCCAGGGCCTACACGGCAGGTCACGGGGCATCTCGGCAGGAAGGCATGTAAGCGATGAGGCCAAGGGAGCACAACTTAGGTCATCGAGGTAGGAACGGTTCAGAATGACCTCATGCATTTGTATCCCATCCATTCAGAAGGAATGGCGTTTAGAGGCTCCCAAAGCTGGAAAAACAGCTGGAGCAAGGTGCAGAGTGTGGGAGGCTTTCTGTAAAACTGAGATGTTGAGCAATAATTAGAGGCTGGGACACCAACCAAAGCCACCTAGGAGGAATTAAGAGCCTTAAATGAGGATTTAGAAGAGGAGGCCTGCAGTGACTCAATGATTTTGTGACTGTGGATGGTCGCTGGAAGGTGAGGCCTTCCCTTGGGAGGAAAAACAGATTTTCTCAATCCATACAGGAGAAGCAGGCCCCAAACATAAGCTAAGGTGCAGTGCAACACTGAGGATCTTCCCAGAATGGTTTTTCCTTCCAAGAAACAGATACGGCAGACGAATCACATCAAATGCTCCAGAATTCAGTGACTTGCTGCAATGCATGGTGAACTTGAGAATTTTCAAAGGTTGCTCTGTACTCACAAGGAAACAATGAAAATGTACACTGTGAAAAGGACCTTAAGCAATTACTGTCTATGTTATTTTTAGCTTGTGTGTGTGTGATATACGTATATGTGCAAATGTTTATGCATGAATGTGGATATGCACACAGCACATGTATGGAGGTCAGAAGAAAATCTTCCTCTTCCACTTTGTTTAGAAGATGTCCTTTGCTTGCTGCTTGCTGCTCTTCATACTTCAGGGGATTCTACTGACTCTGCCTCTGGGCTCCCTGTAGGAAATTACAGATGTACACTATCATGCCCAGATTTACATGGTTCTGAGGATCCGAGCTCAGATCCCCACTTTTGTTCAGCAGTGAAACATCTCCCTGATCCACCATACATTTATTAAGTTGGTTTTTGCTTGTTTGTTTGTTTGTTCTGTTTTTCAGACAGTGTCTCATATATCCTAGGCTGGCCTTGAAGTTAATGTTTAGCTGAGCATGACCTTGAGTTCCTGCCCTTTCTGCCTCCATTCCCCAAGTGCTTGGATTACAGACCATATCACCATGCCCAGTTTACATGGAAAGCATAGAGTAATTTTTATTTTCCCATTAGCTCTTCAACTTAAGAACATTTCTCAACATAAAAACCAAACTCCTCAGAGACCCGAATTTTCTTTTTTTTTCTTTTTTTTAAAGATTTATTTATTTATTTATACAGAATCCTGCCTATAGGCCAGAAGAGGGCACCAGATCTCATTATAGGTGGTTATGAGCCACCATGTTGTTGCTGGGAATTGAACTCAGGACCTCTGGAAGA
>LOEQ01000142.1:462357-474541 GCA_001685075.1 Bramus lutescens | reverse complement strand
GAGGAGAGGAGAGGAGAGGAGAGGAGGAGAGGACATAACAGGTATAACAAGGGAAGTCAGTGGCTAGTCTAGCAATATTAACACTTGTGTCGTACACAGGCCCAAAGACTGGCAATGCTGCTGTCCTGACCTGAAACTACCAGTGGGAAAGCGCCCTCTTTTTATGAGCATTTCCCCTTCTTTTCTGTATTTTTTTATCCAGCAACTTTGCAAAGTCAGAAGAGGTGTAAAAGAGATACGAACAGACACCACCTGAGTTTCAGGAACGACTGTCCTCTCAGACCAGCTCTTCCACTCCTGTTCTTTGCCATTGCCTCATATAACCTAAGACCTGGAGAGGTCTGCATGACTGAATTCACAAAGCCTGGGGACCCTGCTGGGCGAGCTCATGTGTAGACTTGTCATTACAGGAGTCAATATGACCACCATGACAAGGCCCAGGCTTTCCTGGTCTCCATGTGTTCAATGTTCCTCTGTTCCTCTTCCAGCAGACTGGAGTTAGGGACACAAATAGAAGGAAGGATGTTATTTTATTGGGTTCTGACCTCAAATGCCTACTGCACTTATAGTCTAGGGCTACGCCCCAAATTCAAGTATAAGGGAAGCCTCATCCATCCCTACATCATCCGGCCCTGTGCTAAGGGGCTCACTGTATAAAGACAAAGCAGTTGGCTTCAGGTGACATGAAACGTCAGACAAACTCAGAAAAATCAGACAGCCACATGGATTAAAGGACACCGCTGCCAGTTCTTGAGGATGCATGGCCTGAATAAAGACAGAAAAGTCAAAGAACCTGTATGAACAACTCTCTTCAAAACAAAATCACTTCTCCATTTCAAGCTAAAGAAACAAGCCAAGGAAACAGAGGCACTGGCCATTGGGGGCCTATGTGAGAAACAGCAACACAAGGAGGCACACCTTAGCAAGATTCAGGGGAAAGCTACTGCACTGCAGATCTTGGCTTTGACCCTGACTCAGCCGTTATTGCTGTAGAAAAGCAAGGCTAACTCTGGACCTAAAAGGACAAAAGGGGTGCATGGTTTAAATGCAACTGTCACACCTGGCATCTCACACCCCAGCAGAGAGTTATATGCACCAGTTTAGCAGAAGAGCCTGCAATATGAGCAAGAGCTTGGATCCAAACAGTCAGTGGGCATTGGTCTGCACATTTCATGTGGATAATTGGCTAAATGAAGAAACTCAATACTGCAAATGCCTTGGCCCAACTGCATACAGGTACATGAAGCCAAATATTGACAAGTCAAATTGAAAACTTAAAATCCATTAAAATACCAGGTCTATGTGTCTGACATAGACTAAATAAATCTGAGCACAATTAAGCTGTTTGGATATTATCTTTGATACGGAAGTGCTCGAGCGGCTGGAAATTCTTTACGAGACGGTGAGCCAATTCCTGACCTTTCAGTTCCTATCTCCCCACTGTGAGCCGCCAAGGACTGAGTTACAGCTCTATCTCCCTTAGCCACCAGCACCTACCACCTCTCAGGCTGGCAGAGGTAGTATAGGACACCCATCCCCCAAATTCACATTTCTCTTCCCTGTTTATATCTGCCTGTTAGATAGCTATTTCTTCTAAATAGAAAGTCCCTTCCCAGAACAAAGGCGAAGGCCCTAAGACTGGGAAAGTAAAAGCAACTTGCAAGGCTCAGGGAGATCCTGAAAGTTACAGACCTCACAAGATTCCTCTATAAAAACAGGAAGCAACTGCTCAGGAGGAGGAACTCTCCAACCAACCAAGCTGACTGGAAGTTGGTCAAGGACTTCTAGGAATACAGCCTTCATGAGATGTCACCCATACGAGGGTTAGCTTCCTGGTGATACAGCTGCCTTTGAGTCACCCATGCTAAACTTGGGAGTGCACTAAGCTAGACACAGGTGGAATCAGTTCTTTGGTCTGCCATCTGTGCCTCTGTGCCCTACCAGCAGCAAACAGACATTTGTTCACATCCCCTCAGCAAAAGTCGCACAACACAAAAAAAACAAACAAACAGACAAACAAAGAAAAAAACACCCAAGGCCTTCCCTAACTTGAGGGACCAACAGAGTTTGAAACTGTCTCCCTGGGAAGGTCCTTCCTCGAAACATGCTGAAGGTATGAGGGAGTAAAATACAAATGAGTAGTAAATAATGAGTAACCCAGTATATGCTGTCCAGAAAACCCTGTTTCCAGTCAGGGTAGAAACTGAGCTAGGAGGACTACCGTGAGCTTGCAGCAGCTGCGCTAGGCCAGAAGCAATAGCCAGTCTTGCTGGAGTGTCGATGAAAGGAAAGGGAGGAGATAGGACAACAAAGATGATATAGGTAGCTCTGGTGGTGACTGTTGGTGAGGACAGAAAGGTCACATGTAGATTTTCAGCTGTCATCTCTAAGGTTTTTTGAACTGGGCATGAGAAAGTCTGGCTCTAGCAGGCACATCCAACCTTTTGACATTGCAACAGAATGCTGTTATCTACAAAGTTCAAATTGGAGTAGCATGAAATTGGGTTATCAAAAAATATACAAATATAGTCATATACATACATATATCAATGGATGGAAGGATGATGGATGGGTAGGTACGTAGATAGGTAGAAAGTAGGTAGAGACAGCTATCATCAAAAACTGACATGATGTTTTAAGTAATTTCATGATTTATATTGGGTCAAATTCATGGTTATTATAGGGCATATGCAACCAATGGATGAAGGACAATTGTGCCTGCATGGAATGAGCCCATCAACCAGGCCTGGCTGAGCTCTTTTAACTGCTGCTCACAATCTCTTTAGGCTCATGAAACAGCAACATGGCCATTACTCACGGTTCAACAAGATGACCCAGGAATTTAGGGATATCCAAGCACCAGGAGCCTCTATTCCAGTCCAGATGTTACCCTGCAGCAGCACACTGGCAAAGGAAACACAAATGTCAGTTCAGAGACCTCATTAAGAAATGTATTAATTAGCCAGATGTGGTGGTGCATGCCTTTAATCCCAATACTTGAGAGATAGCAGCAGGCAGAACTTGGAGTTAGAAGCCAGCCTGGTCTATAGAGCTAGTTTCAGGATAGCCAGGGCTACACAAAGAAACCCTACCACCAAAAAAAAAAAAATAAAATAAAAAAAAGGTTACTTACTCATTTCTTTGACAAAATATTTGATAAAAAAGAACCTAAGGGGAAAAAAAGACTTATACTTCTTCTTCTGGCTCATTTTTCAAGAGTATAGTCCATCAGGTACACCTGGTAAGGACGGCATGGCAACAAGAACACGAAGCTGAAAGCCACATTATCCAATCAGAAAGCCAGGAGAGAAGAATGCTGGTGCTCGCTCATTATTTTACTCAGTGCAGGGTCCCAGCCCATGGAATGGTGTCATCTACATTTACTGGTCTCTTCACCTCAGTTAACCCAATCTAGAAACCAACCCTCTCAGAGACATGCCCAGAGGTTTGTTTCCATGGTGATGCTGAATCCCATCAAACTGGCAATCAAGATGAACTATCACAGCAGGGGAGCAACATTCTCACCACAGTGAGCACTCCTGATTGGATTTCAGATGATGAAGAGGGTGGAGCGGAATTCCTGATCTCCAGGCTGGGTGCAGCCTCAGAGCTGGCAAACTCCCCATCTTCAGACAGAGAAAGAGACTCCATAATCTCACTGCAAATCAAGCATAGCCTCTCAGAACCAAGACTGGGGATGCAGGGGCCCTTGGAAACCAATGGCTGGAGGTGCTCTATTCAGAGATGATGTCAAGGCACAGAACACAGACAGGCCTTGCCCCAAATCAGCAGCCCAGGATCAGGACGAACAACAGGCAGTGACCTTCCTAGTAAAACTCCGTGTCTAAATAAATATGATTCTTGTTCTGTCTGGCTCTAGACAGGGGAGGAATCAAAGTAGCCTACAGTTCCAAATCATAACCGTTTGGCTAATTCATTCATATTCTCTCCCTCCCTCTCTCCTTCCCTTCCCTTTTCCTCCCTCCTCCCTTTTCCTGTCTCTCTCCTTCTTCCCCCTCCCTCCCTCTCCATCCTTCTCCCCCTTCTGCCTCTCTAATCAGAGACCTACATCAGTCAGCCAAGGTTCCTGGTTTCCTTCAAAAAAAAAAATCAGGATTCGAAACGCAGCAAAACCATTTGTGTATGTCCGTAAGATTATCTAAAACCTTCAGCAAGAAATCTAAAGATATAAAAAACAAATCCAAATCTTTGAGATGTAAAGACCATAGACCAAAAGAGAACATTCCATTTCTGCACTTCAAGTTGGCAGACCTGGGAGAAAGTGAATCTGAGATGCTCTCCAAAGGCTAATGTTTCATTCTTTGTCCCCTGGCTGCTGGCTGATACTCTGGGAAGCTGTAGAACCTGGAGGTGGTGGATGGTAGCTAGATCAGGTCAACAGCTGCATGCCTTTGAAGGGTAGAACTGGCTCCTAGATCTGATCTATCACCAAATGGGGAGATTCTGACATGTACTTCTGCCACCCTGAACTCCACCAGGTGTCCCTTGCCATGATAGGACGAACCCTCTAAAGCGGTGAGCCAACCTCACCCTGGAGGAAAGCTGTGTCTGTGGGGGGTTGTGATCAATTGATATGAGAGCCAAGGGACCAGAACACATCCCGAGAAATGCTTGGGACCCATAAATGACATTTAAGGGACCAAAGCCCACCCCAGGAAATACTTGAGGACCATCAGAATTAGGACATCTTAAAGCACAGCAAACGTACTCCTGTCCCATTTCATTTTGATGAAATGAAATAGACAATCAAAATACTCATTCTGTAGGAAATGAGGCTTCTGATTATGGTCTGGGTTCTTAAATTAAATCTTCACCCAATTATACATTGAAACATAATCCTCCAAACAGTTGCCCCTCCCTCCCCCTGAGTTTTAGCTGCAGCTAGTCCTGACTACTAACCACTGCAACCCAGCAGCTTATGCCCAACCAGTGGATGCCATAATAGCTCCCCTGTGCAACAGGGAGTAAGGTAAGGCAGGCGAGGTAAGCCCAAGGTACTCACTGATACAGACTGACAACCCTCTTCACTCTGGGAACACAGAACCGAATAAACTTCACATGAAGTTGGCTTCTACAAGGTAGAATGACTTGCCTGCTTGAGGAAGGGGCTGTCAGTCTTTAGCAATCTGAGCTGCTGTGTCTCTTTGGCGATCATTATTATGTGGGTGTAACACAGTTATTTTAGTGATTGTCTGTCTGTAGAGTCAGTGCCAGCCTTCCTCAACCCCCATCCCACATACACTAAATGGGGATTTGGATCTGTTTCCCCAAAGATCCATTACTTTTTTATAAGACAAAGTTAAGGTTTCTTTTGCACAAAGCAGAATTCAGACAGTGAGGTCATTTGTTTGGAAACTACAGCAACCATTCCAATATTTTTTTTCTTTCTGTGTTCACATTCTAGTTACTCTGGATCATGAGAGGGAGACAGAGATTTCAGAGAAAAATGCAAAGGCTTCTTGGGCCACCACATGGTCAAGGCCTCCACACTGGGAGACACAGACACATAGCTAACTGATCACTTCCCATCCAATAGTTAGACACTTGTCAACCCAAGAAACCAATGAAGACAGACAAAGCAAATCAAAGCTAGAAATAGTCAACAGTCCCTAGGTCCATCTAAACAAACATAAAACCCTCCCACAATGTCCCTTAGTCTTAAAGAAGAAAACAGACTGGGAGTAGGGAGCATTGCAAACTCCTCCGAAAATCCGATGGCCCTTAATGCCTGAAGGGAGAACAGTCAATTGTTCCTCAGTGTAAAGATCCCTACATTACCATATCCCAGAAGCCCTCTCTTTTAGTTTTCTCAATTACCCCAAGTCCTCCGCAAGCAGAGTCCTAAAACGTCGACCTGTTCTGTGAAGTAATTGCGTCAGCCCGGAATGCTGGCTTCTTGCAGCAGGTGCAGTGGACAGTGTGGCTGTCCTGGCAGCCAGAATTGCTCAGGACTGGGGGAGCTCTCATCTAAGAGCCTCGGCATGGGTCTTCTCTTACAAAGCTAGGGTAGGGCTCAGTACTCAAGTTTTCAAGATTTATGGTAATAATAATAGATAAAAGCACATAAAAAATATGCATAGTTTTCATAAGAGACAGAAAGGGAACAGATGTAGATGGGAGGGATGGTAGGGAGGAACTGGGAGTAGATGGAGAGAAACCATAATGTGAGAAAAAAATTCATTTTCAATAAAAATTTAAAAAATAAAAATAAGAGCTGGGCAGTGGTGGCCCATGCATTTAAACCCAGAACTTGGGAGGCAGAGGCAGGTAGATCTCTGAGTTTGAGGCCAACCTGGTCTACAGGAGCTAGTTCCAGGACAGCTAGGACTGTAATATAGAAATGCCCTGTCTTGAAAAAACAAAATAAAATAAATAAGAATAAGCAAACAAATAAAAGAATATGCACAGTAATCATTTTGTTATTATATAAAAACTAGGAAGTTAGCTACTAAATATTTTTGTGGACATGCCATATTTTAGTGAATTTTCAATGCAATTTTGTTTCCTTTTTGAAAGGATTTTTATTCTTTTTAATTATATGCATATAGCAGAAATATATGCAAATTTATGCAGGTGTCCACCCACAGAGGCCTAATCCCTGGAGCTGGAGTTGAGGTACCTCTGAGCTGCTCAACTTGGGTGCTAGGAAACAAATCAAAGCAGTGTATGCTGTAACTGCTGAGCCATCTCTCCAGTACTTTGTTTTGTTTTAAGGATTTATTTATTTTTATATGTATGTGAATGCCTATTTGTCTATATGTGTTTCACATATCTGCAGATGCCCCTAGATGCCAGTAGAGGGTGTCAGACCCCTGAGAAACTGGAGTTACTGGAAGGTGTGAACCACCAGACATGGGTGCTGGGAACTGAACTTGGGTCCTCTGGAAGATCAGAACCATCTCTCTAGTCTATAAATTTGTTTTCTTAAGATTCTAGTCTCAGATCATATTTCATTCAAAAACAAAGAGTGTTTTCCCAACAATAATCTAGATGGGTATTCTATTTTTTTTTAATGTTACTATGTCTTCATATCTAAGCACAAATATCTGGACCCGTTGAGAATAAATAATCAACATTTTCATTTTTAAGACATAGAGATACTGGTCACCTCTTAGGAGAAAGGAAGGCATGGATTCCATGGGTATTCATTTTACTCCTTATGAATGACCCCTCCCAGCAATGCTGGGCTTGAACTCCTTAATTCTGGTGATCCTCCTCAGCCTCCCAGTTAAATGTGACTACAGGTAACTGACCCCAGAAGGGGCCTTGAAAATCTACCTAGATGTTTTAAGAATCACGATAAAACATTAAAAAAATCAAACAAACAAAAATCACTAAACAGATTCATGCCAGTAACAGGAATCTCCTGGGATTATTCTGAGAATTATTCTCAGCCTACCTTAAGATGCCAGAAAAAAGTGAAGTGAGCCCAGAGTTTGTCAAGGGTGGGGTTTGACAAGCCAGGCAGAGGCTCTAGAGATATCTCCTATAAATACAACTTCGCTTTGCAAAGTCTACACGCTGGCACAGTCCTGTATTCCGAGCTCACACCATGCTGGGCCAGCACTGAGTATCTGTACACCCAAGGGTCTTCTCTGACACATTCTGCAAGTCTATTTCCTGCGGCACATGTGTTAGTTACCAGGAACAATGTCCTTACGCTGTCCTTAGCAGCGAAGGGAGCCAGGCATTCTGCAGATCTGGGAGGACCCTGTTTCCTTCTGCAGAGATGCTAACCCCAAGTTCCTTCATCCTCCCCATCACTACCTCATCCTCTCCTTGCCTTTCTGCTCATTGGCCGGATCAAGTCAAGTCATCCATCAGCCGTAAGATGAATAAAAGGTAGAGAAATGTGGACAGTGTGTCTAAATCTCTAGCCCTCCTCGCGCTCACCAGAGGCATCTTGACCGAATTAGTGAGTAAGAGCTTGCTATCCAGACAAGTCTCACTGGAGTCTTTTAAGTCAATATCCTCATTCCTCTCGTGTTGCTAAAACAGAAGACAGGAGACCAGAAGGTTGATTTTTAAAAACAAACAAAATAAAACACATTATTTATGAGGTTTATATGCAGGCAGGGTCTTCATGACATATCATCCCATGGTAGCAGGGGTAAGGGAGTAAAAGGGTAAAAGGGGACTGAAGTGGCCTTGGCACTACTACAGTGTGTAGAGTATGCACATCTGTGGGTAGGTGCACGTGTGCCTATACATAGAGGCCAATGTTGGCATCAGATATCCTTCAAGAGCTGTCTACTTTGGTTTTTTGAGACAGGGTCTTTCACAAGGCCTTGGGGCTCCCCAATTAAGCTACACTAGCTGACCAGCACTACTTGGGATCACAGGCACGTGTTACAATGCTCAGCTTTTTGCATGCATGCTAGGAACCTATTCAAGTTCTCATGCATGTAAGGCAAGCATATTTAGCCCAGACAGCCCAACAAAGCTATCTCCTGTGTCCAGAACCTACTCTTAAAATAGCTGATACACTCTCATGGCAATGGCATTAGTCCAAGCATGGGCATGGCCCTCATGACCTAAAATCCTCTTCCCAGGCCTGACTCCCAAGTAATATTACACACAGGGACTTTTAAATTTCAGTTGTTACATAGTCAAAAACTGACACTGATACTCAGTGACATTTTGAGCTGGTTTTAGACAGTGCACATGGACCTAACACCCAGGAAAAGTATACAGTCTAATTATTTGAGTTCCTTTTCTTCTACTGAGGGGCTCCTCTTCTTTCCTAAGCCTGCTATTTAAAAAGCAAAACTAGGAACACAGAACTGACTTTTCAAGATGTTTGTGTGTATGTGCGCATGTATGTCTATGTTTCCATGTTTATATTCATGAGCGGGTATGTGTTCTACTACATGCATGCACATACAATTCTTGCCTTGCTCACAATAATAGCTTTACAGGGAAACCATTGTTAATAGCTCAGGAAAAGCCAAGTCTTGCCAACTCCAAAAGAACAAAGGGTTTCAACAACTAAAGTGGGAACATAATGACCTCACCCCCTCAAGCTCCCGCCCCAAGCCTGTGTATGGGGGGGACCCTTTTCAAATTTGGAGTGCTCCCTTATAAGTCTCATTCCACCCTGGAGGATGAGGTGGGAGGATGGCCAAGCCAGGAAACAGATTCCAGAGGTGGCTCTTTGATATTTAGCCCAGACAACCCACCTTCAGGGTTCCTCCACCAGGCAAAGGCTGGAACTCTCAGCGAGGCTCGAGACCTCAGCCTACCCGCAGGCATTAGTCACTGCCCCCAGCTGCTAGTTTTTGTCCAGTGAGGGCCTGAGCTAGGACTGAAATGCACTGTCTGATAACAGCCCTGTGTGTCTGAAGCACTTGGCTATTAACCCTTAGCTCCCAATGACTCACACCAGCGGGCCCCTCACAGGTCACATGCTCTGGGCTTGGTGATGCCTGTGTTTCCGGCATTATCAGGACAGACACTGAGAGTGACCTGGAGCAGATCATGGGGCTACAGCTGGGTGAGATCCAAGCCGGAGCCTCGATGCTAACCTCCCCTCTGTTTACTGCCTACATACCTAAGTAGTAGTACTAAAAGGCGAGTAAAAGTTCCTTGCATGGTCTTCAGCTTCTGCGAGCAATGCTCACCCCTCCTCCATACAGTCATATTCTCAGGTAATGTCAAGATAAAATGCTTTAAGTATTTCATCTCTTCCAGTAGCCCCTCTAGGCATCTGTAAAGTAGCAATATTTATTTTATACAGAATGCCTGACACCCATGGATGAAAGGCCCCTTCATGAACCACCCATAACACAGTAAATGTGCTTATGTCCTGACCCATGCTGGTATGGAAATGGGGTGAAAGAACAAAACAGATCAAAAATAAATAAATACAGGGGAATGAGGAGGGGGCTGTGTGTGTAAAGTATGTGTGGTCCAAGCATGCAGACTAAATCTGAAGTTCCAGAACTCACGCAAAAGCAGGTGTAGTAGCATGCATCTGCTCCTAGACTGAGATGAAAGATGGAGTTAGGAGAATCCCCAGAAGTACGTGGGGCAGCTGGTGTGTGCAGCAGCAAATGACAGCAAGGCCATCTCAAACAAGGTGAAAGTTAAGAACTGCACTGGTTTAGATGAGAATGATCCCCACAGCCTCAAGTTTGAGTACTTGGACCTTAGTTCATGGAACTGTCTGGAAAGGATTAAGAGGTAAGGCTTTGTTGGAGGAGGTGCTTCCCTGGGAGTGAGTTTTGAGGTTTCAAAAGACTCCCACCATTCCCAGCCCTTCTCCATCCCCTGTCCCTGTCTTCTACTTGCAGATCAAGCTGTGAGCTCTCAGATGTTCCTGTCACCATGTCTCAGACCGTGGACTCTGAGCCTTCTGAAACTATAAGCCAAATTAAACATTTTTTAAAATAAGTTGTCTCGGACATTGACATACCAGCAATATAAAAGTCACTAAGACAAGGACTCTCCTAGTTCAGGTTGCTATTGCTGTGATGAAATACTATGTCCAGAACAACTTTGGGAGGAAAGGTTTATTTGGCTTAGTTTTCCTAATCACTGTTCATCTCAAAAGAAGTCAGAACAGGAACTCAAACAGGACAGAATCCTGGAGGGAAGAGCTGATGAGGAGGCCATGGAGGAGGGCTGCTTACTGGCTTGCTCTACATGGCTTGCTCATCCTGTTTTCTTATAGAACCCAGGACCACTGGCCCAGGGGTGGCCCCACGCACAATAGACTGGGCTCTCCACCATCAATCCCTTATGGAGACATTTTTTCAATTTGAAGCTCCTTTCCTTCCAGTGATTCTACCTTGTATCAAGCTGGCATAAAACTATCGAGCACAAGGGATTAACACTCCAGGTTATCCTTGGATCTCCACATACAAACATGGCATACTACTATGCCAACACACATACACACACACTGTACTATTAGAAGACTGTGCTACCTGAAAGATGCTTTAGCACTGCCTCCCACCCCATCCCCCACCCTCACGAGGTCACTTTTGGAAAGAGGCTATCAGCTGCATCTCCTCCCACATACAGAGCAGTCTCTTCCAGCTCTCTCCTCTCCCCACCACACTGTGCTCAGTATGAGAAGACTGTCTCTCTCAACCAGCAGCTGCTGCAAGGTAAGGCTGTCCTGTCCTCCACAAGAGTAGTACCTGCTGAGAGCCAGGTGTCACTGATGACTAGGAAAGGTGACAGGTGAGGAAGCCCATTCTTACAGGATAAACAGAGTGGAAAGGGGGCAGGGTACCACCACATTCCTCCACATTCCCTCCACTCACCCCCTTCTCCGGAATTCAGCATCATTTAGTGACTCTACAATCAGCACTGGAATCTCGAGAGCTAGGGTCTGGGAAGAGCGCTCAATCAACAAAGCGCTTGCTCTGCTAGCTCCAAGACCTGAGTTTGATCCCCAGAATGTTAAAAGGCCAGGTGTGATGACACAAGCTTATAGAACCTGGGGAGGCGGGTGCAGGCAAATGGCTGGTCAGCCAGCCTAGTCTTCTTGGCAAATACCAGGCTAATGAGAGACCCTGTCGGTACCTCGGGAACAACAGCAAACGCTGTCTTCTGGCCTCGAAACACATGCACACAAAACCACACAAACATGCATACAAACTCACACAAATGAAGGGAGGGAGAGACAGTGAGGAAGGAGAGGAAAGGGAACTCGAGAGCTATACGGAAGATAGGAAAGAAGGTCAACAGGCTAGCCAAGGGGCCAGCACAAATGAACACCCAGCTTCTGCCATCATCAGTCAACAGCAGAAAGGGACTCAGAGCAGAGGTGCCCCCCTGTGCCTTCCACACTGTGGGCATCACTGCCAGGGTGTGTTGTGGGGGGTGGGGTCAGCTTCCTCTTTTCTGGCCTGTGATTGACATTCTCCTCTGCCTTCAGGACAGAGTTCCAAATTCTTACTTGGAACACCAGGACCCTCAGACTCCAGACTCCCAGCTGATCCCTGACTCAGTTCTGTTCCCACCTTTCCCACACAGACACACAGCACAGAGCAGTCCCAAGGGGGTGTCTGAGGCTCTCTCCCCACTTCCACCACATCCTGCCCTCGCTGTGGGGTCTGCGCTCAAGTCATTTCCTCCGGAAAAGCATCTTTTTACCTTATCTTTCTGATTTAAATATTCCTTCCTCAAAACCCAGCACACCGCCCCCAGCCTC
>LOEQ01000142.1:433962-455320 GCA_001685075.1 Bramus lutescens | reverse complement strand
GTCTCGGCTGGCTGGCCAGTGAGCCACAGAGATCCGCCTGTCTTTGCTTTCCCCAAACCACCATGCCTCGTTTCTTCCCAGGAGTTCTGAGTGCTATGTGGGCAGCACTTTACTGAATGAAACAGCTTGACTTTTGAACTTGACTTTTGAAGGGAGAGAGACAGATGCAGAGGAGAGCGCTAGGGCATTTTTCTCAACTCCTCGGTCCTTAGGGGTCGGGAAAGGGGAAGTCAGTGTGTGGTTACTCCACACCAGGGTGGTTTTTAAGTTTATTAAACACCGAAGAGCCTTTTTTCTTCTCCACTCACTAATAAAGTTGGAGGGTGAGGAGGAACACAAGAAAGTCTTAAGAGAGGTTCGGAGAAGAACTGCCAAAGCTGTGGGACTGGAGACAGGCAGGAGTCACCTCTACCCCAGAGGAGTCTACAGGGTTCTCAGGCCACAGCCACCCCACTAACCTGTGTGATAGAGGAGGACTTACTGAGGGACCAGCAATAGTTTAAGTGTCTCCTCCCACACCCTCTATATAGTGGAGGCTGCTCTGCATTGTGGTCAGGAAAGGTTTCCCCAGAGCAAGCTAGCTAGCTTCCCTAACAGGAGTGTTCTAATCAAGAATGAGCCATAGGACCTTCCAAGAAGAGAGAACTCTCCAGAGGGTGTTGGTCCAGTCCGCGGCCTCCATGTGGTTCCCATTCCGGCCATGGCCGTGCACCAGGTTGCCTTTTAGCTTCATCTTCTGGAAGTAAGGCCTATCCCAGCTGACAAGGGCTATACCCACAGCTCAGGAACATTTCCTTCTGCTCAGAACTCTCATCCAGTCTCCAGAAACTCTTCTTCAAAACAGACTGGACTTTCTAGCTAAGTAAACTTTCCTTGCAACACTAAGGTACGATACTCCATCATGTTCCAGAGTCATCATCTAGACCTGACAATGTCCACCCTGGGAATCTAGACCCTCACAGGACAGAGAAGATGAGTCAATGGCTAAAAACCAGGAACCCAGTGAGTGGGCAGGGCCAGTTTCCAAAACACAGGGCCTTAACAACCTTCCAGCCAGCTCCCTTGAGTGAACAGCCCAAAGGATGTTTGGTAAGCCCAGGCTGGTGGCCAGCTATGAAAAGCACGGAGCCCAGGCCCACCGCCTAGTCCTCTCCTGGAGGCTGCTATGAAATGATTTACTACGAAGCTGGGGAAAGTGTCATTCTCATGCCATTTAGTTTATTTATAAAACAAAAAACAAAACTCACCACCAAACAGAAAAATGCAGACATAGTCCTTCATCTTGACCTCTACAAAGATTGTGTGTAGGGCTGCCATGCCCCTCAGTGGGTAAAGAGCTTGGTTCACCGTATGACGCTCTGGATTCAAGCCCCAGTACGGCATGAAACCCAGGCATGGTGGCACATGCCTACAACCCCAGCACTTGGGAGGGAAGGGAAGAAAACTGTGACTACATAGCGAGTTTGAAGCCAGCCTTGGTTACATAAGACAGACTGACTGACGGGAGGTATGGGGGCAGGGGCTAAAGTACCCTGGGCTACGTCAGCAGCCTGGACAGAATCTGCCAACACTTACACCTTCCTCTGCTGATCGAGTTGCTCTTGAGCCAGCAGCAATGTCCTGCAGAGTGGTGCAGTCAGTATTTCCCCCTGTGCAGAGGCCACTATACCTGGCTGCTTGTTCTCAGCCGCCCTTTAATTCTTTAGACAGTCTTGCGGAAATGGTCTCCCTTGCCACCAGCCAGACTCAGTGCGTCTTGCTCCTTCGGTCATCCTAGGGCCTGGGGCAGACTGAGCCCACAGTGGTCTCTCTGCAACTATTTACTCAATCATTGAGTATATTGGAAAATACAGAGCAAACATACTGGAAATGCCTTCCCCAGGGATAAGCCCACCGCATCAAAAGGCACAAAGATTATCCATAATAGCTACAGTCAGAGTTGAAGTTAGGAAAACTACCCTAGTGCCCATGTACAGAAAGACAGTGCTGAGGTTGGAACATGAAATGCCCTCATAGCCTCATGTGGTTTCTGATGTTTTTAAAAACGTATTATTTATTTAGGGGTATGGGTGTTTTCCTTGCATGTATGTCTGTGCATTATATGCACACAGTGCCTGCAAAGGCCAGAAAAGGGCATCAGATCCCGAGACCACAGGGTTATAGATAGTTGTAAGTGGCCAGATGCTGGGAACAAACCTGGGTCCTCTAGAAGAGCAGGTTGTGCTCTTAATTGTTCAGCCAGCTCTCCAGCTCATGTATTTTAACATTTTGGTCCTGTGTTTGGGGAGGCTGTGGAGGAAGTAAGTCACTGGGAGCAGGCCTTGAGGCTTCACAGCCTGGCCCCATTTCCTATGCATCCTTGGATTCCTGAATGTGGGGTACATTGTGACCTGTCTACCTCCTACTCCAGCCACCGCCATATCTTCCCTGAGCCATGATAG
Organism: Bramus lutescens; assembly: GCA_001685075.1. Classification (NCBI taxonomy): domain Eukaryota; kingdom Metazoa; phylum Chordata; class Mammalia; order Rodentia; family Cricetidae; genus Bramus; species Bramus lutescens. Next base: position 452,879 of record LOEQ01000142.1, on the reverse strand, counting down.
AAAGTATCCTCCAGGACAGTGAGGCAGAATGAAACTTCCTCCTTCTTTTTGAGACAGGATCTCACTATGTAGCTCTGGCTGTCCTGAACTCTCTATGTAGACCAGGCTGGCCTTGAACTCACAGATATCCTCCTGCCTCTGCCTCCCAGTAATGGGAGGTGTATGCCACCACTCTTGGCTGCAAACCTTCCTCCTTTAAGCTGCTTCTTGACAGATGCTGGGTCACGGTGACAAGAAGGGCAACTGACAGAGATGAACTATGAAGGACATGAATGAAAGGGACACATGGGTGAGATTGACAGACCTCACCACAAGGCAGACAAGGTCTCTAAATATTATGCTAGGAAAAAAAAAACAGAAAAAGAAGGATTTGGTCAGTCTAGTCATCAAACATCAATAAAATGTTTTCCTTTGCAGGAGTTACCATGGTCATGGAGTTTCTTCACAGCAATAGAACCCTAACTAAGATAGAAGTTGGTACCAGGAGTGGGCCATTGTTGTGATAGGCCTGACCATGTTTTTATTTGAAGGAATTTGTACTTTGGTACTTTGGGTTAGGAAATCAATGGTATGCTTAAAGCTCTGCTAATGGGCTATACTAGTAGGAGCATGAAAGACAATGGTACTAATAGTGATTTGAACTGTCAGACACTGACTCAAAAGGTTTCAAAGGAAAAAAATATTAATATGTGGCTTAGGATCATTTTTGTAATATTTTGGTAAAGAATGAGGAGGCTTTTTGTTCCTGTCTGAAGAGTCTGTTTGAGGCTAAAATAGTTTTCTATTAATTCTATTGGAAGAAGAAATCAAAACAACCTAGTATACGCTCTTTTGAGTGGTTATTACTGGTCACTCTAATGAAGATTTATAATAAAAAGGAGCAAGCTGAGTAAATAAAAACACAAAATGTACAGATTGAGAAGAAGGGAATCAGAAAGTGGAATATACTAAATCCTGTGTTTAAGGATATAAACAGATTAAGAAATGAAATAAAGGAAGTGGTGACCTCAGGGTAAGATCCTGCCCAGCTAAGTTTCCAATTTGTGAAAAGAAATTATAGAAAAGCTTAGAGTTTGTTGTGATGGTATACACCTTTAAATCCAGGACTGGGAAGGCAGTGGCTGGTGGATCTGAGTTTGAGGACAGCCTGTTCGAGATCCATTTCCATGACCGCCAAGCTTAGGCAGTAGAGGACAGAAAGCTGGCAATTGAACGAGGGGGCCATGATCCAGCCCCAGTAAGCAGCAGAACCTGGCAGCCATCAGCCACATGGTTCTGGAGTTAAGGATAGAAGAAAGGAGCTATGGAATTTGCTCCCAAGGCTAAGGAAAGCTGCTGAAGCCAGGCATGTGTCAGAAGTGTCCCTGAATGAATGCCTAGAGAGGTCATTGCATGAAGTTGTAAAGGTATAGCCTGGATTGTCTTGGAAAATCCAAGATGTTGGAGATTCCAGGGTCATGGGATCCCTGCAGAGAAGAGCTGTTAACAGAAAATGGAACCAGCACAAGAGAGAGAAGTGTGTTGCTGTCAACAAAGCTGAACAGAATTGGAGGTTTGAAGAGCATTTTGACATCAGACATGGAGATGCAGAGTTTGGAGTTTGCCCAGCTGGTTTTCGGTCTTGTTCTGGTCCAGTATTTCCTCACTACGCCCCCTTCCCTACATTTTGGAATGGTAATGTATATTCTGTGACATTTTATTTGGGGAATATGTGATTTGTTTTTTATTTTGATTTTATAGGGGATTACAGTTAACAGATTTCAGAAGAGACTTTGAACTTAAAAGTTTTAAACACTTTGAGACTGTGATAGACTATGGAGATTTTTGAAGTTATATTAATTACATTTTGCATTATGCATTATGATTATTGTTAAAAACTTATGAGGGCCAGGGAATGGAATGTGATTTGGTTAGTTTGAAGACCGCTGGCCTGCATAAGTTGATAGGGAATGGCACTATTAGGAGGTGTCACTTTGTTGGAGAAGGTATGGCCTTGTTGGAGAAAGTGTGTCACTGTGGGGTGGGCTTTGAAGTTTCCTATGCTCAACATACTTCCCAATGTCACAATCCACTTCCTGTTGCCTTCTGATCAAGATATAGACAGCACCATGTCTGCCTGAACACCACCATGCTCCCCGCCATGATAATAATGGACATCTGAAACTGTAAGCCATCCCCTCAGTTAAATGTTTTCCTTTATCAGGGTTACTGTGGTCATGGTGTCTCTTCACAACAACAGAAACCCTAAGGCACCAGCATTTTAAAAAGTCTGGCTGAATTGATGCTCTCCAGGTTCAGTGAGAGACCCTGCCCCAGAAAATAAAGGTGTAGAGCTATTGAAGACACTGGACATTGACCTTTGGCCTTCACATACACACACACATACTCATGCATCTGTTCACATACAAAACCCAAGGTACAAACCCAGCCAACCAGGCCACTGTCTTCAACCCACAGTCCGTCTCCACCTGATGATTACAAATCAGAAATACACTAAGAACCAGGCCCCTAACATGAATGATCCAAAGCTTGTTACTTTTTTAAGGTGTATTTTTATCTTTCATGTGTCTATGGCCATGTGTAGAGGAGGTATGTGTATGTGTGAGTGCAGGTGCCTGTGGAGTCCAGAAAAAGGCAGGAGTTCTGAGCCACTTAATGTGAGTACTGGGAACTGAACTCAAGCAGCAGAATGACCTTGCCTGACATACAGCACGAAGGGACACTGGGAAACGGTCAAGGCACAAGAGCCAGCTTTGTCCCCATTTTCGCTATCACTGCATAAGCTCTTACTGTGACCAAGATGCCAGCATGGCTGCAGAGAACCAGTTGACCCATAAAGGCGCCATTGTTGACTCATTCAGGCAAGATTTCCACACTGCGGGGCAGGGAAGCCAAGGCCATCTACACTAGGTAAGAAACAGTGGGACAGACATGACTGTCACACTATCACTGAGAGGAACTGCTTTTTCCGCTTTTCTGGCAAAGTCACTTCCAAATTCCACATGCCAAATTTTCCAAGCATGGATAATGAATGACACAAGAGAATCAATTTGAGCTCTGACAGGCCACACAAAAGAAAAATACAACCGGAACCTACCTGATCAGGTGTAACCACAATGAGGAGAGGCTGCTGAAGGCCACCATCCCTCGTCACCCTTCGACTGCCAACACACACTCTCACTCACATACACACTCCCACACATACAAACACACACACACTCACATACATGCACACACTCCCACACAAACACACACACACAAGCATACACACACATACACATGCACACACTCCCACACAAACACACCTACATACACAACACACACCTATACACACTCATATATACTTTCCCTTTGTCAGGTCCCTCAGCATATCAGACCTCTACAGTCAAGAAGTTGGGCAGTGGTGGCATACGCCTTTAATCCCAGTACTCAGGGAGGCAGAGGCAAGCAAATCTCTGTGAGTTCTAGGCCAGCCTGACCATGTATGAGAAACCCTGTCTTGAAAAACAAAAATAATTTTATAAAAAGAGAAAAGAAAAAGTTGCCGTGGTCATGGTGTCTCTTCATAGCAATAGAAACCCTAACTAAGACTACATCCATCAACAGAGGAACGGATAAAGAAAATGCAGTAAATATACATGATCAACTTTTTTCCAGCTATCAAGAATAAAGTCATAGTGCCTGCAGGAAAATGGAACCAACTGAAGATAATATTAAGTGACTTAAGTCAATCGTCGGAATGCAAGTATCACACTTCCTGCCATTTGTGTATTCTAGACTTAATAGACAAAAATCATAGATGTACAACAGGCAGGAAAATAGATGTGAAATCATCTGGGGAAGAAAGAGGGCAAATGGGAGAAGAGGAAGGTAGAGAAGTATGGGGCGTGCTTAAAATACAAACCAATTTACATATAAACTGGTATAGTAAGAATTAAAAGGACAATATATAGTTCATGACTGTTAAAAAACCCTGCTGTGCTGAACTACTTGCCTCCCCCCATTCCTGATGAAGCTCTAATCCCTAGTGTGGGATGCTGGGAGATGAGGTATCTAATAGGAAGTTCAGATGAGACTAGGAGGGTGAGGGACATCCAATAAAACTAGTGTCTTACATTAAAACACAGATAAGATTGTCTAAGTATATGCTGTCTCTGTCACAGGAGGCCACAGAAAGCAGTTTGCAGGCCAACAATAGGGACCTCGCCAGAGGCACGCACCGGACTCTGACCTGACCTTAGAGAGTCCGTTCTCTGGAGCCACGAGGAAATACATTTCTGCTGTCATGTCCATGGGGTTTTGTTATAGGAAGCTGAGCTGACTAATAGAAACCCCAGGAAGACTGCCCTTGATCAGGGGCAGACAACGCCAAGGGCAAGTGAGGCAGGAAAGCAGGCATTCACAGGCTGTGATAATTAGCCAGTCATGCACAATGTCCAATGGTCAGGTCCTTTCCCATGCCCCAGCTGGCTAACCCAGTGCCAGCATATCAGAGAGCCCAGTATTGCAGGAGGAAAGAGATGGAAATAAGTAAGTCGCTCAGCAGTACCAGAGTTGGCCCAAAAACCCTTGACCGCGTGTGCTCTCCCAGGGAGCTCAGAGCCTAGTAGGCCTTGACAATCTAAACTTAGCCAGAGAAAGAATCTGCTCGGCTCCGCCTGTCTCCTACGTGGCCCAGTCAGTGTCACTACCTCCTTTGGCAATAACTTGTCTTGGGAGTGCTATAAATACCACCTGAGTGATGAATACCAGGAACGGTTTCAGGGTTTCCAGGCACTGGCTTTGTAGTAGGGGTGTCAGATTCAGAGTCACCTGCACAAGATGCCGACCCAGAGAACACATAAATCTCCTGGGACCACACCCTGCCGTAGCTCTACTCATCCACCTTGCTAGCAGGTAGGAAGCTATGGAACAGAAGATGGCCGAGACGACAGCAAAGGAAAGAGATTGGGGAGACAACCAAAGTGGTAAAGTGATTGCCTTACAAGCACCAGACCTGAGTTTGAAACCCAGAGTCTATGTGCATTCGCTCATTCCTTGTTTGTTTGTTTGCAGTATGGTCTCACTATGTAGTCAAGGCTGGTCTGGAACTCACTAGTAGACACAGCCTGCCCAGTACTCACAAAGATCCACCTGTCTACTTCCTGAGTGCTGGATTAAAGGCACAGCCCACCACGCCCAGTTAGAATCGTCATGGTTTTGGTTTGGTTTGGGCTGGATTGGTTTTTAAAGCTGGCAATAGTAGTATAGATTCCAGTCCTATAGAAAGAAAGAAAACAGGCAGATTCCTGGGGTTCACTGACCAGGCCAATGAGAGGTCTGGTCAATCCCCAAAAGGGTGGCTGACATCTGAACTACAACACCTGAGATGTCCTCTGGCCTCTTATGTGACATGCATGTGCACTCGAAAAACTCAAAAAGGACAAAAGGAGTTTCAGTCCTCTGAGACTACTAGAACTAAATTAGAGCTCTGAAGGGAGAAGCCACAGAAGTGAAGGCAGACCAGGAATTATTATATCTCCCCCATAGCAGTGCCCAAGGGATGCTGAATAGGTGTTTATGGAATTAACTTAAGATCTGAAGGTTTAAGGGTCTGGGTTTGCTTCCCTGGTATGGAGGAACAAGGCCAGCTAGACCCTTCACCTGGGAAGTAAAGGTGAGATGGAAGAGTAGGGCTCTGCAGATGGGACCTAGGAAACTAAGTATGAGGAAAGAGACCAGGAGGCATGGCCCAGGAGGAAGGCCAGCACATGGCAGCCAGAGGTAACCCAGAGAAAAGGGCCCGTGAGGGTGTTAACCAGTTAATCTCAAAGGGCACCTATGAACCCAAGGGGAGGGCTAGACACCCAAGGGCTGTTGGAAGCCTTCCAGAATGGTGCTCTAGTGCAGGAGCCACTGTAGGAACCTAAGAAGGGACCAGAGGCACAGGCCACTCTAAATTTATCCAGGGACACCTCCCAACCAATCATTCCCTGTACAGCTACAGGCACATCTGTAACAACCTCTGCCAGCCTTACCTCACAGAACCTTACTATCTGTGTCTTTGTGCCTTCAGGATCTCCTCTCTCCTATTGGCTGTCTAATATTGTCATGTCCCTGGTAGGACCTGCCCCTCCATGAGCCCCTTTCCAAGGTCCTCATCATGTCACCTCCTTAGGAGAAGACATCCTGCCTCATAAATAGCAGCCTTTCCTTTCTTGATCAAATCCCAGCCTACTGAGGCACACATAGCGAGGGCTTCCCAGTCCACATTTCCTGATTCAGAGACTGTAAGTAAAGCTATGAGTTCAGTAAGGGGTGTCATCCTGCAAGGCCTTATTATTTCAACTAAAGAGATTTTTATTTTTCTTTAAAGGGGTTGACAAGATATCTCAGTGTGTAAATGCACTTGTCACACAAACCTGATGACCTGAATCCAATCCCCAGAACCCATGTAAAGGCAGAAGGAGAGAAGCAATTCCACAGAGTTGTATTCAGACTTCCACACAGGCACTGGCGCATGCACCCGCCCAGCCCATCCCCCCCCCACAACAGTAATAGCAAAAGTCAAACTGTGAAGCTCTTTTTCTCCCTCCTTTACTCAAACTCCTTGCACTCCATAACAGAACTAATCACACACATGTACACGCACACACACAGCACACACATGTGCACACATACACACACACAGAGCATGCACACACACACACACACACACACACACACACACCACTACATCAATTATCCCCTCAGTACGTCTTTGCTGTCAGACCCTTCACAGACGCAAAAGAGAAGAATGCATCCTACACAGGGGCCTAGACAGAAAGAAAAACACCAGTCTCATCACTCCTCACCAGCAGTTAGTCAGAAGGAGGCAGAATCTTGGGAAGAATGCCCTGCAATTCCTCCCAAGCCATTTCCTCAGGTCCCCATCCCAGAACAGTCCTTCCTAGGCTGTTCTGAGTCACTCCTCAGACTGAAGGAAGCCAACTTTCCAGACACGGAGCCAAACCTTCAATGTTGAAGCCTCTATTATCCCCATGGCTTCTCATACCCCTAGAAGCAAGATGAAGTTCATGGTAACAGTCAGAAGAAGGCTGGAGGGGGGGGATAGTGATGGTGGAAGAGCATATACACCCAACTTCCTGAGAAGGCATCCACCAGAAATGTCACACCTAATGACCACATCTGTTCATCTACCTCATGAAGATGTTCCCACCCAGCATCATGAAACTTTCATTTAGGCCACCCAACCAAAGACTCACAGTCCTGAAGAGTCAGGTCCCCAGGGGATAGCTCCCATTCCAGTCCAGTCACTTGACCCTGCAGAGACCCTAGACACCAGAGTCATCGGACAACACAGCATTACAGCCCACACTCCCAGTACATAGGGACAGCAGCTGAAGCCCACCCTCAGAGGCCCAAGAGCCCCTTCTGTCTTTCCTTTTGTACAAACATTTCCAGGGACCTCTCTATAAACCGACATCAGTAGAAAGGGAACATCCAGCGTATGAGCAGACTTGAGTCAGTAAATTGTACAGTCCCTCGGAGAACACAAAGGCCAAACCAAGCCACAAATTGTTGGGTCTTCAAAACCCCAAAAGAAATTGTATCTGTCCCTGTTCTGGGGGGAACCTGGTATGCATCCACCTCCTCTGGCTTGCAGAGGCCCTCTGGGCAGGACATCCACTCACATCCCCCACCAGCTGCTGCAGGGGTCAGCGCCTGGCAGCCATGGATGGGGAGGGGCAGCCAACAGCTGATGATTTCCACCTTTCTCCCAGCAGCGACAAGAAAGGGCTCAGGCTGCAAACCTCGGTGTATCATTTTCTAGACTCCAAAATACTGAGGAGAAAGAAGCAGCCAGGACATCAGCCTCAGAGCCTGAACCAAAGGAGAGTGAGCTAGAGGACCATGACCCACGGGAAGCACAGGAAACGGTGACTTGAGTCAGACCTGCCTCGCTCAACACAGACGTTTTTGAATCTGATTGAAGACGCCACCATAAAAACAAATAAAATAACTTTCAGGACAGTTATTGCTATCCAGGGCGAGGGGGGAGTGGGGTGCTTGGAATCAAAGTTCAATTATTCACACTTAATAAGCCACCTCCTAGCTGCTGGCACTCTCATTCAGTCAACAGAATAAACCACAGCCAGAAGAGCCACAGCAGCCTGCCCATCATCAGAACCCCACTCTCACATCTGCCATACATAGACCATATTGCTACAGAGGGAAAAGGTGGGTATGAAAAGGCAGGCACAAGGTTAACATATGAAAGAATACAGTCAGCAGAGAGACACTGGGAGCCCATCCCTACCTGGGCTACACATAGCAAACAGAGCATGTGCAGGGACATTGGGGGAGGAGCTGGGGGCTTTGAAAGTGATCTGCAAAGGAGCACAACTCCTGTGTCCTGTGCTTTGGAGCAGCAGCTGTCTGCCCAGCTCCCTAGCCCACTTCCAGCCTCAGGAGAGCCCTTTTCCCTTTTTTCCACAAACTGCCTTTGTTTCTATTACTATCCTCATACCCCGTCCAAGGGATTGTTCTGAGACACAAGGATCCATCAACTACTCTCGAGACTCCAAACCATGCCCTAACTAGTGGATCAGCAGCTACTTAAATATCTGAAGACATAATCAACATAATGGGTTTTCAATATTCAATATTTGATAGTGTCAAATTACTTCTCCCCCTCTCTACCATCAAGTCTACTCCTCTTCCAAGATCCATCCAATTAACTATGAACTTTTTACAGACGGGCTAGTTGGCACTCACTGGTGCGCTGTGCAGGTCTGCAGAGTAGACCTATAAGACAGCTAGTTAGACTTAAACATCAGATCAGTCACTCAGTAAGTATGACACACCTAAGTTTGGAACATAATTTATAGTTTAAAGATAATTCACTGCTTATCAGTTTATTTAAGTCTAGCTGGACATCCTGAGTTATATGGCAATCTCCAGTCAACATCACAGCAGAGAAAAATCCTGATGCCTGGGAACAGCTGGAACAATCTGCCAGTCCCCAGCTGTCGGCTCATTCTACACTGATTAACAGTGCTCTGTGCCCGCCCCTCCAAATAAAAAGACAGGAAACAGTCAGGTGGTTGGCCTCTGTATGTCAAGCAAGGTCCATTCTTCCCTGCTTAACATGGTTGACCAAGTATTTGCACAGGGACTGAGCAGAGGTCTCAGCAGTAAAGAATGGATACAGCTCGTGCAGAAGACTTGAGTTCTGTTCCCAGTACCTGTGCTGAGTGGCTCACCACAGTCTGTAGCTCAAGTTCCAAGGGATCCAGCAACTACGAGCCTTTTTCATGGGCCCCTGTACTCACACATACCACAGACACACACAAGCATACTCCTAACTAAAACTCAAAATAATTGAAAGATCCCCAAATGACTAAAGAGACCACAGTTTAATGGGTCACAATTGAAAACTTTTACTTGCTTATTTTCTCCAAATGTGGCAACACTGGTCATTGGTACTCAGAGGACAACAGCTTTGACCCTGCAGTCAAGGCTCTGATAAAGACGATGATGACACACAGCAACTTCTAAACAGTCCTGCCTTCTGTCACCTTCTTCCTTACTAGCATCTAGTCCAACCCTCAAAGCTCCTGGCCAGGGAAGAATAGGGGGAAAGCACTCTATTGCTAGGACCACAAATGACAAAGATTATGCCAAAAAGAAACGAAGTCTGGCATGAAGCTTTGACAAGGCTGCTCCTGAAGGACCAGCATCTACACAGCCCCCACTTACCACCTGCCACTCTCTGGGGTCCTGCCTCCTAAGACCTGCTATATCCCCAAAGTTTCCACTGAGAAATTAAGCTGCTTTGCTTTAGGTCTTGAAAGCCAGTGCTCTCTGACACATTGTTTTTCTATTACTGAGGAGTTTAAAACGCTGCATTCACTATTTTATATTAAAATCTGTTATCGCTTTTCCTACACATCAAAAGCCAATTTTCCCTCAAAATGGGAAAGCTGGGACATCACTAAGGAACGCAAAAGAAGCCAGTTGTCTGGTAAAATTATTCAAATAAAGCCCTCTCTCTGAAGAGAAAAGGGGCCCCTGGACCGATAATGGAGAAACTGGAAACACTCTTGTCTTAGTCATCCTCTAACAGTATAAGTTGTAAAATTAGGTCACAGCTTTGGGCTATAGTGTAAAACTTTGAAAATGCTCTTGGGTAGATCTGTGACGAAAGCCCCCTTCCGTTACTCAGTTAAATGACTGGACTTGGAAAAATAGAAAACAAATTTCTCAGCATTTAAGATTTATTTTTAATTGTGTATGCGTGTGTGTGTGTGTATACATGAACGTGTGTACACATGTGCACATGTATGCACTTGAGTGCAGTTGCACAGAGAGGTCAGAAAACAGCCTCAGGGCAGGAAGATGGTAGTGTATACCTTTAATTCTAGTTCTCAGGAGGAAGAGGCAGGTGGATATCTGTAAGTTTGAGGCCAGCCTGGTCTACATAGGGAGTTCCAAGACAGCCAGTGATACATGGAGAAATCCTGTCTCACCTCCCCCTCCTCATCCCCCCAAAAAAAGAAAGAAAAGAAAAAACAGTCTCAGATACCCTGGAGCTAGAGTTATAGGTAGTTGTGAGCTATCTGATATTGGTGCTCCAAACAGAACTCAGGTTCCCTACAAGAGTTAACTACTGGCCCATCTCTCTGGGCCCTCATCAGCATTCTCTGATTTAAAATATGCTGCACCACAGGATGGAAATATGCCTGTCTTCCCCATTCTATAAGTAATCAACATGTCATCTCTCGTGATGAATGATTCCTCAGAGGGTTTGGAAGAGAACACATGGCCAAGAGTCCACTTGAGGGACAACCATCACTCCAGGACTAAGCCAAAAGCAGAGGCAGAGCTCAGACAGCTTGCACAGGACTGGCCTACAGGACTCTGCACTTGAGAACATTTGCAACTGAAGGACCTTGGTAACTGCTACCCCCCACTGGGCTATACCTGTCTGAGGACAGCAATGATTCAACCACAGGGAACTCTGACTCTTCAGCACCTTGCCCTGAAGCCTGCAGCTTCCTCAGGGTGACCTTGGGCCAAGGGGTCTAAGGCAATCTAAAGTTAGGCAGGTCTATGCAGGGTCCTTAAGTCCAAGAAGAGCCATGCTGGTTCTGCACACCTTTCATCAATGTCCACAACTGGGACTTGGGACTTGGTGGAAATTAGACTCCTGTCCCTCTCTCTAATTGATTCTGATGCAATAGCCAACCAACCAGCCCTGGGGCTGAGCTTCAGAAACTCAGTCCTGGTCCAATGTCCTAGTAAGAGTTACTATTGCTGTGATGAAACACCATGACCAAAAGCAGGTTGGGGAGAAAAGGATTTATTTGGCTTTTTCTTCCATATCTTGGCTCATTATTGAAGGAAGTCGGACCAGGAACTCAGGCAGGGCAGGAACCTGGATGCAGGAGCTAATACAGAAGTCTTAGAAGTGTACTGCTTGTTCACTTACTCCTTATGGTTTGCTCAGCCTGCTTTCTTATTGCATTCAGGACCACCAGCCCAGGAGTGGTCCCACCCACATGGGGCTGGGACCTCCCCATCAATCACTAATTAAGAAACTACCCACAGGCTTGTCTATAGCCTGACTGTAGACTGAGGCATTTTCTCAACTGAGGTTCTCCTCTCTGATAGCTCTAGCTTGTGTCAAGTTGACATAAAACCAGCCAACACATCCACTTAGAGAGAGGAGCGTCCAAGTTCTATTTTTAGTACCACAGGTCCCTTGCAGTAGCATATCAAACCCATATCGCTCACCACAAACCCTTGCTGAAGCTGGATACAGCCAGGGCGAAATGGAAAGACGGGTGAGGAGTGGGGGGGGGAGCTGAGTCCCGCTGACTCTGTCCCAAAAGTGTTGCTGAGAAGGAAGATGATGTGAGAGGCTTGAGAGACTGTGTTACTCCATTCCACACTCCTGTCTTGGCAACTCGACAGCAGAGCAAATGTGAGCTGAATCCTGTACATGAAGGGAGGAGGGAGATGGAGAGAAAGTCCTGCCTTTTAAGGGGCCAAGAGGACAGAGAAGCGGTGAGAAAGCGCACGGGATCAGAGAAAGCAAGCTCACGCTTTTCTGAGTTTGACTCAGAAGGCAGGCTGCCTGCACCAGGGGGCTCCCCAGGCAGCTGTATGGACTCTTCAAAGCCAACTGTCAGTGCCTCCTTTATATGCAGTGCAGGACCCCAGCCATGGAACCATGATCTTCCCACCTCAGTTAACCCAGTGCACTAGTCCTCTGGAAGAGCAGCAAACAGTCTTAACTGCTAAATCAACTCCCATTTTCAACTCTTAACACACCCAGCCTTTCTCCTAACTTCCCAAGATAAATCCATTCAGTCAATGACTAGATCACAGTTTAAAAGAAAATGAGGCCTTCTGAACAAAGTCTTAGGGACCTGAGATTATATACATATACATTCATTAAATTCCATTCAATGACTAGATCATAGTTTAAAAGAAAAGGAGGCCTTCTGAACAAAGTCTTAGGGACCTGAGATTATAAACATATACATTCATTAAAGAGATCACTCTATTAAGGCATCTAAAAGACTCATAGTAAATAATCTGCTTAACTTTCTTTCACCTAACATTTTCTAAACTCAACAAATCTAAAAACCCATTCTTACAGAATGGGTGGCCAGAAAAGCACTAGGGAAATGATTTATTTCATCTAACAACCAACTAATTACCCCATGTCTCATTTGAATGGCTATTTAACCTGTTGTGACTTAACTCTGTAAGTGTTCACATTACCTTAAGTGAAATCTTAGAGCAAGGAGCATAGTTTGCGTATCTTTGAACTTCCTTCTGCCCCAAGTCAATCCCTCACCTAGTAGAGATACCCAAGAATTTCATCTAATTTGGAAGTGCCAGATCTGAGAATAAGAAAATCTGATGTGTCTTAGTGAGTACATGTATGTATACATACATACACACATATACATACATAAATACATACATACATACATACATACACATACACACACACACACAAAAAAAAAAAAACAGGGTCTGTCTATGTGGCCCTGGCCAGCCTGGAACTAGCTGTATAGATATTCCTGGTCTTGAACTAAGAGATCACCTGTGCCCAGTGTGTCTTCAATATTACTTTAAAATACCAATTAGCAGAAAATCAAAGTTCCATTCATTAAAAAAAAAAAGCACACATGTATGTGTGTTTCTGTGTGTGGGTACCCACAGAGGCCAAAAGAGGATATTAGATCCCCTAGGTGCTGGGAACTAACTCTAATCCTCAAGAGCAGCAAGCACTCTTAAACACTGAGCTACCTCTTCAGCCACCCATTCATTTTTTTAAATACAGAAGAAAATTTGTAGGTGAACATTTCTGTCCTGCAAGCCACTCCCCCAAGTAACCACACAGAGGCTTAATATTAATTATTGGCGGATAGCTCAAGCTTGTTGCTAGCTAATTCTTACATTTAAATTAACCTGTATATATTATCTACACTTTGCCCTGGGGCTTGGTACCTTTCTCAGCACAGCATGCCCATATTGCTTCTCTCTCCTGATTCGGCCCTTCTTCCCCCACCCCACCAGTCTCGGTTTGACTCTCCCACCTAACCTTATTCTGTTCAGCTATTGGCCATTGAGCTTCTTTATTAAACCAACCACAGTGACATATAGTCATACAGGATAAAGGAATATTCCACAAAAACTTAAGCAGGGAGATGTTCTAAGGATTGTCAAAAGTCATTAACAGAACCATGAACAGAATGCAAGTGTCTACCTAGTTCTTCTGAGACTTAAATATGCCTTACTCTACTGGTTTCCATCTGGTTTTCCAACAAATAAATGAACAGAAGGTGCCCTGGTGAATTGAATAGCATGGGCAGCAATTTAAAAAAAATGAAATTAGAAAGACAGTATCAGAAATACCAGAGTTCTGCTCAATAGGAACTAAACACTAAGAAGATTCCAGAATGCTTGTTAGGAATTTACAGCTTTAATGCTCGGTATTAAGAATGTGAGAAAACACTATGATCTGTGTAGTTTGTAGATCTGAATAGGGCACTGACTGTCTATTGGAACAGCACCTTCGTGGTTTTACTTCTCGGGGGCCTGTATTTACAGAAGTGGGACATACTGATAGTCAAATAAATGGTACCTGAGGTTGTGTGTACATACCTGTATACATGTACACATGTGTAAATCACTACTTACTCTTTCTCCTCCCCAAGTGTCGTGGATGTGCTTGTGCCTGTGTGTGGATGCATGCTTTTTCATATGTGGTCACACGTGGCAGTGGGGGTGTGCATGTGTGTGCAAGTATAGACGGAAGACAGAATCATCATTCATTGCTCTTCCGTCTTACTCACTGAGACAGGTCTCTCGATCAAACCCAGAACTCACTGATACGGGTAGTCCTGCTAGCCAGCTTGCTCTGGGGGTTCTGTCTTCACCTTCTGAGACTGGAATTACACGCAGACCGCCACACCCACCCAGCATTCACATAGGTTTCTGGGGATCCAAACTCTGGCCCTCGTGCTTTATCTAGTTTGTACTTAATCACTTGAGCCATCTCCCCAACCCCACTGCTTGTTCTTAAATAGGTCTATGGAAACATGAGGCTCTTAGTTTTCTAGCACAATGCATCATGGAATCAACTCCAGGATCTTTGGCTCACATATCCCAATGGCTTAGAGGGTATGTGGACATTTTTAATGCAAATGCAAGACCTCCAGATGTAGAGCTAAGGTCTGCACTTTGATGAAGGTACAAGCGACTCCAAAGCACAATCAAAGCTGAGATCTACTGCTTCTCTGGAGACTTATGGTCTCACTTGGAGGCACAGCTGCCCCAGACAATTCAAGTTATCTAATTCTTTTCCCAAGAGTGTGTTTGTTCAACCAAGACTCTCTGATCCTGATATCTACAGTCTGGCATTCTCTTGTTCTAGAATTACACCTGTACAGCTGACACTGGGCATCCCTCCCAGTAGCTTCCAGAGCAGGAGAAATAACAATTACAATTGTATACAAGCATAGATCCTGGTTCTGTGTACATTTAGTTCGTCATCAAGACCTAGTGGAACTCAAATTAAAAAACACACACAAACAAAACCACTAAAGACAGGCAAGGCTGTCACTTCCCCTTAGCAGCACCCAACAGGCATGCAACCCAGCAGCAGCTGCCTCTGGGTCTAGTCTATAGGTTATTAGACATGAAACAAAAGGTTAGCCTCCTGATCTTTTGTTAAGAAAGTCAGACACAATGTTTAGCTCCTTCACCAGTAATTATTGGCAGATTACTTCAAGGCAACTCACAACTGGCAAGACTAACCTGTTAGTGAACAGGGACCTGAGATTAAGAACTGTTTGTTTAACTGCTTACTAACAGTCTTAAGCTGCTCTTACCAATGGAAACCGTAGAAAGGGTTGAGAAACAGTAGCTGTTGAGAAAGTATCAACAGGCACAGACGCAAAGTCTTTAAAGACGACATTGTTGCATTTTCTGGAGTCGGTTATCATCTGTGAAGATATTTACAAATCTGGGGCTCTGGGGCTGGAAGAGAGATCTGCAGTTCAGAGTCCTTCCTGTTCTGGCAGAGCATTGCAGTTCAGTTCTCAGCCTCCACCCGGCTGTTCACAACTATCTGGACCCCACAGTGATTCGTCACCTACATGGAAACCAATGTACTCACATCACTACAGACAAAGCACCCGTGTCTCTGCTTCTTACCCTTCTCAGGAACTTCTCCTCCCTCAGGCAGAGCCCTGTCAACCTCCTCTGCAGGCTAGCCTGTCCCACCATGCCAGCCCATGACAAGTTCCTTTGAGATGCTCATAAATACATCAACTACTAAACTGGTGAATGCTGTGAACATCGATGAACCTCACGGCCGTCCACAATTACAGGCAGATGGCCGTTCAGGCTCTCCATCACCAAGTGAAGTCAGGCGTGTACACATCTTCCCCATCTCAGCTCTTCCCAGTGCACCATTCTCTTTTTGTTTGGGGTTTAAGAATTTGGGTAGAAGTTGATTAGGTCTCTTGGGGTGGATGAGAATGAAAATTCAAAAAAAAAAAAACTTCCTTTACAGCTTTAATATAATTCATTCATGGTTCCTTCCCTAATGGCCAAATTTGAACGTTGTTATAAAAATGCAAAACTTCCCATAGAGAGAAAGGAAACAGATTCTCTCCGGAGTCACTAGAACAACAAAGCCCCCTAACATGCTGACTGTGGGACCCCTGAACTCCCAAACCATAAGAGAATCAAATTGCATTACATTCAGTCCCTAGCAAACGTCACATTCAGTAAACAGTTATGTAGACAAAACTGTTCAATTTTGATTTAATTTTGAAGGTTCAGTACTAAGATATGAAGGGCCAGAAGAGCAACTTATCCTATTCTTTTACATACAGTACATTTCTATGTATCAAACATGTGGGGATCTGGCTAGAGAGACAGCTTGGAAGATTGAGAGAGGACTTGGTACATAAGCTCAAAGACCTGAATATGGATCTCCAACGTGCGTGCAAAAGCTGGATCACATTTTTGCATATCTGCAGCACATGCACATACTCCCATACAAACAGACAGTTAAAAACAAAAATCCTTTCATAAATATAAAATTATTATGCTGCTATGAAAGGGCTCTCTATCTGAGAGGGTCCTGGAACCTCAACTTTATAACTTTGCAGCGAATTCATTCTTATCCTGGGACCTGTTTCCGTGTACATTTGGGTAAGGGACACAACTCTGATTCCATGGAGCACGTGTGGAGACATGCTATCCCAGAACATGACTGGAGTGAGCAAGAAGGAGATGGAGCACTGGTTCAACAAGCAGTCCATTAATGTACTAATGTCAATACATCCAGATCCTGGCTTTGTTCCCATGCGCCGTTTCCCAAAAGATGAAAACGGCCTTGTTTTACGAACTGCTTCTATGGAACAGTTTGCTCTGAACAGTCATTCACTTGTGCTTTCCATGTTTCTGGACATCACAAAAGGCCAACACCACAATGGCTAAATTGCCTCTATGAGTCCAGCTTTCAAAGGGGCAAGAGATGGAAACCTGCTTATGCTACTTTGTATGACACATCTGTTTTAGAAGGGGGCTATCAATCCTAAATAGATGGCCAATAATCCTTGCAGATGTAAGGGCAAGACAGGGAAAAGGAGACTGTCATTAAAATGACCACCAGAGCAAAGGAACACAGCCAGGACTGTCTTGGTCCCTGGGCACAAACATCACCCACCCTACTATGCTTCCTGTCAAGGCCCTCTGCAGAAAGTGCACCATCATTTGGTTCTATTTGCAGATCTACAGGAAGGATCCTTGCTCACCAAGTTTCCAGTGTATCTCATCACTGAATGGTACCGTCCCATACACTTAAGCAAAGACAAGAGAGTTGTGTAACTCAGACTGAACTTCAAATTTATCCAAATTTATTGTTGTTTTGAGACCCAGTGGCTCATATAGCTCAGGCTAGCCGCAAAGTCATTAGGTACTCAAGGATGACCTGATCTTCCCACCTCCACCTTCTAAGTGCTGAAGTTACAGGCACGCACCACCACACCTAATTTTATACCACACTAGAGATTAAACCCAGGGTTTCATGTGTGTTTGGTATAATTAAGCTATTCCTCAGCCTGCATTTTAAATTTAAATGCACCAAATTTTACAAGACAAGGTATATCATAAACCCAATTGTTAGCTCCTACATGAATTAGATGCTAAAATCATAGTATATATTATCTCTGGGTAGTGGTAATATTAGATTTTGGAGATGGAAAGAACCAATTGGGGTGACCCCAATTGAGATAAGGGCAGAATCCCACCACGGGCAAAGACATAAAACTAAAAATGAATCCTGCAGCAGAGTCTCTACACAGTAGGTTCTTTAGGTGCAAACATGGAATATGCAAACAAATATCTGTAAAGCAAGAGCAAACAGACTTCCTGCCCATGTCTGAAACTTGGCATTGCACCTGGACTCCATGCTTGCACCTGGAGACCTGCCTTGCACCTGGACTCCATGCTTGCACCTGGAGACCTGCCTTGCACCTGGACTCCATGCTTGCACCTGGAGACCTGCCTTGCACCTGGACTCCGTGCTTGCACCTGGAGACCTGCCTTGCACCTGGACTCCGTGCTTGCTCCTGGAGACCTGCCTTACACCTGGACTCCATGCTTGCTCCTGGAGTCCTGCCTTGTACCTGAACTCCATGCTTGCACCTGAAGACCTGTCTTACACCTGGAATATTGCCTTGCACCTGACTGAAGTCCTGCCTTATATCTGGAGTCCAGCCTTGCACATGGAATTCTGACTCTAGAACAACCCTGACCCTGGTTGACCTAGTGACAACTGAAAATAAAACAGCATGGTCTTTGACTTTATCACAAGACAACCTGCAAGTTCAAAAGAATCAAGGCCAAGATCTGGATGCTCCTATAAGGTGATGTACACCAGGAANTTGCACCTGGACTCCATGCTTGCACCTGGAGACCTGCCTTGCACCTGGACTCCATGCTTGCACCTGGAGACCTGCCTTGCACCTGGACTCCGTGCTTGCACCTGGAGACCTGCCTTGCACCTGGACTCCGTGCTTGCTCCTGGAGACCTGCCTTACACCTGGACTCCATGCTTGCTCCTGGAGTCCTGCCTTGTACCTGAACTCCATGCTTGCACCTGAAGACCTGTCTTACACCTGGAATATTGCCTTGCACCTGACTGAAGTCCTGCCTTATATCTGGAGTCCAGCCTTGCACATGGAATTCTGACTCTAGAACAACCCTGACCCTGGTTGACCTAGTGACAACTGAAAATAAAACAGCATGGTCTTTGACTTTATCACAAGACAACCTGCAAGTTCAAAAGAATCAAGGCCAAGATCTGGATGCTCCTATAAGGTGATGTACACCAGGAA
>LOEQ01000142.1:382726-394392 GCA_001685075.1 Bramus lutescens | reverse complement strand
GATTTTTTTTTTTTAATTCGAGACAGCGTCTCACTGTGCAGACCAGGCTGGCCTCAAACTCAAGATATCCACCTGCCTCTGCCTCCAGAAAGCAGGAATTAAAGACCTGCGCCACCACACCGGGTTTTATTTATTTATGTCTCCTGTTATGCCCTGTAATAAAAAGTCAGTTATGTATCTCTTGTATATACAGAGTTCGGAAATGCTGGGATGGCAAGGTAAAATGTGAAGTTTATCTTAGGTAACCGTGTGAAGGGGAAAGGAGAACAAGTCACAAAAATCTCTTTTCTTTAAAATTATGATATATTGAGAGATGCTCAAACTAACCGAAGTGTTCATCCGTGTGTCCCAGTAGTTGGTGGAATTTTAGGTGTTTTTTTTCTTTCTTCTTGGTTCTGCTTTTTATTCTTAACCTTTGTAATTTTAAAAATTAATAAGAAAAGGCTTTGATGGGTTTTTCCCCAGCTCAGTGTAGAGTGGCCAGGATAGACCCCTCTTCCCAAGAAGTAGATAGTAAATTTCTTCAGTTCCTCAAATGCAACTACAGCAACGGTATTGTCTGTCAGCTTGAAATTGCCATCACTATACAACCAAGAGTGAATCAACTTTGTAACTTGAAACTATCTTCAAGGCGTCCTCTGGGACCTTGAATAAATAAGCCTGGATGTAAATAGTCTAGTCTTAGAGCAGAAGTTTTCAACCTATGGGTCTTGACCCCCATAGGGGAATGACCCTTCTTTCACAAGGGTCACTTAAGACATGGATATTTACATTATGAGTCATAACCATAGCAAAACTACAGTTATGAATATCAATGAAAATAATACTATTATTGGGGATCACCATCACATGAGAAACTGTATTAAAGGGTCACAGCATTAGGAAGGTTTTTAAAAAACCACTGTTTTGGAGTAAAATGTAGCTTACTCCCTTTGCAGAGAATACACTTTATAAATCAGAACCCTCAATCAGAAAACAAATGACTGAGCCAGTAGAAACAGTCCTAAAAGTTGCAGGACAGACTTTTTCCTGCTGCTTGGATACACGCTCCTGTTCCCCCGTTCCTTTGGATAGTACATTGGATAGGCTAGCAGAATAGAGGTAGCCAGATACCTTACAGGACATTCAGAAACAAATGGTTATTGATTTCAGTAAGAGCCTGGTAAGAAGCATATTAAATTGATGCTTGCCAAATTGCCCCTTAGTTTACTGAAAATAACAACCTTGTTTGTGTAGTTCAAGATCCAGGTTTCCATTAAGAAGGAGAATGAGGGTTCTCCCACCCATTTCCCCCTTCATAGGGCCCAAGAGCTTTCCACCAAACATCTCAAAACTGGTTAGTTTGTCTTTTCCCCAAACCTGGATGTCAAGATTTCTATTATGTAATACGTCCTTCTCTAGGTATATCCGCAGTTTGCAGCTCCCAACAGTGAGGTGCTGTTCAACAGTATAAGGCAAACTCAGAGAGCAAGGAGCCTGGCTCCAACCCTACCTAGATGCAGTTTGGTAAACAATTTTTTTCTCCACCAATTCTTATTCTGTGAAACTAGTCTCTTTGTCTAATACTTTTTTTTTCTTCTAAAGACAGAATCTTACTATGTATCCCTGGCTGGCCTAGAACTAGCTATGTAGGACAAAATGGCATTGAAATCCTGGTCTCCTGACTCTACCTTCCAAATTCTGGGATTACAGGCACGTTCCACTAACCCAGACTAATCCAGTCACTTTGCTCTTTTTAAAATAGCAAATAAGGTCTAAAAAGAGGGCTCAGCAGTTAGACATGCATGCTGCTTGTTAGGACTCAAACCTGGGGGAAATTGTTCAGTACCTGTGGCTGCTGCCAACACTTCTCCCACAGCTGATGTGGGATTCCCCTCTGTATGCTGTGATTACCATTAATGAATAAAACGGCTTTGGACCTATAGCAGGGTAGAACTTAGGCAGGGAAAACTAAGCTGAAAGCTGGGAGGAAGAAGGTGGAATCAAAGAGAAGCCATGGAGCCCCCAGCGGAGGCAGCAGCGCTGAAACTTTGCTGGTAGGCCACAATCTCATGGTGATCACAGATTACTAGAAATGGGTTAAATTAAAATATAAGAGCTAGCCGATAAGAAGTTAGAGCTAATGGGCCAAGCAGTGATTTAATTAATACAGTTGCTGTGTGATTATTTCAGGGCTGAGTAGCCGGGAACCAACAAGCTTCCTTACTACACTGGGCCCTTACCCCAAACTCTCCAGCCCCCAGCTTGGCTTTGCTCTGTAACTCAGTCATTTTGGCTACACAGCTCTCTTGTCCTCTTGATCTTTAGCTCCTTTCTTAGTCGGCTTGCCCCCTCCTCCTCTTCCTCTCTCAAGTCTCCCTTCTTTCTTTCCTCTCATGGCTGGGTCTGTTCTGCTGGCCATGTTCAGTCTGGACCCTTCCAGACGCCTCTGGCTGTGATCTCCTTCATACCTACAATAAAACCTTTCTTCTCAACCAGACCCAGGAGCCCTCATGTCCTCATTTTCATCACTAACTGCTCTTGCAGAGGGCCATAGTTCAGTTCCCAGCACCCATAACAGCTAGCTGGCAACTGCCTATAATTCCAGTTTCTGGGGATGATTCAACAACCTCTTCCGAGCTCCAAACCTGTACTTGCATGAACACACACAGACAGAGAGAGACAGAGAGATACTTAAAAGATAAAAGTAAAAGCATTGAAGCAGCAGCTGAATCTTTTCTGGCATACTGGTATGAGAATATTTATGTGGCACTAATCTAATTGGTGCTATACCACAGCCCTCTGCAATCAGTTAAACCCCTTTTCCAAGAGAAGCAGCATTGGTCCTAGAGTTCTTCACTATAATTTAGTTTTTAAACTAATATTTCTGGACACTTCTTAACACGGGCCTTCATTTCTATAACTATTACTACTTCAAAGCAGCCCATTGTTTCTTTGGTAAAACCAACTAGCTATGTATTGCCATGTATTCATATATCCATTCCCCAGTGGAAGTAAGATAGAGCCTATCTATGGTAACTTCTCTGAAATTGAGACTACTCCTGCTGGATCTGAAAAGATAGCCACTTATAAATGCAAAGTCACTCAAGTTATTTGTAAATTAAAAATTGCCAGTTGGAGGCTTCTGTCCTGCAAGTATCTGTGATCATAATTCCTGGCAGACCAGTAAAATAATAACAATAAAACAATTACCTAGCAAGGCTTTTCTTCCTGTCAGCAAATAAAAACACGAAGATAAAACTAATTCCATCTGAGAAATTTCTAATGTCTTTATGTATTTTGTATTTTTATTGATCAGATCACAGATGACTGAAAATATATTGTACATGAATCAAGTGTTTGGGGGCATAAATAGGAGTTTCCAAGTCACCTATACTAAATATATCTAACAACAACAAAAAAAAGAAAGAAAACATTTTCCTTGAGTTAGGTGTGCACTGACCATGTTAGATTTCACTAGGTGCTTAGACACTGTGAGCTGCCCACCTCATCCTCCTCCCCGTCCCATCCTCCCCCCACCCATCCCTAGCAACTTGGTGATCCTTACCCTCCCTGCTTCCAGTCTACTTCTAAAGGAGTCCAGAGTCACATTTCCTCAGCTCCATCCATGTGGAAAAGCCAAAGTGAAAGTCCATGAAATCATTTGTTCCCCTTAGGTTTCTAACATTGAATTCTGAATGTGAAGAATCCTCCTGGGACCGAGTGCAGCAAAGAAATGTGAAGCACGTTTCTCTAAGCACCTCAGTCACTTAGAACCAGTGATGGAAGCGATAGTCTACCTTGAAATGTTGAGGTTTTCAGCAATCTCTCTCCTCATTTCTAAGTATAAGCTCTAGGAGATAATACACCGAATGATTACCAGAGAGAATGAATGTTATGGGAGTTGCGGTGCAGCACGCACTTCATAAGTTGTTCTGTTTGAAGGGCAGATGCCTGGGAATTTACAAACACTAAGATAATTTAGACATTTGGCTTTCTGAAACATGAGCCTCTACTCACTCTGGAGTTCTCAGAGTAGAGTGATAGACATGGTTTTAAATTATTCTCAGAAGACTGGTTTCAGGATTACTATTGCACCCAACTAGAGCATGCTTAAGATTGCTTTTTCTTTCCTTTTCTTTTCTATTTTTTTTGTGTGGGTTTTTTTTGTTTTGTTTAGTTATTGTTGTTGTTGCTTTGAGACAAGGTTTCTCTGTAGCTTTGGAGCCTGTCCTGGAACTAGCTCTTGTAGACCAGGCTAGCCTCTAACTCACAGAGATCCGCCTGCCTCTGACTCCCGAGTGCTGGGATTAAAGACTTGTGCCACCACCTTTTATTTTCTTGAAGTCTATAAAACAGACTGTAGAAGGTTCTGGGAGTGTGTCTGAAAAAAAATATTAACAGATATTGCCTGTCATCCCAGCACTAGAGAAGTGGATGCAGGAAGATCAGAAGTTCAAGATCACTCTAAGCTACTTAGCAAGTTCAAGGCTTGCCATACACACACACGCGCACACACACACACAAACACACAAGCACAAAGATATAAGAAAATTGTCACAACATACTGTTTTGAAAAATACCAATAATTATCTTGTCGAATTAAATTTACTTTTAGTCCTCACAAAGGGGCCCACCCACATTCAGGGTGCTTCTTCCCACCTCAGTTAATCTACTCTAGACAATGCTTCACAGGCATGCGTGGAGACTTGTCTCCTAGGTGATCCTAGACCCTGTCAAATCAGCCATGGATATTAATCACCACTCTTATTTTTGTCCACAATTCATCAGAGGCTCTGAGGAGAGGACATTCTAAATCCAGCACCCACAGGAGAAGGAATCAGCCTGCTGACTGTAGAATCCCCCTGAAAAAAAGTTGTTCCTGGGGTCTCAGAATTTTTTTAACTGAGATATTTATGTTCAAACTGACAAAAAATATAATTATCATAAAACTTCTAAACAAGAAGGTTCTAAATCTTTCTAAATCCTTACTAAATGAAGATTGGAAACTTCAACACTTTGCCTTCAGAGATTTAAACAGTCGAAGTCTGGAGAACCAGCTCATGAGTTAAGAGCACTGGCTGCTCTTCTAGAGGACACAGGTATGATGCCCAACACCCACGTGGAGGCTTACAACCACCTGTAACTCCAGTTCCAAGGAAACTATCATCCTCTTCTGACATCTGAGGGTACATCCATGGTGCACAGGCATGCAAATCATTCATACTCATAAAATAAAATTTTAAATATTTCAAAAAATGTCTAGGTCGCTTTACAGGCAGTTGATACTGTCACTTTGTCATATTGTCATGGGCGTGTGTGTTGTCAATCTATTTGTCCTAGGGTTTCCATTGCTGTGATGAAACACCATGAAAAGCAATCTGGGGAGTGTCGGGGAATATTATTTTCAGGTGTGTTTCCTTCCTTTATGCTGCATTTGTTTAACACTGAAGCTGTGATTCTTTGCCTGTCTAAAACTCCTGATGATCCTAATAAAGAGCTGAATGGCCAATAGCAAGACAGGAGCAAGGATAGGTAGGGCTGGCAGAAAGAATATAAATTGCAGGAGAAATCAGAAAAAAGATAACAAGGAGAGGAGGAAACTAGGGAGCAGCCACCCCACCACCCAGCCAACCACAGAGTAAGAAGGAAAATAAGACATACAGAAATGAGAAAGATAAAAGCCCAGAGGCAAAAGGTAGTGGGGATAATTTAAGAAAAACTGGCTAGAAACAAGTCAAGCTAAGGCCAAACATTTATAACTAAGAATAAGCCTTTGTGTGTGATTTATTTGGGAGCTGGGTGGTGGACTCCCCCCACCCCACCAAAAGCCAAAAGAGTAAAATGTCACACAACAGGGCAGAAAAGGGTTTATTCAGCTCACACTTCCACATTGTAGTCCATCACTGAAGGAAGTAAGGACAGGAACTCAAACAGGGCAGGAACCTCAGGGGAGGAGCCGATTCAGAGTCTATGGAGAAGTNNNTTGCTCCTCATGGCTTGCTCAGCCTGTGTTCTTATAGAACCCAGGACCACCATCCCAGAGATGGCACCACCTACAATGAACTGGGTCCTCCCCCATCAATCAGTAATTAAGAGAATGCTTTATAGGCTGGCCCACAGCCCAATCTTTTGAAGACATTTCCTCAGTCAAGATTACCTCTTCTTAGATGACTATAGTTTATGTCAAGTTGACATAAATCTAGCCAGCATGGTATTTTAGTTGTAATTTTTGGGAAAATCTCCCCAGTTGTATAACAGAGCCTATCAGCATCTATAAGAAGAAACAATTCTCAGCCAGTCTGAAATTAAGTCTGGTTATTCCCTTTAGAGAATGTTAGGGAGATGGAAACTCTTCTCTGCAGATGAAATCTCCATGGAGATGAATATTCCCAGATTGCAAAGAGGGTCTGGTTGGACTGGAGGCGGGAGGGGAGGAGGCAAGCAAAGTGCTGGGCATGCCTTTCGGAGACTTCAACTGCCATTAAGCAGAAGCTTTCTAGCCAAGCTCTGTTGGCTTCTCATCTTAATGCCAGGCCCTCCCTCTTCTGAGAGCTCCAGGTTTGAATCATCTCTTCCTGGAGAACCAGGCAATAAAGGTGCAGAGACCCCACATTTGGGAATCCCATCATAATTACTGAAGATTCTGGGGCACACACATATCCACTGAGCAATACCTGGTATATCTGGTTCCTTACAATCCTGTAGGTCTCGGGAGTGTCACCTGAAGAATCCTAGACATGGGCTGGAAAGCTGGCCCTGAGGTTAAGGAGCCTTGCTGCCAAGGCTGGTGACCAGGGTTTGATCCTGGGGACCCCAATGGTGTAAAGAGAAAATCAGTTCCTGAAAATTGTCCCCTGACCTCCATACCTCTCTCCGTACAATAAATAAATGTAATAAAAATTTTAAAGAATTACAAAACAGCCCATTGCCCTGTGAATATGTCTGCATTTTTCTGTACTCTCAAGGCAAGGGTGTTAGTTAGTTAACTTTTCCTTTTTAAAATTAGTTTAGTTATGTGTATGTGGGAGTTTGGTGCTATATGCACATACATGGAAGTTTCCACAGAGGTCAGATATATCAGAATCCCCTGGATCTGGGGATTACAGACGGTTATAAACTGCCTGATATGAGCTCTGGGAATCAAACTCGGGTCCTCAGGAGCTGTATATACTCTTAACCACTGAGCCATCTCTCCAGCACCGACTTTCTTTGAATATGATAAAATACTAAGGCAGGAAGCAACTTAAAGAAGAGTTTGGGGTTATGGTTCTAAAGGGAGAGCCCATACGGTGGGGATGGCACAGAAGCAGGCAGCCAGAGCAAGAAACTGAGAGATCACACCTTCACCTGCACATAGAAAGCAGAGGGAGAGCTGAAAGCGGGGTAGAGCTAGGTAGAGCTAGACTCTCAAAGCCCATCTCCAGTGATGTACTTCTTACAGCAGTTTGTCAGGAAGAAGCCAAACTCTGATTGGGCAAGGTACATGATGCATGATAAATGGAATGTTTGAGTGTCCTGGTCATTAAACAAATAGGTGATAGATAATAGATTTAAAAAATTATCAACAGAAGACACATAGATAGTGGATAAACAGATGATAGATAGTGGGCAGATAGAAAGATGATAGACAGACAGATAATAGAAATTATAACTAGCTAGACAGATAATGGTTAGATAGATAATTGGTATGTAGATAAATGATAGTGTATAGATTTTATATTTTTTAAAGACCTTTTCAATTTTTACATTATTTATCTATTGTGTGCCTGTGCATGAATGTGCATGCATATATATCATAATTCATGTGTACAGGTCAGAGGACAAATTGGGGGAGTCTGTTTTCTCCTTCCACCATGTTTACCCCACAGATTAAATTCAGGTCAGCAAGCTTGGTGGCAAGCACTCTCCCTTGATGACCTATCTCTTTGGCTCCTACCAAACGTTGCCAAATCATTCAATCAGATGTACTTCTAATATCTATCACCAGACTAAGGACAGAGAAAGCACACTGTAGTGATGTTTTCCTTGTGTTTTAGCAAATACAGCTTGGCTGAAGATCAGAGTGCAGAGCTAAGCCATTGGAGACCAGGCAGTTGTAACAAAAAGGTCCTGCTTATTGGGTGTCTATGTCCCACCAGGTACCCCACAGCTGGCAATCCCCAAAGAAAATCACACAGAGATCTCTATAAGTTATAAAGCTGATTGGCCCATTAGCTCAGGCTACTTATTAGCTCTTGTAGCGTATATTAACCCATTATTCTGATCCATTTTTGCCATATGGCTCGGTACCTTTTTCAGCTGGCAGGTCACATCCTGCTTTCTCGGTGGTCTACACAGGACTGGGAGGAATCAACTTCCTTCAAGGGTCTTAAGAGGACAAGAGTAACGTAGTTTTCTACTTCCTGTCTGGTTTTACCACCTATACTTCCTGCCTGGCAAATCAGCATTTATTTAAAACTTGATTGACAGAATACAGACAATTCTCCAGCACCAGGTAGTGGTGGCACACACCTTTAATACTGGAGACAGAGGCAGCTAGATCTCCATTAGTTCAAGGTCACTTTGGGCTACTCAAAATTGATCTAGTCTATAAGAGAAACAAAGCTCACACAAAGATGATCTCAGCACTTGGGATCACATACCTTTAATCCCAGCACTAGGGAGGTGGAGACAGGAAGTGATATGGCTGGGCAGAGAGAGGAATACAAGGCAGGAGGAGACAGGAGCTCATTGCAGCCTGGATATGCAATCTGAGGATGTAGTCAGAGGATGCACTCTTAAGACTCTGTCTAAGGACAGGATCGCCCCTTTGGTCTGAGCATTGACAGAGGCAAAAGCTCTCTCTAGTGACTGGCCACTCTGCTTCTCTAAACTCTCAGCTTTCACCCCCTAGTATCTGGCTCTGGGTTTTTATTAATACCAACTAGAATTCATGCTACAACACACCTCATGTATCTCTCCTCCACCTCTCTTTTCACCTCCCTCCTTCCTCTTGCCCCTTCTCTTGGCAGGGTTTTTTTTGTAGCCCAAGCTAGCCTCAAACTTGATAGCCCAGGATATCCTTGAACTTCTGATCCTCCTGCCTCCACCTCCTGAATTTTGCGATTATAGACACATGCCACCACTTCTGGCTTTAGGAGGTGCTGGGGATCAAACCCAGGCACATATTTTACTAACTGAGCTACATCCTGATATCACAAGTTTATTTCTGAAATAAACAAACTGGTGTTGAGGGGAGCTCATGCCAAAAGACCTGTGTGTCAGTGAAAATAAGTTCACTCTTTACTCTGGAAACACCTCCCAGTGAATGGCTCCACCATGCTTTGGTTGTTGTTTTGTCTTATTTTTAGTGTGGAGGGTCACAGAGGCCAGAATAGGGCATTAGATATTCCAGAACTGGAGTTATAGGTGGTTATGAACTACCCAACTTGGATGCTAGGAACCAAATTCCAGTTCCCTGGAAGAACAGCAAGAGATCTTAATTACTAGCTATCTCTTCAATTCATGGCCCCTCCACCATGTTTTTAACCACGACACTGGACTTAACTCAAATTCACACATCTAAACCATCCACCATGCCCTGAGCCTCAGAGTGCACCACAGGAAGGTATCCACAGGAACATAACTACAACTGCAAGGAATTCAGACCCTGGGTCTCAGATTTACATGAAGGGGTTTGACTGGGTAATATTTTCAGGAGCCAGGTCTGTAAGGAAGAAAGGGTAGTAAGAGCCATGGAGGAAGGATGGATTGTAATGCCGTCCCCAAGAGACCACAGCGGATTCCAAGAGAAGTCTGGATGCTGGCGTCACTCTTCCTAGCTGGCTGCCCCTCAGTCTGCACTGCTGCTTCCGTCCTGCAGCATCAGCTTCTGCTCCTGGATACTGACTGTCCCGCCTGGGTGTCTTCCTGTCTCTTCCTGCACACCACCTGATCCCTGTGACAGGTGACTTCAAAGGAACAGGGATGGTGAGAGAAGGGCAGTAGAGAAGGGCAGGAGAGAAGTGCATGCTGGGAGAAGCTCTGCTCTTTGTCCCCACAAAGCCTACAAGAGCAGCAGGTCTCCCAGGAGTCCGAGTCTCCATTAGAAAAGCCAACAGCACACATGGTCCACGCTGTGGCCCAAGAGCACAAGTGACCCACCCTGTATATGACTTCTGGCAGCAGCCAGAGTAGACGGTAATCAGCACAACAGTTAGTCTGGCCAAGGTTGCTCTTTTAAAAGCAAGAAAACTCTTGGTCTCCCAACTGCTTCCTCCTTCAGACAAAAACCACGCTGAAACTGCTCACACAGCAACGGTCTGCAGTCCATCAGCCACAAGGTAGCCAGGTTTCAGAAGAGCAGGCGCTTCTCTCCCACGATAAAGGGGGTCATTGCTGGTAGGGACTTGGGACTGCCTTCAGGGTCTCTCTCATCTAATAACTGCTGAGATAGAAGCAAGTTGGGTTATTTCAAAAGGATTAACTCAGAATCAATAAATATCCACATGTGGAAACATGCCCTCATATAACACACACATGCACACACACACACATACACACACAAACACATGCGTGCATGCGCGCACGTGCACACACACACAGAGAGCTTTTAAAAGTTTTTGTTGTTACTGTGGGAAGGCACTGTGCCACGGGGCACACGGGAGGCCAGAATGAACTCAGTGGAATCTATTCTCTCCTTCAACCGTGATGTAGGTTCTGGAATTGAGGCAGCCAGGCTTATTATAACAAGTTCCTTTGCCTGCGGACTCATCTCTGTCCTATATAATTGTTTTCGCTTGATTTTTTTTGAGGGGGGGTGGTGTGAATTAGGATCTTAGACATTCATATGACTTTGCAGAAGTGTAGTCCTTTGGAATAATCAGACAAGCATTTTCAACATGTGGGTCATGGTCCCTTTGGCAAAACTTTTATCTCCAAAAGTATTTACACCATGACTCATAACAGGAGCAAAATTACAGTTATGAAGTAGCAACAAAAATAATTTTATGATTTGGGGTCACCACAACATGAAGAACTGGATTAAATGGTTACAGCATTAGGAAGGTTGAGAACCACTGAATTAGACAATAAGTTGCAGACCTGGGGCATATTAAAATAGTGCAAATGTACCCTGATACAGTGAGGGTCCAAAGGAGAAGAACAGACCACACCAGGAAACTCCTAGCTGGCATTCTGCCAAAGAATAGCTGTCCGTCCCAGGGACATCCTTACTCCAGGACTTTGCTATTTGTAATTTTAATGAACAGTGCACATCTGCTTATATTATATGGGAGGTCTATATGAAACATCTCATATATAAAGCCCGTTTTGAAAAGTGATGCTTTCTGTGCGTGGTATGTGTCAGGAGTAATGTTATACTGGTTTTCCACTTGTGTTCACAGTGTGGCAGGGCTGGAAGTCATCTCGTCTTCCAGAGTTGGGGTTCAGGGGTGCCCCAGGCCATCTTGCATCCTTTTCTCCCACACTCTTCCCTTTTATACTTCCTTCCTCTCTGTCTACCCTTTTCCTCCCTTCCTTTTACTCCCTTACATTTCTTCTTGCCCATCTTCCTCCACTGTTCCCTTCTTTATGAACGCATTTGCACTGCTCAGTGTGTGACACTGCTCTGGGCATGATCCTTCTCTCATCATGTGTGTATGTGTGTGTGTGTGTGTGAGAGAGAGAGAGAGAGAGAGAGAGAG
>LOEQ01000142.1:313114-324217 GCA_001685075.1 Bramus lutescens | reverse complement strand
GTGTTGTTATTTCGGGTGTAAAGCTAACCGTGTGGGAGCTGGGCCGGACAAAAATCAGGCCAGGCCTTCTCCCCTCTTCACTACACTCCCACATTCAAGGATTAATGACCAACACTTTGTAGGAATGAGGGAATTTATTTCAATTTATTTAAGGTCCCCAAGATCCTTAGATCACTTTACCTTCCAGAAAGGCCACTGCTCTGTGTTGTCACCACCAAAGCCCACTAAGCCCAGAACCGGTTAGAGTGTAACAGGGCTGCTCAACTGTTCACATTGACTATAGATAAGAAAATAAATGCAGGGGCTCTACCATGGGGATGAGCAGTACAATGGGCTGGGCTTTGGGTATTCCTTCAAGTCCTCAGCTACACCAGAGGGAACTGGGCCAATATTTACACGGACTCAAGGCTCACCCTTGCCAGCATGCGTGTGCACAGGACCATTCTTAAGTAGAGGAATGCCCACAGCAGCGGTGACATTTTAAAATAAAGAAGACATTTCCCAGCTTTTAATGATAACCTGGAAGCTCTCCCAGGTGGCAGTAATGTACTGCAAAAGACACCAAAAAGGGACTGAGACTGTCAGCAAAGGAAACCAGTTAGGCCGTCAGTCAGCCAAGGAGACTGGCTAACAAGTCAAACTCCTTTACAAGCCTGAACTAGCTTCCAAGGTCTCACTGGCACCAGAATTTCCCCTTTCTCCACAGTATACCAGGGAAGAAGACCAACAGGCCATGGATAAAGATGAGATTAAAGTAAAAGGGGTCTTTTTTTCTAACATGGTGGTAACCTATGCCATAAAATGACACAGCTTGGAAAGACTGCTATAGAAAACCTTTTAAGTCATATTATTTTGTACCTAAGTCCCCCGCACCAACTCCACATGCCCAGATCAGTGCTAGATGTGGGGCATGTACACAAAACAATGCCAGCCAAGGGCCTGCGCCTGATCCTGGGGTTCAGGATCAGCAACAGGAGCGGCTCCTCTCAAATATACAGAGATCAACTTCAGTGATGCCAACCAAGCCTTGTAGAGGCCTACAAAGGGATGCCTGTTTGTGCTAGTTTGACCCTATTCGGGATGGGCTGAAGCCTTTCCAACATGCACCAAAAGAGCATAGGAGTTGGCCTAGGCTTTGCCGATAGAGAAAGAGAGAGAGAGAGAGAGAGAGAGAGAGAGAGAGAGAGAAAGAGAGAGAAGGAATTCCATGATAAGACAAGACTGCATCTCACCATAGGGTCTGACATTGGGCTGGTATTTCCGTCAGCAATAGTTCATATTCTGACCAAGACTTTGGAGGTAAACTTAGCTCCGTGTTGTTTATAGATACCAAAGTTCAGGGATAGTTGAGCATGAGAACTAGACCCTCAAGACTATTTCAGTTAGGCTTTCACAGTTGCCTTGGGTTATGTTACACCAAGCCCTGTTCTGGATCTGAGACCCTCAGGTTTATTCTTCTTTTGCGATCCAATAGCAGAGACCTTCCTTGGTAATAGGAGAATTGAAAGGAGACCCCTGGCAGGTAGCTGGCCTGGAGAAGTCCTCACACCTCTAGGCTCTAGGAAAAATCCTCTACCATATCCCCTTGGAGACCCTAGAAAGGTCCCTAATTCTCTTAGGAAATTGGGCACATGCCCACCAATGAGAAAACAGTCTGGGGAAAAAATGGAAAAAAGAGCCCCCTCCAATCCATGTGGAAAGGTCCTCACATGGTGATTCTGGTTATGCCCCCTGCTGTAAAAGTGGTGGGTACCACTCCATGGATCCAACACACTTGGGTAAAAGAGGCAGTGCCCTAGAATAGCAGGAGTCTCAGGCTATGAGACTCCACCCTGACCAGCCTCTCAGGTCACATTTTATAAGCAATGGAGCCCTTCTAAGGCCTTCAGCTTTGCTTTGGCCATACCAGAGATTGGCCACATACACATGGTCAAAACTTGGGAGAATTTCTTTACTCTCACTCCAGTTGCAAGCCTGAAAGTCACCTGGTCTACCCATGGCAGAAGCCTGAGGATTTCAAAGAGGGAAGCTTGGGAATTAGGGTCATGATGCCAGCATGCTTTATTGGGACTTTTGGTAATATTAACTTTCCTGGCTGAAACAATTCCCAGTGACTGCAACCAGACACAAAAGATTGCCCTAACCTTATTTTTACAATATAAATTTGGTAAGTCTATTAAAGGAGGATTACTTGTTTTTCTTTACTAAAAAAAATTATGTATATGAGTGCTTTGTCTACATGTATGCCTGCACACCAGAAGAAGGCATGGGATCCTATTATAGATGGCTGTGAGACACCATGTTGTGGTGGGAATTGAGCTCAGGACCTTTGGAAGGGCAGCCAGTGCTCTTAACTACTGAGCCATCTCTCCAACTCCTTTTTTTTTTTAAATACTAACCTATGTTTTGTTAAACTCTGTGGTACTAGGTCACACCCCTTCCCCACCTTGTGCTTACCATGCATCCCATGTATCCCATGTCTCCTTCTGAGATAATGATTTTGATATGTGAATCCCAGCAAGGCCCACCTACGGTACTCACAAGAGACAGACCTCCATCACAGGGCCACAGCCAGAGTATCTGCTCTGCTGCCATCCCACCAAAGGAGCCAGTTCATGCCCCTAAGCCAGTTCCTCCTGATGAGCCTGCTTCCATCCCTAATCCTAAATCAGATGATGCATTGTGCTCCTGTACCTCTGCCTGCCAACACATGCCAAACAGATGAGGTTTTCTCCCAATGAAAATGTGGAGAGTGTACTGGATGGAAGGGATAAAAACACAGCATCGGGGTTTTCCCTAGCAGACCTGCCCTTACACTTTAGGCCTCATCTGTTGAAAGAGTAACCCAAACGACTCACCCCAACCCTGACTCAAACCAAACCAGGCTCGTGATCTCGATCCTCTCTCTTTACCAGATCCCAAGCACAGTGTGCTACCTCCTCAGCAAAACTAGCCCCCGCTCGACAAAAGACAGCTTTATCTTTAGAAACGCCTAGGTATTTGCCCTCACCAGGACCACTGACAAATGCAATCACTGTCAGATCCCTCTGTTAAAGCCTTTCAGAAGGGAAACTGAACTGTCTTGAAGGACTCCTACATGGGTTACAACTAAAAAGGCAACAATTGATCGTGACCAATGCAACCAAACCCATGACCCCATGACAATCAAAGCCTTGTACATTCACCCTACACAAATAGCTTTTGTGTGTGTATGTGTGCTTTGGTTTTTTTTTTGTTGTTGTTTGTTTTTTTCCTCATCAAGGACTCTTTTGTATATGGAATAGATGCTTAAGTTTACCTAATCACTGGACAGGTACCTACCACTTGGCTTTCTCACTCTTGATATGGACATACCCCCCAATAACCAAACCTTAGCCTTTCCCCTGATCGCACACATCTGGCCAAAAAGAGACATCCAATTCATACCATTATTGATTGGATTAGGGATTATGGCTGGAATAGGAGGTATTGCTTCATAGGTCACCTTTAATCAACAATTGTCCAGGTGTATACCAGATGATACAGATTCCCTGGCTACCGTAATATACAAAACAGAAGGAGGACTAGACCTGCTAACTGCCATCTGTCTTTTCTTAAGTGAAGAGTGCTGCCTCTGTGTGTACAAGTCAGGGGGAGTCAAGGATATGATCCAGTAGAGAAGAGGACAAATTACAAAGAGGAGATAAGAACTAGGTGCTTCCTGGAGTTCTCAGAGCAACAGCTGGAGCTGGGCATCCTGACTCCTCCCACTAAATGGATCTCTCCTCATCCTATGCTGTCTAGCTTTTTCCAGCACTCGTTTGGTCCCTGCATTTGTGACATGCCATCAAGCTTCAGTTGTTAGTTTATCAGCCCTTGTGCCAAGAGGACTTAGGAATTGACACCTTATGAAGGTATAAGGACACCAGAAGAGGATTACAATGAGTAAAAAGCAGTCTCCACTGACAGCTCCGAACTCTGCCTCTGTGATCCTGCTGGCCTCCTACACCAGCTAAAAACCCTCTTTGGCTTGAGAAGCAGACATTTGTAAAGCAGCAGCTCTAACCTTATTATTGCTTGCATTTCTGTCAGCATGCTATCTACAGAGTAAGTCCTGCTCACAGTACACAGTCACATCGGCTAAAATTCAAACTCACCAGAAATAGAAAAGCTCAAAAATGATGCAGGAGAGCCTTTTACTGACGTAAAAGGAAGTACCGGTGGACCAGGCTCTTGCTTATGAAGACTTTCCTAGCTGCTGGCGTTCAAGTTGAGTTCTCCAACTGTCTAAGCAGTGGGGCTTGTTTCTTGCTAGGCTGATTTCTACAACACCTTCATTAATT
The DNA here is from genome assembly GCA_001685075.1 of Bramus lutescens. NCBI lineage: Eukaryota > Metazoa > Chordata > Mammalia > Rodentia > Cricetidae > Bramus > Bramus lutescens. The sequence continues at coordinate 319,895 of LOEQ01000142.1, read as the reverse complement.
AAATGTCCCAGACATCTTATTTATTTTTCACCAAATTGCAGTTTGGTTTTGGAGGCCATCAGCCCCTTTTCCCATGGTAGTTTAGGACAGTGGTTCTCAGCATGTGGGCATGACCCTTTTGGGGGTAAAAAGACCCTTTCACAGGGGTCATTTAAGACCATTGGGAAACATAGATAGTTACATTATGATTTATAACAGTAGCAAAATTACAGTTATTAAACAGCAATGAAAATAATTTGATGGTGTGTGTGGTGGTGGTGGGGTCCAAAGCAACATGAGGCACTGTATTAAAGGGCTTCACCATTAGGAAGGTTGAGAACCACTAGTTTAGGAGATCAGTAATCTACAAGACACTAGATCTATTTTTTGGAGCAATTGGAAGGCCATCTATGATAGCTGGGCTGTTCCTACAGGTTGGAAAATCTTGTACAACTTTCTCTAAGATTTGGCCAAAGAGAGTGGGAACTTTGACGAAGTCCTGTGGCAACACGAGGCAGCAATATTACTTTTTTTGTACTGTTTCTGGGATTTTCCCTTTAAAAGAAAAAGAGATCTCTCCTCTGGCAGGTCTAAAAACACAGGCAAGGTTTGTTCTATCTTGGACACTGACAACATAGCTTGCTGTGGGAAGGGCACAGACCCGCAGAACGGCCAGCCTTGACCTCTGCTCCTGGAGCTAGGGCAGGGAAAGTTGCAAAGGACCAATGTCTGCTCTGCCAGCCTTTTGGATCAAGACCTTCCCTCTTGCATCATGGAGCTTTCTGAGTAAAGGGGACACTATCACCGGAAGCAATGGTGGATCCAGAGACCTTGTGCCCAAAGCACTTTTCTCTCTCACTTCTCTTTCGTTTACTATGGGGTCTAGGTGGGATTTAGCCATTCCCTTAGATAACTGGATTGGTTTATGGCTATCGAGGGGCTCCAGACTCCAGAAGAAAACCACGAGGTCAAGACCTGATTTTACCGGTGAGGTCACCAAAGGGCAGGGGTGTGTGTGAAGGGGCCTTCTCAGAGTCAAGCAGTTGATTAGAGTTCAGCAATAGCCAATGTGCTGTGTCTGCCTTGTACGTGTGCACAGTGAACCTCACAACAGTGGGCCATGTCTCAGGTTGTCAGTGTCAACACAATCTCGCACATTCTATCCCACAAATAGAAGACACTGGAGTTCTTTATGAAACCTTACACTCACTCTAGGGCAATGATGAGTTCTCTGCTGATGAAATCAAAGGTTTAGCTCTCAAGTTCTAGTGCTAAACCTTTCCAGATCTTGGATTTTTGTTGGCTATCTGAAGAAAACAATCTCTCCAGAAATAATCTCCCCAGACAGTTCCTACATACATCTGTCTGCATATACAACCCAGTGGTATCTACACAGTATATACTGTGGCTTCATAGCCCCAGACCTAAAGGTAACTGGCAACCAAGCTGCTGGTCTCAGCTGAACCATGAAAACCTTTCCTCCGTGTTTGGAGAGGATAGCCTCTATCCCAGGTGCTGGGGCTCTAGCTAAGAAACCAGAAGCGGTGTGACCTCACCCCATCTGTTAGAACGCCAGCAGCATGCATGCCTCCTTTCCTAAGTACTTCTCCCTTGCAGTGCAAATATATCCCAGAGCCATTCAGCGAGACAGAGAACCACATCTGGGAGGGGGCTGTCTTCCCCACAAGGAGATTCTGGGTTTTTCAAGGTGCCTGAGATCAGCTGCTCCACCATTTAAATCAAAGATTGTAACAGTCACTAGGTCACTGCAATGGGTTGGCTGTGTTTAATGTGACAGCCTTCAGAAGGATTTGCTTGCAGGCTGTTTCATTAATGAGCAGCAGCCTTGTGGCTTATAGCAAGATGCAGCCTTTCTACTCTCTGTCTCCCTGCATCTCTTTTCCCAGCTTCATTTTCCTTCATAGCCCTTACCACCATCTACCCCAGATGGGCAAACCTTCCCTCCCCAGGGTCAGGCAACAAATATTTTGTGTTTCATGAGCCAGAGGGGTCCTTGGTTCACTGCTCAGAATTCCTAAACAACCTAACGATGAAGATTCATGTGTAGGACTGTCTGCCAATAAAACTTTACGGAGACACTGAAAAAAGGAGAGCCATCAGTATTGGCAGCAGGGATGTTAGCGTCAGGCACGCACCGTAGGCAAGGAGCACAGGTGCAAGTCAGACCCTTAGGCCAGAAGGACCAAGGAACTGCATACCCTTCCTCCTTGGAATGCTTTAGTCTGAGAGACTGCATAGTTAGCAAGCTATTCCAAGCTTGCCTGTGAGGAACCAAACAGAAGATCAAAATGTTTAGGAGACCCTTTTGCTCTTCCAGCAAAGTGGCAATGCTTGAAGGAAAAGAGAGACCTTTGTCCTAAGCCCAACCCTTTATCACCCGATCCATATGCAGTTCGATCTGTGCCCTGTCGTGACCACAGTCATGGAAAGCTAATCTTTCGGGCTTTTGGGGGGTGGACTTCTTTGAGGTCCTTAGGAAAACTTCTTTAAGAGCAAAATCAAGAAAACTATGAGACAAAACAAGACACCCTAGGCCTGTCATTATCTTTTGGGCTCTTAGAGATCTTGGGGTGGTGCCAAAGACATGTTGGTTACCACAGGTTAAATAAACTCTCATCATCTTCAGGTGCCTCTGGGGTGAGTCAGCAAAGAGGGCTTAGAGCCACACTGAAGTGCACGGCTCTGGAGTTGTTCCCAGTAGATAGTATCATGCAATCACTAGAATGCCTCTGCTTTGGCACCAAGAAAAATTTCAAAAGAGAGGGGAAAAAGGGGAATCTTTTTATTGGATTCCAAAGGACCAAGGAGAGGTGGTTTTCAAAGTTTTAAAAAGACAGAACATCTGCCCAGATCTTAGTGCTAGCTGGGGAGTTGAGAGAACAAAAAAATAGACTTAACTCATTTGTAGAGGGACAGTGTGACAACACAGACAGTCCACGGATAAAGCAGAGACTTCAAATATGGTCCCAATGACTCTTTCCTGAGTTTTTCTAACCAAACCCAAGCAGGACACACTACCAATAACCATGACTTGCCACATGTACGCCAGCTTGGAGAGACAGCTGAGTGTAGCCATGGATGGATGACATCAGATTCCAGAATGTCAGGGCAAACCTTTTTTTTTTTTTCCTCCAGATGACAACTGATGTGTTGTCTTCTCAGGAAGAAGTGAGGAGGTGAGGAGAAGCAAAACACTGCAGAGGAAACATGAACGCAGCTCATGATGGAGAGCTAAGGGATCTAGAGAACCAGACAAACCAACAAGTTTCTTTTTTTCATAAAGAAGAGCACACGCACCAAGCAGTGGAGCAGCACGCCTTTAATCCTAGCACTCAGTAGGCAGAGATGGTGGGTCTCTGTGAGTTCCATGTCAGTCTGTCTGCAAAGCAAGTTCCAGAACAGCCAGAGCTACATGGAGAACCCCATATTGAAAAACCAAAACCCAAAACCCATAGAAACCCCAAAACCCAAAATCCACTCCCTCCAAATGAGCACAAGCAATCCACGAGTCTGGGCCCCATGTTAACTGCAAGTTCCTCTCCTTGTAGGGTGGTATATACCAAAGCAGAAAGGATAAGGACCCTAAGGATGCAGCCACAGTCATGGATTTGAAAAATGTGGTCATTTTTCATTTGCTCTGAGATAGGGTCATTGTCTGCTATCTGTATACTTTAGGCCAGGATTCTAATCGCCAAACTTCCCCCTAGGCAGGATGTAGGAGAGGTTGGGGAGGCTCAAGGAATGAGAGGTGTGTTTCACTGAAGTTATCTGGTCCCTTCCCTAAGAGGGGTGAGAGGCAGTTTTGGTAACAGAGTGTGAGATTAACTCAAAGGCTCTAGGCACCAGAGAGATGGATGTGAAGAATGAAATAGAATCAAAATGGGAAGAGGCCGGGCAGAGACCTTGGAACCTCCTGAGCAGTAGAGGGTGGGCTTCCAGATATTCCAACAAATCTAGAGGTGCCTTTTCAAAGACCATGGCCAAATTTTCCTGTGTTGTATTTATGAGTTCAATGATGTCAAAAGACAAAACATAACCCCCTAGAGAATGAAGAGAAAGCTGGAGACCCAGGCCATCACCACATCCTGTGAGAGTGGTTCAGAGATGTGTGTGTGTGTGTGTGTGTGTGTGTGTGTGTGTGCCATAGTCTACACTTGACAAGTTCTCTGGCCTAAAATAGAAATGACAACTTGAGACTGGTTTTGAGAGACCACTGCATGAATCAAAAGGTTGGCGTACAGGGAGCAGAAACTGTGCCCATGTCTTGTATTTCCTCGCACAAAGTTGTGGGAGGAAGTGTTTGTTTGTATGTTTGTTTGTTTATTTATTTGGTGGGGAGTGGCATTCTAGGCACACCAGAGATACCTTTTGCTGTGAACATAGCTGGTTCCAAAAGCAGGACGGGGTGAAGGTGCAGGAGGCCTGCATTGATGAGTCATGGGTTACCAAAGTGGTGTCACCTCTCTGTCCCCTAAAAGAGGGCTCTGGGAGGTGTGTGGAAGCCCACCCCCCCACCACAGAGAATCTGAATTTCTTATTTCACTTTGTGAAATCAAGGTGAATCCTTGGGGGTGGAGCCTGGAGCTAGTTCTGTAGCTGTGGTTCCACAGCTGAGCATGGAAGAAAGAGATCAAATGGGGAGATGAAAGAACAAGAAAGCCTTGTTCCACATTTAATGTAGAGCAGTTCAGGGTGGGAGTGGGGAGGGATTCCAACCCTGCTCTAGGGATATGGTTTGGCATACCCCAAATTCAGCATGAGAATAGCCCACAGCTTGTCTATTTCTGGCTTCCCTCTTCCTGGAAAAGGGCACTGTATAAATCCCTGGTGACATAGGCAACATTTGCCTTAGCCATCACATGCTCTCCTTGGACAGCAGGCTGAAGGTCAAAACGAAGGATGGTGGGTCTTTTTCACCTTGGTGTGTTATGCTTGTCACATCTCCAGGGCTTTGGCAAGGAAGGCCGAGGCAAAACATGAAGGCACTCGCTGAGTCAAAGGAGGCCTTGGGAAGTACTTTGGCTGTGATGAGAGGCATGGGGCAAGCTGCAAATAAACCACACGTCATAGAAGCTCAAGAGAAAAAGGCCCTCTGTATCTTTGGCCTGAGATGCCAACAGTGGGAGAGAATGGTGCATAGAAAAGCAGGTGGAGTGAGAAGCCCTCTCCAAGATTCCGGTGTCATTCCAGACATGCCCCTGTGGTAGCAGAAAAAGCACATACCCCAGTCCTCCATCAAGCAGCAACCAGGGAAGGCAAGAATGGAAGGATTTCTTAGTGCAAATTACTAGTTAGGTGACTTCTTGCTGAAGAGTCTGGGAGCCTGTTAGGTCAAAAGGAATTATGTTGGACCAACTAGCGGGGGCAGGGCCTCTGAAAGGGGTCTGCTCTGGAAACTGCTGACGTCATGAGATGACCCTGGCACACAGCACCCAGATTTCATAGACTCCAGGGAACATTATGGGAAAAGTTGTCAAAGGAAGCCAGGAGATGCCATCAACAACAAAGGGGACAAGTTCCACAGAAGATGGGACCAGGACCTGAATTTTGGTAGTGATATGTTTTTTATTAAGTTTTGCTAACGAGCTCCATTTGCATTCGTTAATTCTCTGACTAGACGCTAATGCTGGAGAAGCAGAGGAGGCACCTGGACATGTATGAAGACATGGCCTCTGGTCCAGCAATCCCAAAACCTCCAGCTTATACTTGTGGTCAAGTCACAGATTTCCCAAGGGTTTGAATATTTAGCCACTACTATCTACCTCTCTAGACTCTTATAATAGTCTCTAGAAAAGTCTCAGCCAACAGCCAGCTGTGGACCCAAATATGGGGTGACTGACGTCAATCATTCTGTGATATGGGTGTAGACAGAGGTCAACACAACTGCAGGTGCGTTGTTGGGATCTCCCCACATGGACGACACCCTCAGAGTTATGATTCTGCAAAATTCTTCAGCCAGAGACTTCAGAGCAGGGAGCGAGGCTCATTCCCTCCTTTGTTTCTGACCTCGCTCACTGAAGAGTGGGGCCCTCAATGTTTGCTGATTGAGCATAAAAACAGAAGGCTGCTGAGGGCAGGGGCAAGGAGTAGAAGGAGGAAGGAGAAATAGAGAGACCAGACCAGTTCCTCTGTTGAAGGGCGTTTCCTGGCCCTGCTGTTACCATCTCCTTATTCCTGCCTTTGCCTTTCTTTCGGCCACCTCTTCACTCTTCATCTCATCCTGGAGTCTTGTTTTTCTCATTTGTTTTTTGCCCCATTTGCTGGCTACACATTCGTAACAGTCTCTTCCTCCTCCTTTGCATATCTCATCTATTTCGCCCATGTTTTCTGGTTTATCAGTTTTTCTGTATCTTATTTTTGAGGGGGTTGTTTTTTTTTAATAAGAAGCAGGACCTCTGGGAAGCTAGGGGATGCAGACAAAGCACCTCCTTAGTATTCCCACGGAGCAGGACCCATTCGCTCCCTTTCCCCACACACTGTCCTAGTGGATGAGAGGCGACCCTATGTGGGTGTGGGGAGAGGAGGACTCAGCTGGCCAAGTGTCTGTGGTGCCAGCAAGAGGGACCTGAGTGCCCACCCTCAGCACCCACATAAAAAACTGGATGCAACAGTGTGTGCCTATAGTACCAACATTGTGAAGCTGAAGAAGAAAGATCCTCAGATTTGCTGGTCAGTCATTGTGGCCAGTGGGTAAACTCTGGATTCAGTCTCAAAAGAGAAAGGGGAGGCCAGGCGGTGGTGGCGCACACCTTTAATCCCAGCACTTGGGAGACAGAGGCAG
>LOEQ01000142.1:281754-307431 GCA_001685075.1 Bramus lutescens | reverse complement strand
AGAGAGAGAGAGAGAGAGAGAGAGAGGAGAGAGAGAGGGAAATGCAGGGAGCCAAGGTCTACCTAACATGGTCTGGGAGGAATCAAGTGGAGGGGGCAATTCTGGCTTCTGCAGACCTCACCATGGGGGAGTTAGTCTTGAGAGAGGAGCCTCTGAAACAGAATCCACACAGCTGGTTCCACCTCATCGTGAGCCTAGATCCTTTCAGAAGATCGACAGTGGAGATATGGAGGGAGCAATGGCCCTGAAAACTCAACAAGCTTAGGAAGAGTAGGGGACTTGAATGTCCCATTTCAGACTGACCTCCTGTCAGGCTGGAAGGAAGGCCTGAGCCAACCTTGGCAGAAATGTCTTGAGCTGCTTTGAAGGGAGGGGTGCTCCCAGAGGCAGCCAAGTTTCCAAGGTCATGGCAAGGCTTGGGTAGGGCAGGGAGGAGGGGTGTCAGTTTCCAAACAGACACCAGGACTTTTCTCCAGACGATTACTAGATATGGGTTAATTAAGATGTGAGTGTTAGCCAAGAAGAGGCTAGATATAATGGGTCAGACAGTGCTTAAATGAATACAATTTGTGTGTTGTTATTTCGGGGTATAAGCTAGCCATGCGGGAGCCGGGCGGGATGAAAAGCAGGCTTGCTCGCCACATCACTACATACATCAGTATTGTTTGCTTCCTCTCTCAACCAAATTCTCCCCAAGAAGCTTGTGCCAGGGTGGCCTAGGGAAAGGACCCATCTGATGACTGGGCTACCGCTACAGCTTCCTTCTTTTGCCCCGCTGGCCAGCATCTAGCCTGTCCTCATGCCTGTCAGCATCCATGCCCCAGCCTGCTTCCCGAATCTTCCTAAGACTCTGTCGTTATTGACATGACATCAGGCTCAGAGCTGTGTCTTTTAGCTATCACACACAGAGGTGCAGTCAGCCCCACGTGTGACCCCAGATGCAGGTCATCTTCATAGAGTTGGCATCATGATCAACAGACTGAAAAACTCAAAGGAGCATCATGTTTGCATGGTATCACTGGGTCTTGGGGACAGAGACACAGCCAGAGGTAGAGGTAGTAAGCCAAAGCCATAGCTACCTCCCTCCCCATCCGTCCTCCTTGAGTGATTAATGCCAGCCCCCATGGTCCCAGCAGTCAGTGTGTAGCCTCTGTTTGTTGTCTATCCCATCTCCTCCAGATTGGCCTCCCATCGTCCTTCTGGGATGGTTATCAGGGATTTCTTTTCAGAGTTTGCATAATATTTTACAAAAATTTCTTCATCTTCTTTTACTAACCATAAATTAAACAATATTTAATCTTAATGAAAAACATAAAACAAGAAGTAGCAAATATATTTGCAACAAAACTTGGTGGTAATTATTTTCAGTTTTATTTTCAGTTTTATTAAAGCACAGCTCTACCAGGCTTGGGAACCTGACACTGATTGGCCTGTTTTCCCATCAGTCTCTCTTGCTCAGGTTTGAGAATAGCTGGTGCGTATTCTCACGTAAGTTTACGGTCATTAAATTTGCAGCTCTTCCGCTTAGGAAGACTTCACCTACTGCTTGGCCAGTGGTTTTTGGTAGTAATTATCCCAAGAGGCTAGTCCCTTGTTGCTTTCAGGGGAGGTTAGAATTTCCCCTCCAGTATTTCAAGCAGGAATGGCAACCATAAGAGGGCATTGCCAGGAAACAATGGGTGTGAATGAACATTAACTGTGAGAGAAATGAAAAGTGCAGGCATATGTGGTGAGGAGACAGTGCAGGAATCAGCAGGATCCCCTGCTCTTTGGTAGCATCAGCAATAGTCCCTGTGATCCAGGCAGAGCAGGGCTGTCAACAGATTGGCTGCCTCAAACCTCCCGCCTCCTGCACAGCAGAAGCATCTAAAGGGCCAAGACATCCAGCTTACAAGGAGGGTACTGTGCAAACACGGGTAGCTTTCTCCATAGTATCACGAGTAAAATTGATGACTGTATGCTCACACATAGGAGGAGACACTAGGGGTTGAAAGCGGTAAGATAACCCTAGAGTCTGGTAGGCCTGTGGATCTCCAAATCTTCTCAAGGTTTCCGAAGCTGCCAAGTTGGGAAGGCTGAATGGTGGCTTACTCTGAGGGCTTTCGAAGTTTCTTGTTGGGGGCAGCAGCTGGGTGCACGTGGAGAGTTAGTTACATTGCCCTTTCAGGGCTCCATAGAGGAGCCCTTTATTATTAAATGAGGGACATTGCGTTGGGCAGGTTTTGAGAAACTTCATTAGCCACCCTCTTTCATCCATCCATCCACCAGTTCATTCATTCATTCAGAGAACACTTAAAAGCATATGCTGTCCAGGCATTGAGCTCCATGAGACTCAGGACACTTGGCACCAACCTGGAAGAGGTCCTAGGTCTCCATTTTTGTAATTACCACTGCCTAGCCTATGTGCTCCTCACTAGACCTCTTGCACGACACAGCTTTAGGAATTTATCCCTCATTCCTTACGTGGAACAGTTTCTCATGTAGACACTCTGAAATGCCTGTATTGGATCCAATCTGTGTCACCCACCAAAGACACATCCCAGGCCCTCTCCCAGTTCTTCACACACACTCTTGAGGGCTACATAGAGGTTTTCTCAAGAACAAGAACTGACAGAAGCCTGTGAGCTCGAGAACAGTCTACCCAGGCCCTTCTCTTTGGCCCAGTAGCCAGACTCTCTAGTTTCTTCCTTGGAAAAGACAGCACAAGCAACTGACAAACTGTATTGTGCCTCACTGCACGTGCCTGAAGTGATCTTGCGACCAGTCCTTTTCCTCTTCAAAAGCCTTCCCCAACAAGCAGGGACCCTCTGTCACACAAGTGCAACGTGTCATTCAGGGCTCTCTTTAAGGGGAAGGCAAAAGGATCCCTACTAGTGAAAATGCCAGGACATCTTCAAGCTCAGATAATTTCTTATCCTTCACACAAGCCATTTGAGCCCAGCAGAGAAAGCAGGAGAGCATGATTTTTGCATTTGGAAGGCAGAGGAGGGCCCAAGTTTTAGTCATCACCCATAAGCTAGGAAGGGGCCCCGGGTGTGTGGGGAGCTGGCTAATTGGCCATGAAAGACCCCAAATAGACTTCCCTATTGCATAGCTGGCCTTTAGGACAGCCTTGAAAAGGAGGTCCAAGTTAGTCCCAGAGGTGACACCAACCACTCCGGTACACTGTAACTCAGAGAAGCAAATGTAGAGTAGAACCGGCAAGGTGCGCTTCCACAGCAGCAGGGGGCTTCTCTAAGCTGAATACTGACCACAAACACCTCCAAGTCCCACTGACACTTGTCCTTAGGCCCTTCCTTCACAGCCATCGTCCCTTCAGGAAGTAAGAAAAGCTGCAATGGGGTCTTTGAAAGTATATGACATCACAATGAGTACCAGGATTGTGGATGGGAGAGGAAGTGCCTGATCTGAGGAAGGAACAGTGATGCTGTGAACATTGAGAACCAGGGATCAGTTAACTCTTGCAGTCTTCATCTATGGATCTTATTTTACCTGTCCAACATCCCTAGGGACTTGGCATTGCTACTTCATCTTCATTTTACAGTTGAGGAAAATGGAACACAGGCTTTTAAGTATCTCACCCAATGTCACCTAGCTGCTCCGGAAGCAAAATGTCCTCTGTCACTTTTCCACCCCTGGCTCTTTAGTCAGACCCTTGGAACACGGCCTTAACACTGCTTTCACTTCCCAGGCTTGTCTTGGAACTGATAAAGCAGGAAAAGGAAGGACTGGTGTGGTTGGAGACCTCCAGGGTCAGTGAAGTCTGAGCCTGCCCAGATCCGGCATGCGGCGACCTGCTGGGACATTACTTCTGCCTTCTTTCCCTCCCACACTCTGTAGTGTGCCTTCTTTATTCCTTCTGCATGGTAGACACACGTCTCCAGAAGCCCCATCCCAGTTTATTGCTTTGAGCCTCCCAGCTGCTTTCCCTGCACCAACTCCCCCTCTGTCTTTTGAGCAATCTCATTTCCATACCTCCGTGCTGTTGTGCTTCTTTTCCTGATTTCTTCTGTTTCTACTCTATGATAACCTCCAGGCTATGTATTCTCTCAGCTTATGAGCTTTTCTGTGGATCCTGCTGAATATGTGTGTTTTGCCCCCTCCTCTGCCCCTTCCAGTGCTGGATAGCAAACTCAATGCCTTTGCTTTTGGTGCCATTAAGCTACAGTCATTATTTCCCCTCTTCCTTTCTAGGGTTCAAGAGATAAGGTTATTCAAATGATAAGGTTATTATTTTTATATTTATTTTATGTATATGAGTGCTTTGCTTTTATCCATACGAGAAAAGGTAATCAGATCCTATTACAGATGGTTGTGAATTGAGCCTACCACGTGGTTGCTGGGAATTGAACTCAGGACCTCTGGGAGAGCAGCCAGTGCTCCTAACTGCTTAGTCACTTCTCTAGCCTCCTATTTTTCCCCTTTTTTCTATTTTTTTAAAAAAGAATGAGCTAAAAGCTTTTACATCTGCCTCCAACTTAAGTCAACAAACTCAATGCCACCTCCATAAGAAATCTGCATTTCATTGAAAGTGCCTTTCCCTGTCCTCCCTAGGTACCATTCCAGTGACAGGAAGACGTGACCACCCCAAAGCCACTTTGACTTCTACTCATTAAGCCTCACACAGACTCCTTATGGAAGACACCCTGAACTTTCTCTCACTTGATTCCACCCCATAGTTCTGCAGTTAGAACCACAATCTTGTGTATTGTGTTGCCTCAATGTCTTCTTCACACATCCTGCCTTTCCAGGGAACACAGCCCAAGACTTGGTTCCTGACTAATGGTTTCCATTCTTCACCATCATCTCTGAGATATGGATCCTTCCTACCTAACTTGCAAGTTCTGTGGACTTCAATAGGTGTCAAGCCCTTGGCAGTGTTTCTTCTGGGACTTCCAGGGTCATGAAGTCGGGTAGGGCATCTTTCTAGGAACCATTGTAGTGGCTCCAATTACAGGCAAGAAACTTCAATAAAGCCAGTCTTATATCAGAAAGTTCACACTATTTCATAATAACATATGCGTTCTTCAAAGAAAAACAACCATATTCCATTATTTAACTTACTCTTTCAAAGTCTGTATAATTTTTGCTGAACTGTCTTAGTGTATACATGTATCTGTGTGTGGGCATATGGGGATGTATACACATGGACATGTTATCAAGGAATAGACACAGGTGCAACATAGGTTTATCTAAAGAATAGACACCAGAAAGATGAGAGATGGGAAACGGGGCCTGGGTGATGGGCAATGCCCCCACTCTAACTCTCCAGGGATTTTTGAGCTCGAGCCAGAAACACTGTTTGAGAGGAGTTGGGGACTAATCAGTTCCAAGTGCTCTAAAATTTAAGGACTTCATTAAAAGGCTCCTCTAATGACTGTTGCTGGCAAAAATGACATCTTTCAGCAGAAGTGGTACCTTCAATAGTTGAACCTGCTTATCAAATATTGAACACCACTCAGCACGTTCCTTTCACCGTGTCTCTGTGCATATTTCCCCTCTTTAGGAGAGCAAAAGAACCCTCTGTATTTCCTTGCTTTTTCTGTTGCTGGATGCTAACCAGAGCTTCCAGCCGTGTCTCTCGTCCTGCTCTCTTTCCTGGCAGAGGCAGCTTCCCTGAAGCCCATCTGACATACCAGCTCTTCTACAGTCTGAGGAATGAATTTCCAGAATCCCATCTTTGTGTGCCTACTACAGGACCCTGGTCCTTGTTCCCAGAATGGTCCTGAGCTCTCAGCCCCATCATATGTTGCTTCCCGGTCGGGGAGTTAGACATTATCCTGTGAGGGCAGAGTGATATTCTTAGCTGGGTGAGATGCTGGCTTTCATGTGTGAATGTGAAGATTTTGCCTGATTTTGAGACCTCCCCAAAAGATTTATGAGGTGGTATTTTTGAATCACTCATTAAATTCTATTTTAAAAGTCAAATTCTCTTTGAATTTTGAACAGAGTTTTTGTGTAATATAGACAGCTGCTATGTTGTGTGTGTACATTTTGGGCATAGTTTCTACATCCTGGGCTAATATTATTCCATATTCTTGTATATGTATGTGCACATATAGGTATTTGCTCTTGTTCATATGTTTCAGGAACATTTTATTTGAAGTGTAGCTCTTCTTAAGCAACATATTATCAAATGTATAAAGAAAAAAATGTTACCTATTCCCAGTCTCTTTTGAAAGGAAAACCCAGCCACTTACAATGTGGGGAAATCAATGCATGGGTCTCAGTGCCATTCAGCCTGCCTTATGTTTACCAATTGACAGCTGTCCCTTGGAAGTTTGTCTTTCTCCTGTGTTCCCTCTCCTTTCCAAGCTTTGTATTTATTTTTCATTCTCATTCATAATGTAATATGTATGCATAATCCAAGTTCCTGATACTAGAGGCTGAATCTGTGTTTTACTAGTAACCAAAAGGCTGAAAGATTCTCCAGCCCATGGGTTGTTCCTTTTTTCCCCACCATTAGCCATGTGTTCACATAGTTATCCAGCTACTCAGCACACCTGGCTGGGGCAAACAGATTGATCCTCCAAGACAGTGGGCCTCCAAGGCTCCACCAAAGACTGTTTCCCATTGATTGTTTGGATCTGACGAGTCCCAGGTACTGACCCCTGAAATTTCATTTGGCAAGCTAAGCTGGAGGTGCCTCTCTCAGACTGTTAAAACACTTGTCATCAGACCCGTTAGAGGACACAAGGGGCCAGATTGGACTTCAGAGGTTAAAGAAGCTGTCCCTGTGGGCACCAGGGATGGAGGGATATAACAAATGGAGAAACAGGCCCCCAAGATGTTGTAATGTGGCACCTGACTGTGAGCAGCCTTGCTGCGAAGGGGACCCCTTTGCCACAGATGAGCTCCATTGTGCCAGAGTTTGTTGTGGCTCTGTGTTTGTGAAAATCAAGGAAATGTCACGGCAGGAAAGGTACCCCTTGGGGTCACAGCCAAGGACAGAGGAGAGGATGGGGTATTTAAAAGTGGTCTTGGAGGTGGGCAATGGGACCCTGTTGGGGGAGTCGGGACTTCAGGCAGAGGCCCCTACCAAAATAGGCTTCCCCACTAGGGTCTTCTCGCCATGGAAGGGTGAGATTTTGACTGGGGATAAGGAAGGCTGCTGAGTCCTAGGGTTGTTATGACTGGAGGGTGTAGGAGCAGTCAGATCAGCCTGGGTTTGGGGCTACAGTTACATAGACAGGGGTGGAGGAGGTAGAAATGATTACTGACTCTCTTTCCTGTTGTGGTAGATGTTAATTTTCACACGTTCTTGTTATGTGGTGGGTGCAGGCCCAGAGGCTCTGCTTTTCCAGAATTTGCCCAGGGTCACACACTTAGCAGATGTGTGACTTGGAGGAAAGCCAGTCCTTTCTGATTTCAAAGTCTTTAGACACTTCCAAACATTTCACACGCTCTAGTGAGCTTAGTGAGCTTGGAGTCTAGGTCTTAGACCTACAAATAAAATCAAGGAAAGTAGCCTAAAGACCAAACACAACCAGGGACTGACCAGCCTGTAGACGAACCCTTAATGACACAATGCCATCTGCTCCCAATTCACTTCCTAGTGCTTGGCTTAGGAGTACCAGTGAGTAAGCAAGGTTGACTGGCTGGCCCCTCGGTTAGGAATTTCTAAAGAAACAAATTTCCCTGCCTCCCAAACTATGATCAGAACCACTACTGAGCATGCCCACTGCCTAGCCTCTCTGCCAGCTTCCATGGCCTCTTTTCCAATTCTTGCTGAAACCTCAGTGAAGGAAGGTTGAAAGGCAGGCTGGGTTCTCTTAAATCATCAGTTGGCTCTAATCTTGCCTGATCCCATAGTTTCTCACTTGAAACTGAAAATATCTTTAACGTACTTACACTGCAGAAAACACATTGTAAAAAAAAACAAAATGAAAACTATTCCTCATCACAATCAAATTCTTGCTGTTTGGCCACTGCTCTCTCTGGCTAGGAAATCGTAACTAAGTGTAAGAAACCCAAATCAATTGTCTCGGAGGGTATGAAACAATCAGCATTTGTAAGGATGTACGTCGTGAGATTGGTGTTCAAAGAACTCAACCATGCTGTTGTTGTAAGCTAAATAGCAAAGAGAATGTTTATTAAGACTGCAACAAAGAAATGCGCAAATAAAAACGCATTTAGAAAGATGAAGCTTATTAAACTATGCGTTTAGGAAATAGCATTACACAAAACTCTGCACATAGCAGAAGGTATATAGCTCTATCTAGATCACAAAAGGCATTTGGGCTTAAAAGAATGACCAACCGTCAACGTCAAAGATGCAGTAAATGTGGCTTGGAGAGGTCTAGTAAAGAACACCATAGAATATGCTAGGAAAGATGGAAGAGGACCTGAAACATGGTGGCAAGATACCAGTGCTGCGCCAGAACAAGCAAGCCCCAGCAGGACCTCTGAGCTAGGTAAGGGCGGGTTGGCAAGAGGCTCCCCACAACAGGTTGTAGGAGATTCCGTGGTGAGACTTGGTCAGCCCCCTTTCCCCCACGCCTTGATCCAGAAGTGTCCCAGATGGCCCAACTCCGTCAAAGAGTACAAGGCTCTAAGAAGGGGGTGGGGCCAGTCTCACGGTGTGCTCAAGCTCAGGCCCTGATTTCAAAACCCCAACTCTCGAGGTCTCTGAGCCTGTGAGAGGTTCCCGAAGCGCCGGCCACTACCACCAACTTGCCCTGAGCTCGCTGATCAACTGCACTGATAAAACAGACAGGAATGCACGTGCGCACCCTTGGAGTCTACTGGAAAGCCTAGCCGTTGGCTCCACCCTCGGCAGGAGGCACCGGAAGTCCCGCCAGTCCCAGGCATCCCAGTAATTGGAACGGGAAAACCGTTCAGGGGCGGTTGGAAGTCGTTGGCCCTTCCAGCCCAGTGCCTTTCAGTTAGGCTGGCCCCACCAAGGATGCAGCCACTAGCCTCCATAAGGCTCTGGTGGGCAGTGGGGGCAGGGTGGGGAAGCCCATCTTCCCAAACCCTAAATTGTTACCAAGACCTTGAACAGTTGTAGAGCTATATATTCACGTGGTGACAGTGGCCTTAGGGCAAGATTAGGTAGGCACTGTGCGAATTCTGTTAAATAATGTTACTGACTTGCCTGGTGGCCTTTTGGAGCGATGTTTGGAAACATTTCAAAGCTGTCCCAGAAAAGGGATATGGGACTGGGACGCGTGGTGTTCTTTTGTGGCCTCTAGACTTGCACTGACAGCTCCACAGATGCCTTCTCTGAAGCACAAGGCTGAAGATGTTGAGCCAGGTTTTTCTGACAAGAGAGCTGGCATGCCTCCTGCCTTTTGAGTTATCTCACTTGAGTGAAGCCCAGAATGAACTTTCCAAGGGACTGTGGTTTTACCCTACACCGCTCAGCTCCTGTCCCTAGTTCTTAGGACTCAGCCAAGCCCTAGGAGCCTGGGGATTTCTGCCTAACCCACTTCTCCTTTGCTCCTTTTTATATCAAATCCCTGACCTCAATTGAGAGGCATTCTTTCTAGACAGGAAGAAAAAAAAAGTGACTCAAGTCACTTTGATGTCATTTGAAGTCACTTTAACAAGAATATTATATTACACGGATGAAAGTATTAAAATAAAGAATATTGTTCTCCAGAACTTATGCCCCTGGAGGGAAACTTCCTGTTGTCCTTTAGGGTGGCTGTATGGCTTGAATGAAGCTCTGAAGCTTGAGACAGTCATTTATGACAATCTTAAGTTGAAATCCTGGAATGATTTTAAACTTCAGTCTGGGTGCAGAAACCCCAGAGTTGACAGGCACTGTGGAACAGAAAAGGGGGAGGTGTCCTTTCTGAAGCCACAAACTGGAAAAATGAAATGGTGTTCCCGGTCAAAGGCAGCAGGGGTGTTAAGAAACGCTATCTTTATCCTTTGGTGTGGTCATTCTTAAGTCTCATTTTAAAATAGCGTAGACTTATCTATGAATAGCCACATGTGTAGTGGTATTGATCAGAGAAGATTGACCATGTATGTTGTTGGGTGTCCTGACCTCAAGGGATGGGGACAAAAATTCTTCTCTTTGTAGATTTATGTTTTTCATTCCAAGTGATCCTGAAAAAAAAAAAAGGAAACAATACTGCAGAGAAGATGAAACAGCAGTTTAGGTATAATTCTAAGGACTCTTAAGAATTTGGGATTTAAGCTTGTGGGAACTGAATACCCTCTAACTGTTGTGGTCCAGGATGCAGCACCAATCTGTGGGAGTTGGGTGCAGCTGATGCACGAGAGTCTTTGTGAGGTCCATAGTTTCCACGCACCACACCCCTGGCTTGCCTAGATCTTCTAATGTCTGGCCACTATATTTCCGTCAATTACCCACCTTCCAGAATTAGAAAGCCTTTTTTCATTTTTGGTGGTTTCTTTTCTCTCTGGTATCCTTTAACATCACCAAAAATGCCTGAGGTTAGTGGGTACTAGGTTCCCTGCCTCATCTGGAACTCTGTCCTCTGGGCTCAATGATGGAGTGTCACAGACAGGTGGGAACCCGGGGTCATGTTCTTCCACAGCATATGCCAAGTCCTCTCTAGCTGAGACCATAAATTGTTAGTGAAGGCATATTCGATCGGTACGCTAAACTAACCAGACCAGCTCAAAACAACAGATATAATTTAATAATTGAAAAACGGGGAAACTCATGCGACTGGAGTAAAAGGTCCGAAGTCCAAACGGGTCAGGCGAGCACCGCACAGAGAGCGCACGCACCTATCTACCCGTTTATCTACTTGGCACCAGGTGGCCACACCCTAGCCAGATGTGATTGGCTGCACTTCCCCATCAATAAATGGAAAGCAACAAGCTTCAGAGCCCAGATGAGATCTAAGAAGGAGCTCCAAATGGTACCCAGCCCTGTTGGAGATGAAACTACGATGAGAGAACGGGATGAAAGCCCAACGCGGACGTTAGTTTCTAGGTTGATGGTAACTGGAAGAGGTTCGGAGTGATGCCCATGTCACAGAAGAGAGTGAGTCACTTGTGGACCGATGGACACTGCTTAGATGAAGCCCTTCATCGCTATTGCTTCCCTTTCACATAAACTTAAGTCCGTCTGATCCTTGCCTTAAAAAAAAACTGTATTCAGAAAAAAATGAAGAAAAAAAAACCCAGAAAAGTATCAAAGCAGAAACCCAGATAAGAATACAGATAGGGAATTAAAAAAATGACAGAGAAGTTAGGCTCCAGCAACAGAGATGATGGGTGTCAGGAGAAGATGAACTAATCAAGAAAAAAAAGGAACACCCTAAGGAAAAGAACAAGGGGAAGGAAGGCCAGAATGCTCTATGAAACCAGAGACAGAACCAGGAAAGACAAAACCTTTTCCTCTCCCTCTACTTTCTTCCTGTCCTCCTCCTCCTTCCCTTCAAACCCTTGCCAAGTGCTGCATAGGCACAGGGATAGCTGTGGCAGGCTCCTGTTGCCTGGTGGAAGGAGTGCCTTCTGTAGAAAGAATGAAATCATGTCTCCACTGACTGCCTTTCCTGAGGATAGAGGAGGAGAGGGGCAAAGACACTCAAAGTCCCCCAAATGAAGGAGGTGCTGTCTCAGCAACTCTTGGCCTGAGCTTAGAGAGCAGCTGATCTGTGTCAGTCAAGGGACTCACAGCCTCATTGTTGGTTGCCTTTGGCCAGTAGCTGGGACTGTTAACAGCACAGAACAGGCAACTGGAATGAGCTGGGTGGGAGGAGCCCTGGGTCGTGGTTGTACCCACAATCATTGACAGGGAGAGCTGTGCATCTCTTTTCTCGAAGTGCCCTCCATGTGGCTGTGGGTTGTCTAGTAGCAGCTCACCTTGTCTTTTATTGTGGTCTTCATGAAGGGGGGAGGGGAGAAATGTGTGAGCCTTATAGGAGGTGGGGGAAAAGCCACCTTGTATCCCCAAACTAACAAAACCAGAAAGCAAAGGCAAAGACTTTGGCATCTAATGCCTGGGCTCCTGCAGGCTGGGAAGGCTGAGTAGCACAAAACCTTACTCTTGTAGGAGAAGATACTGTTGAGAGGTGGAGGGGCCCCTGCTGAGGCTGGGGACATGGCAGACAAAAGCTGCTAGGTTTTCACCCCTAGGGTCTTTTGGGGGGGTATGTGTGCTATTTTATGAGCTCTGAAGACCTATACACACAGTACACACAGGATATGAGGGAGCCCAAGGATCATGTTCCATCTAGTTTGGAACTGTAAAGCAGGCCCTGAGAAATGAGTTGCAAGCTTCCAGAGTTTCAGGAGCCTAATGGCTGACTTGGTCTGGGAAACTCCTTCTGCCATGGTCTTGTCAATGGACAGGTTTCCTGGCCAGAGTTCAAAATAAATGGAAACCAAAGCACAGACAGGCACTACCGTTAGTTGTATCATTGACATTTTACCCAAGGGCTTGAGGAATGTTTGCTGTTCATGGTTCTGTAATGAGGGATGGTGTTCTAGAGGGGTGGCTACTCACATGGCAGCATCACCATGTTTTTTCTCTTTGGCCATGGGCCTTTGAAATGTTCAGATTGCCACTGTTCTTGGACAGCATCTAGTTGCCAAGGACCCAACCCGGGTACACAAACTTAGTGATGGTGTCAAGCTGTACACCCACCCTATCTTTGTTTCTTCAAGCAGATGTCATAAGAAGAGCTGAACCCCAAAAGGGTGGTCTGGTACATGACTAGCTTATGGGTTCCTCCCTTGATTTCTTTGGATGATTGTGTATACAGGCAGTATGCAAATTTCCCGACATCTGAATCCTTCATAAAGCTGGGGAGTTTGTTTTCCAGGTCTTGTATTTTCCCCTGGGTGAATGATTCTTTTCCTTCGCCTCTGCTCCCAACATTCTGCTGTCTTCTATGAACTGACTATTTCACAGCTACTGTGAAAAAGGAAGTCTCAAACTCCCTAACAAACCTGGGTGACTTGCTGCTGATTTCAGGTTGGGTTTGGTTTGAAATGGAGTTTAGATTCTCTATTTCAAAGTCAGCAATGTCAAATGACAAGCTTGCTGTTAGCACTCTTTGGAGAATGGCCTGTAACTTTACAGAGTCTGGGGGGGAGGGTCTTTCGCTGCCATGCCCATATTGAAAGGGTTTGACACCGAGTTTCCCCTTGGGGGATAGCAGAAGCCCTGATCCCTACCCTAAACACTTTGCACTTGAACTGAGTACACAAGTCAGTGTCCTTGTTCTGGGCCACGTACGTGTTGGAAAATCTCCTGATGTCTTTGGGCTTTGGTTTCCTCATGGGTAAAATTGGGATAATGATACTCACCTCTCAGGGTTGTTGTGAGGATTGAATATGCTCTATAATCTTCATGTTAGTAAACTACGACTGAAAAGCTAGCTTTAAACATGCATTGGCCATATAGAGAACATGTATGCAGACATTACTGCCACCATACATGCTGTTGCATGCTCCTGGACTAATCTCTGGACTAAAATGCCTATATGTAAATGTGGATATATAGAAAGGTTTGTAGCATTCATCAGTTTCCTAAAGGGGGCCCCAGACCCTCAAAATCTGGAAGCCAATGCTTCAGACTTGAAGAAGCTGGATTCAAAAAAAGTGATTACTTCTAGAAGTTTCCTTTGAACATGACCACAGAACTGATTGCAAAAATTTTAGAGGCAAATCATTAACATGTCCTGATTTTTCAGTATTTTGTTTGTGTGCTTTGTGATGTCAAGGGTTGAACCCAAGATTTTATGCATGCTAGATACATTCTAAACTTGGCCACATCCCCAGCTCATTATGTGGCCTGATGATAGAGAATTTGAGACTGAAAATGCCAGATATGCCCATGGATTGCCATCAGATTATCCAATTGTCCTTCATTCGAAGCTGGGCATAAAGCAAAATTATTCAATATTTGGCCCAAAGAAATCTGATGTGACTCAGTCTGTTGACTCATTTGAGAAGAATGTGATCTGGATAAGGGCCAGAGACTCTTATTTTGATCCACTAGGAGAAACCAAAATGAAACTTGGAAGGATTATCAGGGCTGAAGTAAGTGAGCTTCAAAACAAGGAGGCAATCAGACTAACCAGCATGGAACACATGGGCCTGTCCGATCGGGAGACAACAACATTGGAGCCGGAAGAAAGCTACCAGGCTACTATTTAATGCTGCTCTGACTCCGAGAGACACTCCTGCTCTGCATTCCATTTTGGGACCAACATTTTAGAGCATGCAGTCCTTCTGGGAGTGAGCTTTCTCACAGGAGCGAGAGCTGTGTGCTGTCCCTCTGTGCACTGATGATGTGGCTGGTCTGGCTTCTTTGGGAAACAGCCATGCAGATGCTTCAGGACTCAAGTAAGTACTAGAAAGGGGGACACCGGAGAAGTCAGGGGAACTTCTTCCCTGTCCTTTAAGGGGATTGGACTCTCATTCCCATACCAGAAATTTTTTTGCATAAGAACTTTTTGTATCACAGGTGTGCACAACACACAAGCCTCCATCAGGATGTCCAACCCTGTTATGTAGATTCCCCTTAACCCCATCGATGGCATTATTACAATAGTTAAAACCTCTGCTACCAGGTTGAAATAGAGAAAGAGAGCATACGCACGCGTGTTTCCTTCTTTCTGGACTTTAGAAGTTATTTGGCCTTTAAAAAGGTGCAGGCTGTAGTTTCTTAGTAGACACAGATGTCTTTAATCCAGATGAAGAAACTTTTTCTCATACCAGTTTGCTGTCTGCTTTTAATTAGGAACTGATGTTGAGTTTTGTCAAGCGACTTTTTTTCCATCCTTGAAAATGATTGGTATTATTTTGAAAAAGTAAACCAGATTTGTGTGTACTGAAGAAAATGGGAGAAGATACTTCTTTGGAAAACTGGACATTTTAAGAACAAACTTTTTCTACAGTTAATTTTTTCCTCTAATAAACATTTCAAATATTTCAACATCATTTTAACTATTCATTTTTAGTTTTAATTAGCTGTAAGTGGGTGTCTATAAGGCTATGTGCCAACATGAACTCAATTACCCCATGGAGGCCAGAAGATGAAGTCTGAGCCCTTGGAGCTGGACTTACAGCTGTTGTGAGCCACCCATGTAGGTGCTAGGAACTAAACTTGGGTCCTCTGCAAGAGTGTGACATGCTTTTGACTATCCCCTGTCTCCAGCCCCTTTGGATTTTATAGGCCATGTAAAATAATCTATCACTTATTGTTTCTTAGGTTTGTTTCTGAACATGTTGTTAAATTTTTTAAATATATACTCTTAGCTCACATGAAACAATTTCGGCCTGCCTACCTGACTCTTACGTGGTTTTGCGGTTTACCATCCCCCAACAGCAGTGAAGCATACACAGCCAGCAAGGTTAACTACTGACTTACCCTTTACAGAACGCAAATTCTTTGTCCTAGAATATTATCGTGAAGCATTTTTTGAAGGGAATGTTAATTTTTTTGAATACTGCATATGTGAGTTAGGTAAAGGTAGATAATGGTAGTTCTTAGTGCATCAGACTAGGAATTATTTTCTTCAAAGTGTGTGGGATAGAGGAGCCCCTGTAGCTCTCAGTTGTGAGCCTGGATGTTAATGGGTGGTGATTGATTTCCCTGATATTGGAAGACTTGGCTCCTTGGTTTGAGAGAGACACCAGTGGAGATGTGACTCTTTAGAAGTGGACAAGCTATTGATGAACCAGTTGCCAAGCCTTTAAGCCTTCTTCTTAGAGCACATTTAACTGACATTTAGGAAGGATTACATCTCAGATATTGTTCTAAGGAATTGAACTTGGTTCTGTCTGCTTTGCTATACATTGGGGGGTAAGAGTGACCGCAGGCATAGTTTCCTTGCAGAGAACGAGTTGCCAATTTGAAGTGTGGGGACAGAATCTGGCTCTTAATTTTGTATAATTGTCTCTCCACTACACTACATGGAGTTCTTTCTCAGATTTCTCCTTTACACCCTGCTTGTGTTTCACAACCCTGAAAAGTTTGATTTGATCTCGTGTGTGTGTGTAAGTGACAAGATTTACAACTTTAGCTGTAAAAAAAGGAATATCTTTACTGTATGTGGTGTGTGTGTGTGTGTGTGTGTGTGTGTGTGTTTTACTGTGTCTCTGCCTCTGAAGGTGAATTTGGAAGTTCTATACCCGTCATGGCCAGTGTATGCTAAGTTAAGTGACTGTGACCACCTATCTCACCTAGGATAGGCACCCAGGCAATTGCCTGATAGGGTGGGCAGCTTTCATCGGCACTTCAGAGATTTTCCATGAATATGCTCCCCTGTCCCTGTCCCCTACTACAAATGGAGGCATGAGTGCCTGGCACAGCACGTAGGCAGATTCTACCCAGGTGAGGAAGATGGAGAAGGTGATGGCAGCTGGCTGGAAGTCCAACAGTTTCACCCCAGAGCATTCTGTGTGCCAGAACAGATTCTCCCACTCCAGGTGAGCCAAATCATTCTTGGGCATACCAATGGAAGAAAACTGATGGCATCTTTTAAGCACTGTACAATCCCAATATGTTCTTTTAAATCAAATCTTCACTTAAATACCAATTTAATATCTCAGGAATCCAAACATTGGAGTGAGGAGAGCTAGTATATTTGTGGGGGAAAAAAGGCAGAGATAAGAAGTTTGGACGTTTAGGGCAGGAGCAATGGCTCAGCAGGTAAGAGTATTTGTTGCTCTTGCAGAGGACCCAGGTTCAGTTCATGCCTTACATGTCAGCTTGCAATTGTAACTCCAGTTTCAGGTGTTCTGGTGCCCTCTTCTGGCCTTCGTGGGCACCAGACATGCGCAGGGTACACAGATAAGCGTGTAAACACCTTGTCTATAAAAATCATTTAACAATTGGAGCGTAAAAAGAAAGAGGACATGAAGAGGAAGGTGTCATTCCAGGCTTTGCTTTTCCTGTGACTGCAACACAGAATTCTGTATTCACAGTTAGCTGAAGGCCCTTTGTCAGGGTTTCTTCATGGATCAGTTGGATCAATTGTACCAAGTGTGTGTGCAAGTGTGTGCAAGTGTGTGTGTGTGTGTGTGTGTGTGGTGTTTAACCTCTCTGGTATCACCACTGCTGTGGTGATATTTGTTTGCGTTTTAACAAATAAAGCTTGCCTGAAGATCAGAGTACAGAGCTTGTCACACTAGTCAGCTATAGAGGCCAGGCAGTGGTGGCACACACCTTTAATCCCAGCGCTCAGGAGACGGGCAGGCAGGTCTCTGTGAGTTCAAGGCCATCCTGGGCTACACAAGATTGAATCAGTATAAAAAAGAAACAGAGCCAAGTGGTAGTGGCTCACACCTTTAATCCCAGCACTAGGGAAGTAGAGGTAGGAAGTGATATGGCTGGATGGAGAGAGGAATATAAAGTGGGAGGGGTCAGGATCTCAGGACTCAGTCTGAGGTTTCATAGAGACAGCATTCAGTCTGAGGACTGGGAGAGACAGGATACCCCCATTCGGTCTGAGGACTTTGTAGAGGTAAGAAATAGTGGCTCTGCTTCTCTGATCTTCAGACAAGCTTTGTTAAAGCACAAACAAAATATCACATTTCCTCTTCTGTCTAAAATAAAAAAGGTTATAACTAATATCAAAAACTATATACAATAAGCACAATAACTATTTACACTATATACAGGCAATGAATACATCAACAATATGTCTAGTTCATTTGCATTTGACAAATTCAGAGAAAATACTCCATTATCTAGCCTATCTTGGTGAGTCCAAAGTGTTTCATTGAATTCACCTTTTATTTTAACTTGCATTACCAGCCCCAAGTTATCTTTTGATGTCTCTCAATCTTATACTTTCTTCAGGCAGGCTTTATTTGTTAAAGCACAAACAAAATCCCACCACACGCTGCCCTCTGGGACACTAACTGCTTTATAGGTCCAGAGACAAGTTTGAAATAGCAAGTCCCTCAGTCCTCCCTCCTTGATAACTCTCCTTAAGGTGCACATCCCCAGGGTCTAGGATGTCCGTCTCATGTCGAATGCTCAGCTGTACTGCTGAGCTGCTCCTCTGTACTGCACTGAACCAAGTCAGGTTAAGTGGTCCCAGAGGTTCCTATAGAAACAAACTTAGGTGCCCGCTTAGATCAAGTTAGGGCACCAAGGGAAGGCACACTGTCTCCGGGCTACGACATCAGTAGCTGTGTTCTAGCTTGTGACACTGTCCTCTGCAAAGTTCAAACTTCAGAACTGTTCAGTTGAATCAACAAATGTAAAAACAAAACAAGAAAACAACAGAAAAACCTCCAAACATTTGATTTGGTGTTGGGTCACTTTCATAGCTGGCCTTGACTGCAGGCGGTTCATGGGCCACATACTAGACTTCCTATAGCCCCTTCTCAATTTGTTTTGTGCCTTCAAGGAACTCATGTATTTGTACTATCACATGCAGCCTTTCCTTACGTTTGCCTCCTTACGTCTGTCTCTCCTTATATTTGCCTCCTTACGTCTGCCTTTCCTTACGTTTGCTGGAGCTGAAGTGGCAGCTTGTGTTGCAGTCACCCACTCAAAAGCCTGCCTACTTGAATCCTCCAGCTGTGACCTTTACTTGTTTTCTGAGTAAAGAGGCTTTGCCGTGGCTCTCTGGAATGATCACCTTCTCGAGGCAGGAGTTCATCTTCACATTTAATTCATCTACACTTGAACAAATTAGGGCAAGCAAATTTATAGACATATCTCCAGTCATCTGGAGTCAGCTTGCTGGTGTCATTTTTCTTGCATGTTCTGTAACTTTGTAATTTCTGTGCATCTTCTTCTAACTTTGTGTTTGCCCGGTTTGTGTTTTAAGCAACTTGATCTACTTAACACTATCTTGTAGCTTTTTAGGTTTTCTAAGCTTATTGTGTCCTAAAGCGCCACGTTGAAAATAATGCTTTGACATATGCTTGATTTCATGATATTACTTTTGCCCACAGGTCCCATGGCAGAAGATGAGTGGTCGCCAGCCAGAGATCCAGACAAGAGCCTCAGGATGTGACATCTGGAAGTTTTTCTGGCATGGGTAGGGGTGTGGGAGAGGGCAGGTATCACTCTGCACAGCAGCACGGGATTGGCAGATTCTATGACATGGATGCTCCTTGGGAATGATGGATCACTGCTTGTAGAACTCTATGCTGTCACCTATCCAGCTTGGAGGTGCATACACGTCGCTCCTTCTGGAGGGATCTGCCAACTCACAATGTATTTCAAAATGTTATTCGAACACTATTCTGTCTACCATGATGACAGACAAGCCAAAGAAAATGTGTATAAAACATCTTCCAAACATAAATGAAATGTTTGGTTCTGTATGTAATAGATGATGGTCTCTTCATATTATTTGGATGCAAAGACGTTATATTTGAGTCTTTAACTTAAAAAGAACAGTGATAGCTGTTCTATATTAACCAGTGTAGGCTTCTTAGTTTCTGGTTGTGGCATAGTCCATCTTAACTGGGAAAAAACTAGTGAAGCGTGGAGACCTTTATCTCTGGCCTATTGGGTTGTGTTGTACCTTAGTTACTGTTCTATTGCTATGATGAAACATCATGACCAAGGCAACTTATAAAAGGAAGCATTTAATTGAGGTCTTGTTTATGGTTTCAGAGGGTTAGTCCGTGACTATTATGGAGGGAAGCTTGGCAGCAGTAGTTGGGAGTTTACATCTCATGCAAAAGATGGAGGGAGGGAGGGAGAGAGAGAGAAAGGAAGAGAGAGAGAGAGAGCGCACAAGGGAGTAAAAGTAGGCCTACATGGGCTTTTAAATGTTAAAGCCAATCCCCAGTGTCACACCTCCAAGAAGGCCACATCCAATCCAACAATGCCATACCTCTAATCCTTCCCAAACAGTTCCACTAACTGAGAACAACACATTTACCACCATGAGTTGCTTTGTAGCTACTCCTGTCCAAGACTCATGGTTTCAGATCCAGGCAACTCCCCTGTACTGCCAACCAACATAGTGGACTCACTTTGCTGTGGATCTTGTTAGTTCTAGGCCTAGTACACAGTTTCCCTTCCCCATGGGGGTCACTGCCTCAGCAATGCCAAATGTAAACAGAGTGCCAGTGTTAGTTGCCCTCCTCCTAGTTTGGGTATTAAATGTCCCACCATACCTCCTGATGCACCATGTAGCAATGTTTAGAGCTGCACTACTGTGAGATGTTGGCATCCTGAGGGCTCTGATATTGACATGTATTAATTTATTCATGGCCTCTGAGTCTAATGGCCTATGGGGGAGATAATAGAAACTCTTGGAAGTGAGGGGGCATTGGAAATGCAGCATTGAGGGGGAGGTTTTTATCCAGTTCCTTCCCTGCTCTCTCTGCTTCTAGTTTCCATGAAATAAACAGCTTCCTGCCTTCCCTCTCTCTCTAGCACACACCATACACACATACACCCTCAACATGATATTCTGCTTCCTTGGGGCCCAAAGTGACAGAACAATTCATTGACTATGGATGAAAACCTCTGAAACCATGAGCCAAAACTTTCTTTCATTCTCATGGTATTTTATCACAGGCTGAAAAGCTATCACAGCTACTGTCAGAATGGGAAGTCCCAGCTGTCAATCTCTCCAAATTGGACACCTTATTCTTAGAGCCTTGCTGTGTCTCAGTCAGGCCCAACAAAACTTAATGGCCTTAATATCCCCTGGAATCAAGGTAATAGATGGGTATAAGATGCCATGTGGGTGCTAAGAATAGAACCCAGATCCTTTGGAAGAGTAGCTAGGGCTCTTAACCACTGAGCCATCTCTCCAGTCCTAAGATAAAATATGGTTGGGAGTCATAAGCAGGCCTTAGCAATAGTTCAGCCATATATTCTTATATTGTGAATGACAAAGTTCCATTTCCTCAGCTGTAGCTTGAGTATTAAATTTCCATTATCTCAAGGATGAAGTAAGTACCATGTTTGCAAAAATGATTAAGGGTTCTGTGTACATTGTACCTACATGAAGGAAACAAATGTCTGACATCAAAGGAGAAAGCCTAACGGTTGTTAAAAGGTAACCACAGGTTAGTCTAGATAGTTACCTTAAATATCTTTTAAAAAAATGATAGGAAAAAGCCTGTCGCTCTTCAAGGAGGAAGAAAAGGGACTGATTTGATTAGCCGTTCCCACCATTAATTCACTGAATACACAATTTACTGCATAGCTCTCCCAGACTATCTCAGGACACAGTTCAAATGTGCACTGCCTTAGAGAGGAAGAATCCTTTGCCAATGACTCCAGACAACTGACCTGATGAATCAGAGGGAATAAAATTGTCAGGGATCCCCAAAAGCACCTCTGCCTGAATTTGGCTTTATCTGAATGGTTACTTCTCCCTGACCCTGGTGGGTTCATATGGATCAATATTTGACCAATCACAAAAAGAATCTACAAGAGAAATGTGATTCTCTTGTAGGGGAAGGGGGAAGAAGAAACAAGGAATTTGGTATTTACACAGAGTGAAGTTCACTTTTTCTCACATTTAAGGATTTAGACATAATGAATTATTCCGAAGAAAGGATAGTAGGAAATACACAAGAATAGACTTGGGTGTTTAAAGAAGGAACATTTTAGTCGGGCAATGGTGGAACATGCCTTTAATCCCAGCAAACCTGGAGGCAGAGGCAGGCAGATCTCTGAGTTTGAGGCCAGTCTAATCTACAAAGTGAGTTCCAAGACAGCCAGGATTGTAACACAGAGAAACCTTGTCTTGAAAACAACAACAACAACAAAACAACCAATCAAAAAACATTTTCTCAAAGCTTGTTGGTGCAAGTCTCTAATTCCAGAATTAAGGAAACTAAGGCAGGAGGATCATCACAAATTTAAGCCAGCCAATGCTATCATGTGAGACCCTGTCTCAACAAACAAGCAACATTTTGGGCAACAATAAATCACACAACACTTCAGTTATAGAGACCAGAGTGAATGAGGGAAGAAGGAAGGGAATAATCAGAAATTAGCAAGAAAGCTGGAACTCAGTAGGTATGGCCAGATTCAGGCAAATGACCCTAAACAAGGTCTTGAGTGTGCACCTCAGTTTCCCATCTGGCAAACAGAAACATCTGCCTTGCTGGTTTATTACAAGAAAGAAATCAAATAACATAGCTAGCTAGTAAGATAAGTAGTTGGAAGCATCTGACAGTCATAAGAACTGAATGGTAGATTACTATCAATTTAATGCAATATGACTCATCAAATATTGACTGAACCCTTACTACTTGCCTAGGACTGTATCCCTGGTGCTGGAATTGAAAGGGACTGAGTAAGATGTCAGGTTAACAACTTGGACCAGGGTAGCTGGAATGAAGGCAGTTTGGGGCTCTGTAGCAGATGGACTATGTGTATATATTATAAATATATTCACAGGTTCCCAGCCATTCATTACTCTGTGTTGCTCCAATTTCTCTCATTTCTTCCTTCTCTCCAACTATTCACTCTGGTTCCTATAATTTATGACATATATGGTGTTGGCTTAGTTAGGGTTTCTACTGCTGTGAAGGAAAACCATGACCACAGCAACTCTTATAGACAGCATTTGATGATTTAAGGTACTGGTAGCTCATTACTTCATTTGTTAAGACTCCTGCAAAAATAGATAGGTGTGCCTCTTTCACAGGCTTCATAGTCCAGGACTAACAGGTTTCAGGTACACCTTAAAAAAATCCAGAGTTCCTGATTCTCTTTAAAGCAATAGCCTTTTGCTATGCCTATTTTAACCCCAGCCAGTTTCAAGCATATTTTACAGGTCACTCCTGCTGCCTGGGACAAATCTGACTCACAAAGCGCTCTCCAGGTAACCCAAACACCTGCACCAGCTCCTGCGACTTCGCCATCGGTACCTTGATCGTCTCTCATGGATCAAGGACACCTACCAACTAAAATTTTGTTTTATATGCTATTGTGTCCCAATTATATACCTGAGTCTCACCTGAACAACCGGGGCACTTCTCTGTCACATTCTTTGTGGCAGTTAATGATTTCCCATGGCTAGCCCCTTTTATAGGGCCAATAATAGCATTTTTTTTCTCCTAGCCACCTGCCTTCTCATCTCCCTCAAAGAGCAGCTGCCTGAGGACTCCAGGATGAGAGCAAGCCAAATGCCGTTTCACTCTTCTTCTCCCTGTTCTCTCCCCTCCCATGTCTCCCCATGCCTGCAGGAAGTAGCCAGACTTGAGCTGATGCCCCTATATCCAGGGACTCTTGGATATTTGATTAAAAGTGAGACCCCAGCCCCCTAACACCCCTATATCCAAGGAGACTGGGATGATTGATTGAAAGCATCACCCCAGCCCCTGGTATTCATCCTTGGGGCGCCAATGGAGCACCAATGGAGCAGAAAGCTCCATCTCAAGCCCCCATCCCCCCTGGGAGTTGCCTTGGTCCAGACTCCACCTCTGGAAAAGCCCACCAAACACTGATGCCTCCCCAGGGAGGGTCAGGACCACTCCCACAGGCTATTTGGGCTGCCACTGAGAAAAAAGACACGTGGTCTTTGGTTTTGTGTGCTCCCTTCTCCATCTCTCTCTCTTTCCCCACCATGCTTTCTTGGCCACCTGGGATCACTGCAATAAACATGGGCATTGATTCGTTCTAATTTGCTCTGGTTAGAATTATTTGCATTGGTGGAGAGACTCGTCTTAATAATATTCCTAACAACTTCCAACATATAATGGCAAGGAGAAACATTACCATTCCAAAATGTAGGGAGGAGAGCATAGTGAGGAAATGCTGAACCAAAGCAAGCCCAAAAGACAGCTGGGCAAACTCCAAATTCTGCATCTCCATGTTTGATATTAAAATGCTCTTCAGATCGCCAAGTCCTTTTAGTTTTATTGACAGCAACACATCTCTTTCTCTTCAGCTGGTTCCACTCCTCGGTAGATATCCCTTGACTTTGGCATCTCTAACATCTTGGGGATTCCGAGGCAAACCAGTCGTCAACTTCACAGCTTCACACAATGGCCTCTCTAGGCCTCTGTTCACAGACCCTCCTTACACATGCCTGGTCTCAGTGACTTTCCTTAGTCATAGAGGCAAATTCCACAGCCTATTTCTTCTGTCTTAAACTCCCAAACCACATGGTTGAAGCTGCCAAGCTCAGCTGCTTACTGGGGCTGGAACTGCTTACTGGGGCTAGAACATGGCCCCCTTGTTCAATTACATCTTCACCAACTTTCTATTTTCAATGGTTACTTTCACTATCTAAGCTTGGCAGTCTTGAAACTTGCTCTGCAGACCAGATTGTCCTCAAACTCAGAAATCTGCCAGCCTCTGCATTCTGGGTGCTAGGATTAAAGGTGTGTACCACCACACTCTGCTTTCAGCTTTTCTTTAACTCCTTTTCACAAGTTAGAACTTAGGTGGGCGGGATCTTGCGCTGAGGTCACCACTCCCTTTATTCCATTTCTTAATGTCTTTATCTCCTTGAGCACAGAATTTAGCTCCATTTCACTTTCTGGTGCCTACTTTTCCCTCAAAATTTACATTTTCTTGTTCCTTTTCATTATATATCTTCATTAAAATTAACACTAGTAACCACACAACTAGGCTGCTTTGAGATTTCCTATACCAAGAAAATTAATCCAAAACTGTCACTTTAGCCTCAGGCAAAATTTTCAGACAAGCAGCCAGTTTCTTCATTAAAATATCCTAAGAACCATCTCTAGGCAGCATA
Source organism: Bramus lutescens (assembly GCA_001685075.1). NCBI lineage: Eukaryota > Metazoa > Chordata > Mammalia > Rodentia > Cricetidae > Bramus > Bramus lutescens. Next base: position 282,841 of record LOEQ01000142.1, on the reverse strand, counting down.
ATAAAATTCTTCTCCTCTGAAATTTCTTGAGCCAGCCCTGACAGTTCAAGTCATTATTGGCACCACTACCTTCCCTGCTCCTACTGGTTTAGCCCATTAAGTGCACTTAAAGCATTCCACTGCTTTCTTAACCCAAATTTCCAAAGTCCAGGTTCCTCCTAACACAAGCATGGTCAGGTCTATCACAACAATACCCTAGTCTCTGGTACCAGCTTCTTAGTTAAGGTTTCTATTGCTGTGAAGAGACACCATGACCATGGCAACTCTTATAAAGGAGAAACACTCAATCGAAGTAGCTTACATTTTCAGAAGTTTAGTCCATTATCATCATAGTACAAAATGGAGGCATGCAGACAGACCTGGTGCTGGAGCAGGGGCTGAGAGTCCTTACATCTTGACTCACAGGCAACAGGAAGTGATCTGTTTCACTGTGTGACTTGAGCATATATGAGACATCAATGCCTACCCCAACAGTGGCACACTTCCTCCAACAAGGCCACATCTACCCCAACAAAGCCACACCTCCTAATAGTGCCACTCCCTTTGGGGGCCCATTTTCTTTCAAACCACCACGGATGTCTCAAGGAACTTTGTAATAGGAAACGCAGCCTATTAGGCAAGAAGCAGCAGCAAGGCAAGATTTCCAAAACATCCTGTGAAATACCGCAGTGGTACATAAACTGAGACTGGAGGGAGTGAGGATGAATTGCAGAAGAGAAGCTGGACCAAGGTTCCTTGTAGGAGTCACGGCTTAAGGAAAGTATTGGAGGAACCAGAACCTGCACAACATGCAGTGTTGTAAGGAAAGGGGGGCCCTTTGTTTGTCCCAGCTGTCCAGCTAGCTTACACCTGAAATAACCACACAGAAACTGTATTCATTAAACCACTGCTTGGCCCATTAGCTCTAGCTTCTTATTGGCTAATTCTTACATCTTAATTTAACCCATTTCTATTAATCTGTGTTTTGCCATGTGACTGTGGCTTATCAGCAAGATTCTAACCAGTGTCCATCTCAGGCAGAAGATCCATGGCTTCTCCCACTCTGCCCTTCTTCCCAGCATTCAGTTCTGTCTTCTCTGCCTACCTA